>CM022772.1:3277993-3662165 GCA_012411365.1 Ameiurus melas | reverse complement strand
TGGAGCCAGAGTGTCATCAATGCACTGTGAAGGTGCGAGTGATATTTCTATGTGGAAATATGCAACCTTTTAGACCCTCAAATTGTGAATCTGTGAATCCATAAGTTGGCCGCCAGTATCTTGAACCCATATGTCCAAGAGTACAGTTCGAAGACGCAGAGATCTGTACCGGTCGACACCACTATTTTTGGCGGACCAGGAAATAACTGCTGTGCCCTAACTCGTCAGGATCAGGGTACATGTTCTATGGCACCCCTGTTCTCTGTTCCATCGCCGTCCAAGAGGGATCTTACTCCGCACTAATGTCTGGCTCTGGTTGAAACCATAACAGGACTTATTATGCAGAAAGTAAGTGCAAGAGCAAGGTCTTTATTCACAATCAAGCAAACCAAACACCAGGAGCAATTTGGGTCTATAGTGATCAAGGTTAACTAGTAAACATCAAACTAAAGTCTATGCATTGCACGGCACAGGGCATGGAAATAAGACTGCTTTCGCGAACTTAACGTACCACCAGGAAAACAATCATTCATTACCGACATGACCATATGTATACTCACCGAACATTACTAACTTAAATACTGTGCTGCCAACGAAGGGTTTAAATAACCATCACAATCAAACTAAACATAGACACGTGGATTAACCAAGACACACCCCTCAACAACCAAACCAATGCTTAAACAGGGGAGTGAATTAAATCAAACGTAGTCGCCGTGTCCAATATATAAGAGTCTCGTGCTCGCGGCGCCTGCAGTAGTCTTTGCGCTCGAAATGTTACGCCATCTCGTCGGTAGAGCATAACACCGGTCTGTGCTGACCGCTGGGTGAGCACCTCTGAACCGGGTCGAAGCCTAAACTGGACCGTAACTCTTTTCTATCATTGTAGACCGAATGCTCATGGTAGGCTGAATACGCCATATGCTGAGCTCCACTCAATAGGTCTGCTTGGTAGGCCTGCAACACTGTCATTGTCTGCAGTGTATCCGCACATGCAAGACTATTATCAGAGCAGCTCACCAATTCAATGCCACAGTGGCATTACACGGTGGCTTTGGATGGCAAACCGCCGACGCTGAGCTGAAATCAGAAGATGTTCATAAATGATTCACAAAGTAATCCCATATTTATCTCTGCACAAACTGCAAATGAATGGTATAAAGCAGGGTCTCCACTTCATCTGAAGCATCGGTAACAGATTTATATTGTACCCACATCTTCAAAACGCCACCAGACACACTGAGTGCATTTGAGTGAATACAGGCATTTGTTTGTTTGTGTAATAACAGCATTCACTAGGACGTCAACCTAATAATTGAGAGGAGATGTTGAGCGTGTTATTACGTCAACATCTTCTCCACTCTGAGGAGACAGTTTATCGACTGGACGAGTGATCTGACATATCAGGAAATACATGTGAGTAACATGCGTGTGATGATATATCTCTTGTGTCTGCATATCAAGGGCGTTACAGATGTTGGGTACATGAAATATTGCAATAAAAAAATGTGTGTATGACTTTAACATATAAAACTCAGTTAGTCAGCAATGTAAGAAATTGTACATGTACATATTTCATAAGTCATATGAAGAATAATGAAGCCATATCTTCTGTTAAATGTCTGTTAAAAGTGTTCTTGGTGGCTGTATGAGCGCACACTCTTTTTTTTTACAAAAACATGAGTGGGATGGATACAGGATGGACCACATTGAAAGTTAGTTGTGTCGTTTACCCTTACCCTGAACATTTACTTTGGTGGGGGAGGATTTTCAGTTAACCGTAGCCCGAGAATCAAGTGTTGGAGTATGAAGAAAACTACAGAGGCAGAGAACTCCCAGGATTCATCAACTACAAGACCTTTCGAGATGTTACCGAAGGACCAGATCAAACAGTTGGAGAAACCTGCCATCAGGAGAATGAAAGAAATTTCAGGTATATGGCATATATGCGAACTCATATATGAATATATATGAAAAAAATGTACATAGCCTTTTCACGGGCTTTTCTGTCTTTGCATGTAAGGTAAAAAATAATGGGAAACCATCATGACTTAACTACTACTACATCATCATATCTCCACAGATTCCACATAAATTTCTCTTCCATATTCTGCCTTGCCTTTAGTGTGATCGAGATTTATTTATGTATTTATTTATTTTAGATTTAATTAGGAACGGAGTTCATCCAGCTGGCTCAATCAAACTTTCAGGACTTCTCTAATCTCCTCAAAATGACAAAAGTAGGTCCTCACATGTATACAAACTTTACAGACACATTTGAAACTCTGCCCACATTGCTGGACCATGAACACTAAATGACAATATATGATAAACATGAACCGAAAAGTCTAGCACAAGAAGCATACTGTCAGGGAATATCATGCTCATGCATGTCATGGTGAGATGGTCCTTTGTTCTTCCAGACCAAGATCGAGAACATAAAGCAGCTGAAGGAGTCCGAGGCTGAATTGATGCTGAAGACTCAGTTTAAGATGGAGCTGATGATCTATACTCAGGATAATGTAAGCTAACTAACACCCCTGAACATGCAGAATCGTACTGAGGAGGAAGAAGAGAGACAATCTCATGGTGTGGCTCCCTCCTTCCAATAGTATGCACAATTACTTAGACACTAATGCCATCCTGGGGGAACTGACGCACCACCAAGTCTTACTACAGTGTAAGTGGTTATTATCAACCGCCTCATGTCCTGATATTTTGATTATTTGTAATGTTATCATGTCCAACAAAAGAAAGAGGGCATAACAATGATGGATGCTCTGGGAAACCCATAGTTAAAGGTGTAGTACCTGCTTTGATTCATGAAATTCATACATAATAATGTGAACACTCCTTTAGCCATAGCACACCCACTTATTCCTGCATATGGACTTTGTGGAGAGGAGCTGAGTTCTCTTGGGCACTTGGAGGTATTGAGCACAATGAAATTCTTTTCCTTGCAAATGCCAGTTTGTTAGAAGCTAAGACCAGACATGAGCAGATAGGTCTAAAAGGCGTTGCTCAAGGGGCCCAACAGTAGCAGCTTGGCAGCGCTTGGGGCTTGAACCCTTGACTTTCTGATCAATAACTCAGAGCCTTAACCATTGAGCCAAGTAATACCTTATTTTAGAAAACAGCCTAATCACTGATGCAACACAAATGAAGCCCACTAGTTGAAGTTAAGACGTGGCCTCAAAAAGGCTTTGATGGTTTTCGGTCTCGAATTGGTGTGGCTTTCCTTTCTTTTTTATATATGTGCTTAAGGGCTTTGCTCAATGGCCCACCAGTGTGCTTGGCAGCGCGCTCAAATATTATTTGAGACAGACTCTATTGCTTGTTGCTTTCTTTAGCATTATCGCTCCAGTTCAAAAACGAAATGTCAAACACAACATGCATGCCTTATCTTGACTGACTCTGTTTGGGCTAAATTTTCTTAATTGAATATGTGTTTAGATTGACAGGGTAAGCTGGCTGCCGGTACGGTGTCGCAGATCAAGTATCAGGTGCTTCAGGAGTCAGCGGTTCAGCTGCAGAGAGAAATGATACAGCTCATACCAAACTATACCATTAATGATCTGTTGGAAGAAGATTATGTCACCATGAACAACCTAAGAAGCCGCCAGAAACTTCTGAAGGAAGCCCTCGACAATCTGGTCTTGCTTTAAATGGAAAATTTATAGTCAATTGTGGTTTAGGGAAACATGTATAACTTTCTATCACTTTAGGAAATGCAGATAGTAATGATAACAATAATTGATATATTTACTTTTAGATGATTTGTTCATATAGCTTTAAAATCTTTGTATTTTGGTTGTTGCACAATATTCAAAGAAACATAATCAAATTTTTCTGATTTCTTTCTCTGCTGTGTTGAGTCTGATAAAATTATCCGAGACATAGTTATTTTTGTTCTGGGACTGTTTTCTGGTTCTTATACTTGCTGGGAGAATGATTTTATTATTTCTTTTTCGCTTGGACTGATAATGATTAATTAGGAATAAACATTCATAAAATCTAGTTTGGACATCATTGGAAGTTTAACTTTTTTCTGTCTTGATACCATACATATTATGCTCTAAGGGTGGTAATATATTTAACATACCATGTCAGGATTGTGTATGTTGAGTTTCCATGTTCTCCCAGTGCTTCGAGAGTTTCCTTACGAGTACTACAGCATCTGCGTCCAGTACAAAGCATGCACTGTAGGCTGATTGCCAACTCTAAAATATGTGTCCATAGTATGTCAATGTGTGTTGCAACCCCATCCAAAGTGTCCCCTTCCTTGTGCCCCAAAGTCCCTGGGGATACACTCCAGGCTCCCTGCAAGCCCATCTTTGCTCTACTTGGTGTCATATTATTAGTCATAATAAAACTCCACAGAAGTGACAATGAAGCATCAAACGAGAAGAGATCAAACATTACAGTAAACGTTGCCTGAAAACGAAAAACTCCTTCATATAGCCTACACTAACTACCTCTGTATTATATTTATTATATACACAGTACACATTTTCTTGCACCAAAACCAAAAATACATATAAATGACATAAAACATGACATTCTGATAGGGCAGATGAGTTTCCTACTGATGTATTCAGTGCTCTCCACTAATATTGGCGCCCCATTAGCGTGATTTCAATTTTATTATCAATTTAATACTCACTGATTCCACTAACGGTCCATTAAACACAGTCAACGGCAAACAGCGCCATCTAGTGTTTAATATAGACAGTGATTTTTGTGTAATGTTCAACAATAATCATTTATCAGCTCAGTGACTCTCCTCTGACGATCAGTGATCTCCTACTCCAGTTGCTGGGATTTCATCTCCTCCTTTTAAAATACATTTGAAAGCTTTAAATGCAGATAATGGCTTTTCTTCAGCTTTACGGTCCTCTGCACGGCAGATTCTTATCATTGAATGCTATGAGATGTTGTTGTTGTTGTTGTTGTTTTTCTTGTTCTTCATCTTCCTCTTATTTTGGTTTTAATGGCGGTTGGCAAACCAGCTTAAGATGCATTGCCGCCATCAACTGGACAGGAGTGTGGAACACCGAAAGGAGGTAAAAACATCCATCCATCCATCTTCTACCACTTACTTCTTTTGATGGTCACAAGGGAACCTGGAGCCTATCCCAGGGAGCATCGGGCACAAGGTGGGGTTCAGTCCACAATTACATACACACTCACTACGGACACTTTAGACACGCCAATCAGCCTACCATACATGTCTTTGGAATGGGGGGGAGAACCCCGGCAGCACGGGGAGAACATGCAAACCCTGAGGTGTGAGGCAAATGTGCTAACCACTAGCATTCAAAGGAAGGCAACTATTCAGTATTGAAAAGCTATATCTAAATATGTCTATATCTATCCATCTATCTCTCTATGTATATATCCATCTATTCTCTCTCTCTCTCTCACACACACACACACACACAAATATATATATATATATATATATATATATATATATATATATATATATATATATATATATATATATATATATGAGAATGAGAGAGAGATACATGATCAGTATGCAGTATTCCAGCATGATAACGACCCCAAACACACCTCCAAGACCACCACTGCTTTGCTAAAGAAGCTGAGGGTGAAGGTGATGGAATGGGCAAGCATGTCTCAAGACCTAAACCCTATTAAGCATGTGTGGGCATCCTCAAACAAAAGGTGGAGGAGTACGAGGTCTCTAATATCCACCAGTTCCGTTGATGTATATCGGTGGAGGTGGAAGAGGACTCCAGTGGCAACCTGTGGAGCTCTGGTGAACTCCATGCCCAAGAGGGTTAAGGCAGTTCTGGAAAATAATAGTGGCCACACGAAATATTGACACTTTGGGCCAAATTTGGACATTTTCACTTAGGGTCTACTCACGTTTGTTGCCAGCAGTTTAGACATTAATGGTTGTGTGTTGAGTTATTTTTAGGGACAGCAAATTTACACTGTTACACAAGCTGTACACTCACTACTTTACATTGTAGCAAAGGGTCATTTCTTCAGTGTTGTCACATTAAAAGTTATAATCAAATGTTTACAAAATGTGAGGGGTGTACTCACTTTTGTGAATGTTGTGTATATCCCATATAAGTTGGGATAGGAAAGGGTGAGATATGTCTTAAAGGAGAGAAAATATCAGGAAATAATCATTGCATTTTAATGGGTAATTTTCCATCAATATATTATGGTTAGCATCATAAATACCTCCTTGTTTCAGGTGTTGATTTTAGTGGGTAGCTGTCAAGTCAGCATGGATGCATTTAAAAAAATGTATACCAAATTTCCTATACATTATTAAACTGCTTTTGGAGCGTTACCTGGATAGCCAGACATATGATCTCAACAGGATTCCGATTGAACAACAGGCCTGCAAAGCTTAACGTCCTAATTTGCGATACGCACATTTACAGGGTTGATAATAATTCATCATTTTATTCTCACTAATAGTTGCTGATGGAATGTTCAGTTGATACTTTCTTTATCTATAATAATCTGCCAAAAAAAGTATGTACTTATGCACAAAATTAAAACAGTAAACATAAAGCAGAATTGGTCCGATTCGGCATTCTTCATTAAGAAAATGAGAAAAATTAACTAGTGCCAGAGGAGGAACAAAAGATGGCCAGAAGCTTGGAAAGGGTGGTTTTGTACACTTACAGATCATATTTGGGTAATATTTGGTTTAAAAGTGGTGAGTGTGTACTCACTCACTACAAGGTACTCACGAAAATACCACGGATAAGTTTTATACCATACAATGTATAGGGTTTTTTTTTGTTTTGCTTTTTCCTTTGTCAGTGGTATGTTAAAAGATGCAATGGATGATTTTTTCCCCTTACTAATATTGTGAATAAGATGGAAAATATCGAAGAATGTGATGACACACACACACTCACACAATGGTTTAAGCTGTGACCTTTTCATTTTCTGGCAACATTTACTTTACTGTAATGTTTGATCTCTGATCATGCTTCACTGTCACTTGTGTAGTTTTATTGTGACATAATATGACACCAAGTAGAGCAAAGATGGGGTTGCGGGGAGCCTGGAGCATATCCCAGGGGACTTTGGGCACAAGGCAGGGAAAACCTTGGAGGGGCTTCACATAATATGGACACATATTTTAGAGATAGCAATCAGCCTACATTGCTTGTCTTTGGACTTGAGGAGGACGCTGTAGTACCCGGATGAAACTCTCGGAGCACGGGGAGAACATGCAAACTCCACGTACACAATCCTGACATGGTGTGTTTAATATATCACCACCCTTAGAGCATAATATGTATGGTATCAAGAATGAAAAACAAGTAAAACTTCCAATGATGTCCAAACTAGATTTTGTTAAAGTTTATTACTAATTAATCATTATCAATCCAAGTGAAAAAGAAATAAAATCATTCTCCCAGCAAGTATAAGAAACAGAAAACAGTCCCAAAACAAAAACAACTATATCTAGGATAATTTTGACACAGACCCAACACAGCAGAGTAAGAAATCGCATTAACAGGTATTTCGATTACATTTCATTAAATATTGTGCAACAAACAAAAAAAGTAAAGCTTTGAAGTAGCTCTATGAACTAATCATCTAAAAATAAAGATATCAATTATTATTATCATTACTATCTGCATTTCCTAAAGTGATTTAAAGTTATATATTTTCCCCACATTTTTCCCCACATAATTAACTTTAAATTTGAAATTTAAAGCAAGACCAGTCTGTTGAGGGCCTCCTGCAGACGTTTCTGGCGGCGGTTTTTTAGATTGTTGCGTTTGTTGTTGATGACATAATCTTCTTCCAACAAATCATTAATGTTTTTGAGCTGTCGCATTCTCTCTGCAGCTGCCCGGCTGACTCCTGAAGCACCTTATACTTGATCACCACGGCACCCGTTCAGTCAGACGCTTACTCATAATCTAAACACATTCAATTAAGAAAAGTTTAGCCCAAACAGTGTCAGTCAAGATAAGGCATGAATGTTGTGTTTGACATTTAATTTTTTGAACTGGAGGGATAACGCAAAAAAGCAACAAGCAATAGAAGTCTGTCTCAAATAATATTGTAGTCAAGACTGTCCAATTCTTAGAGCAGGCGAAGCCGAGGTCAAGTCATGACAAGTCCAAGCCAAGCCAAGATTGAGTTGAAAAGAAAAGAAAGCCACACCAATTCAAGACCGAAAACCATCAAATCCTTTTCGAGGCCACATCTTAACTTCAACTAGTGGGCTTCATTTGTGCATTTCATCAGTGATTAGGCTGTTTTCTAAAATAAGGTATTACTTGGCTCAACAGTTAAGACTCTGGGTTATTGATCAGAAAGTCAAGGGTTCAAGCCTCAGCGCTGCCAAGCCTGGTCCTAGTTTCCGAACAACCTGGAATATGCAAAGAAAAGAATTTCATTGTGCTGCAACGTATGTGTATGTGAGAAAAACCATCATCTAAGTCCAAGGCAAAAGCCAAGAGAACTCCAATTGCTCTCAAAAAAAGTTGATACACAAGTATAAGTGTTGCGTGTTGGCTAAAGTAGTGTTCACGTTATATGTTCTTGAACTAGAATAAACATTTCATAAATTAAATCAGGTACTACACCTTTAATTGAGGGTTTCAGAGTAGTATCCATCATGGTTATGCCCACTTACTGTGGTTGAACATGATAGCAGAAATATCATCAGTAACACCAGGAAATGAACGGTTGATAACCACTTACGCTGTAGTAAGACTTGAGGTGGTGCTTCAGTGCCTTCAGGGTAGATTCAGTGTCTGAGTATTTGTACAAACTATTGGAAGGAGGGCGAGCCACATTATGAGATTGTCTCTCAACTTCTTCCTCCGTGCGATTCCACATGTTCAGTGTGTTAGTGTAGACACTATACTGAGTATAGATCATCAGCTCCATCTTAAACTGTGTCTTCAGCATCGTTTCAGCCTCGGACTCTTTCAGCTGCTTTATGTTCTCGATCTTGGTCTGGAGGGACAAAGGACCATCTCACCATGACATGTTTGAACATGATATTCCCTGACAGTATGCTTCTTGTGCTAGACATTTTGGTACATGTTTATCATATATTGTCTTTTTGTGCTCATGGTCCAGAAAATGTAGACAGAGTTTCAAATGTGTCTGTGAAGTTTGTGTAAATATGAGGACCTACTTTTGTCATTTTGAGGAGATTCGGAAGTCCCAAAAGTTGGATTCAGCCAGCAAGATGAACTCGTTCCTAATGAAATCTAAAATAAATAAATAAACAAACAAACAAACAAACAAACACAAATCTCGAGACACCAAAAGTCAAGCCAGAATATGGAAGAGAAACTTATGTGGAATCTGTGGGAATATGATGTAGTAGTAGTAGTAAGTTATGATCTTTTCCCATTAATTATTATCTTACATGCACAGACAGAATACAAAGCCTTCAAAATGGCTCTGAACATTTATCTTCAAATTAGTTAATATATGCCATATACCTGAGATTTCCTTCATTCTCCTGATGGCAGGTTTCTCCACTGCTTGATCTGGTCCTTCAGTAACATCTCGAAGGTCTTGTAGTTGATGAATCCCAAGAGTTCTCTGCCTCTGTAGTTTTTTTTCCATACTCCTTCACTTGACTCTCAATTCCTTGGTTAACTGAAAATCCCCTCCCCCATCAAAGTAAAGGTTCAGGGTAAAGGTAAATGACATAACCTTCAATGTGGTCCATCCTACATCCCATCCCTACTCATGTCTTTGTAAAATAAGAGTGGACACTCATACTGTATAAGAACACTATTAACAGACTTGTAACAGAAGATGTGGCTTCTTTATTCTTCGCTTATGACTTGTACATTGTACATGTACAATTTCTTATATCGCTAGCTTCAGGTTTTTAAATGTGCAAAGTCATACACATTTTTATTTTTATTGCAATATTTCATGTACCCAACATCTGTAATGCCCTCAATATACAGACACAGAGATATATCATCACACCGCATGTCACTCACATGTCTTTGCTGATTTGTCTAGATCCGTCTTCCAGTCATTAAACTGTCTCCTCAGAGTGGAGAAGATGTTGGCTCATCGTCTCCTCTCCAATTGTTAGTTTAATGGTGTCCTGAGAGAATGCTGTTATTTTCTAATAAACAAACAAAGACCTGTAGTCAGATTGATTTTTTAAAAAAAGAATAAAAACTCAGATGCGCCCCATGTAATACGGTTGCGTTTTAGTAAAGTGTGGCTCCTGTTTGGTTGGAATATAAACCTGCACCCACACTGGCTCTTTCCAGATAAGAATGGAGACCCCTCCTTTATACCATTCATTTGCAGTTTGGGCAGAGATAAATACGGGATTATTTTGTAGATCGTTTATGAACATCTTCTGATTTCAGCTCAACGTCGGTCGGTTTTGCCACAGTGTAATGCCAGCGTGGCATTGGTGGGCAAGGCCTATGCAGTAGTAGTCTTGCATGTGGGTCACTGCAGACAATGACAGTGTCGCAGGCCTACCAAGCAGACCTGAGCTCGACATATGGCGGCATTCAGCCTTCCGTAGGCATTCTGTCTACTGTAGAAAAGGATTACCAGGTCCAGTTTAGAGCTCGACCCCCCCGGGTCAGAGGTGTGCTCACCACAGTAGTCAGCACAGAGCAGAGCCTGAAGTTAGCACAGGAAGTAAGATCCCTCTTGGACATAGAACATGTACCCTGTTCCCTGAGGGAGGGAGGTTTTTACAGCTGTCATTTCCTGGTCCGCAAAAAATTGTGGAGTATGCGGCCAATTTTAGATCTGGGTCATCTGAACTTTACTCTTCAGACCTACAGGTTCAAAATTCTGACACCCAAACTTATCATTCCACAGATTCAGTTTGAGGACTGGCTTGTGACGATAGATCTAAAAGGTGCATATTACGACATAGAAATATCACAAGCTTTATCCCCTTGCACCTTCACAAAGTGCATGCATGTCACTCTGGCTCTATTGGTAATCCAGGCCATCTGTGTACTAAACTACCTGGATGATTACTTAATTCTAGCACAATCCAGGGAATTTGGGGCTCAGGTTGAACCTCAGAGAAGTATGCTTTCTCCAGTGCAGTGGACAACTTTTCTAGTGGTTATAAGGATTCTACTACGATGAGGGCGTTTCTATACCCAACATGCATAGGGTCAATCCTATTAACATTGATCAAGATTAAGCTGGATCTTCATCCGCTCCATTCTCTAAGGGAGACTATTGTAACTTATGGAACTATTGCACAGGAGACAGTTCAGTGGTGTTTGTTTGTATTTTTCTCATCTGTAAGTCACTTTGGATAAAACCATCTGCTAAGTGAATAAAAGTAAATGTAAATGGTGGATGAGAAGTTGTGGGTTTGAGAGTAATCAGTGTCCATGGAGTCCATATGGGAGAGGTTTGGCCAAGCGGGACTGCATTTGTTCACCTCCGAGGAGACAGCACACGGCCTGCTGTATTTCGCCCTCACTCCTCCCACAGAATTAGGGCTGGACGCTATGGTGCACACGTGTCCGAGAGGTCACAAATACGCATGGGGATAGAAAAGCCGAGAGTCTTGTCCCCTGATCGCTCTGCTCCTATAAGTTCTAGCGAGAGTTTGCCAAGACAGTCTATGTCTCCTGCTAGTAGAACCTTATTGGCCATCTCGAATATGGTTCTCATTGATAATATCCCTGCTAAAAGGAATTTCTTGGGAGATTCCCCACGGCAGGGGATCCACCATGAACCCTGTGAACTGCGCAATAGCTACAGTCATGGAGTTCTTACAAGAACTTTTCTCAGCAGAGTGGGCTCCTTCTACAATCAGGGTTTACATGGCCACCGTTTCGGCCAGCCATGCCCCTGTTGATGGAACCTCTGTGGGGCAACATCCTCTAACTTTGAGGTTTATGTGTTGTTTCAGGTGATTGAGGCCCATCTGCAGGCCGCATGTACATTCCTGGGATCTTTCTGTGGTCCTGGAAGATCTGTCAGGGGCCCCATTTAAGCCCTTAGAATCAGCCTTAATTGCTTAATTGCCACTTCACTTGACTATAAAAAGGTATGATTTTACACAAGCTTCAGACGCTGGTCACATGAGGGGCGATCCCATACTGTTAAATAGATAAATGGATAACGTAACTTTTCCTTTCATTCTGATCTCCAAACTGCTTCAACACCAACTTGCTGCTGCTCGCTCTCCTAGACTCTTAGACTTTTTAGGTGCGATACATTTCAGAGCTGCTCAAATTAAATGCTGGGTATAGTAGGCAATATTTGTATCAGTACATCGAGTGCACAGTGAAAAACTCTGGATATACTAATAACCAAGGAAACAATAACCAGGAAATGACTTTCAAGGGGCCATGTTAAATGACATTATTCCAAATTTCAGGATATTTGCTGTTAGTCTTTATTTCGTTTTTGTGTACAACTCACATCAGTCACGAAGTCCATCCATTGTTCTGGATCTGTAGGAGGCCCAGAGTTGAAGTGATCCAGTTCAGTTTGAGTTTCAGCCAACATCAGCTGGATTTGCTCCTTCAGCTGTGGCAGAGATTTCTAAGCACACACACAGATGGCCACAATTTACTACCAGCAAGGATTTTACTAAGGGCAGGCGACATTTGTGTAAATCATGATCTGCAGGCTTCTGGAAAGGACTAACTTTACCTCGATGTGAAGGACAAGTTCAAGTGTGAGTTTCTCAGCCAGCTTGGGAATGGTGGCTTTTCCTTCTTTATACGGCATCCTGTGAAAACCGGATCTCACTGGGCTTTTTGAAGAACTTGCATTTTTATAGATTAATTTGATTAGGACCATATACTAGCTAACATGGTTAATCATTTTATATTAAAATTGAAATTCTACATACTACACCTTTAAAGACTTCAAAGTACAAATTCCGGAAATCTCTCATGACATATCTGCCCTGAGATGAAAAAGTCTACCTGAAATGTGGGTGTTCTATAAAGAAGTCCTTCTCCTTCTTTATGGCTTCATCGAATGGGGTGTGGTCCATGATCACCTGCTGTCCTCGGCAGCGGACAATCATGCTTCCTTTAATGGGGTAAATTATTATGTTATTGATGACGGACATCACCTCATCCTCCTCGTCTTTGTCCACCAGGTCGGGCTTTGTTAGGATGCCTGTTATGAACACACATGCTAAATGTTTTTGGAAGCCATTTTGTGCACATGTTAAAGCATCACTGTGAGGGCGTTGGACGTGGATTAGATGAATGGAGAGCGGAGATGTCGGAAGGGGGGCGGTAAGGATACCAGACGCCGTGCAAGCAACAAGTGTATTGTTCAGTAAGTAGTGGCAAGGATAAAGAGGGCGAGTCAAGAGCTACGCGAGTAGAGAACTGAGCTGCACAAAGCTGCGTGTAGCATGTACGTTGATATTTGTGCAGGGAAATAAAACCGCTACACTTTTCCATCCGAACCGAGTGAAGTGTTATAGTCACAAGTTTTGCAATTCACTATATTAAAAATACAGACCGCGGGTTCTCTCGCCATTTGGATCAACTTCTTCAGCCATCTTCAGCGTAGCAGTGGTGATGTCCACGTTACACGGCACCACCACCAGGATAATGATGTCTTGCTTTGTGATGAACTTTTTGATCCATCTCTTAATCTGAATGAAAGACGGGCATGCGCTGATACATTTCAAAATGCTTTATTTGACATTTTATAAGGGTTTACAATGTCATGTTTAATCAGTATACCACATAACAACTACGATCCTTTTAAATAATCTTTAAAAGCAATTGACCTGTTCTCCGATGTCCTCCGGTTGGGCTTTGACTGGCACATGTGCAATACCAGGCAGATCGATGAACGTGAAGTCGGAGAACATTGGTCGATGTCACCTCCAGGCTGATGAGCTTGTCGGTCATGCCCAAGACTCCAGCTATTTCATTCTGAGCTAAAATAAAAAAAAAGAAAAACATCCACACGAGACAGTAATAATTAAAACAAAAATAATAGACAGATAGGTAAAATATTTATATAATTAAGCAAAGCAATAACTAATGTTTAGGAATAAGTCCAAACAATGTTGGCTTGATAAAATTTGAGAAAGACGATAATCAAATTAAACTGCTAGTTTACAATGAATAATTATAATTCAGTCACACATTTTTATTCCATTTTTTGTGTGTGCTTCATTACAAGTTAAAAAAGTAGGAAAGCTAGCTTGTATTCAACATTAGTCCGCTTAGGACTTGGGTATCTACTCATTGAAATTTGCTTGCTTTTGTTGTAAGCATAATAATAATAATAATAATAATAATAATAATAATAAATAAACAGTTAGTTACTGTCCATCAATTTGACTGTATAAGTGTCATCCCAAGATTTGAATAATCTGGATTTGCTCCTCAGTCATCCACACACAGCCACAGCCTACGCATAGAGATTTTACTGCCAGCAAGGACCTTTGTGTACAACACAATTTGGAGATTTCAGGAAAGAACTATCTTTCCCTCAATGTGAAGGCTGAGTTCAAGTATGAGTTTATGAGCTATGCAATGTTTTCCTCAGAAGGATATTCTTTTGCATTGCGGATGAAAATGCAAATATTTGTTGCGCTGTTAGTGTAATACATGTAGTTTGTGTTTTAGTGAAAGAAATCTATTAAACTATTAAACTTTCCTTCATCACTGAATGAGAGCAAATATTACCGATAGTAGCACTGGAACAGGTAGCAGATGTGTGGCTAATCATGAAAAATGACGTGAAGCAATTGGAGAAATCTTCTTGCTTTTGAAATGATACTGATCAAAACACCAAAGCAGTCATTACACACACAAGACCGAGAAGTCCCCTGTCTGCGTGCACAAGGAACGATTCTGATTGGTCGTGTGTGGATACAGCGGCCAATCGCATCAAAGAGAAACAAACATGTTATGAATTGTATAAATGGTGTGATGTACTCATGTGTCACAGGACAAAAGTCTCAATAATATGAACACGTTGTTTAATCGTTCAACGTACGATCGGTCAGTTAAAATGAGATTGTAATATTAGGGTAAAATTTATGTAAAATAAATATATATATATAAAATACTTCTTTTTCACCATGGAGAACACTGTGCTCTGTGTCACTCATTTGCTGTGTGGGAAATTAAAAATGGGATGACACAGATAACTCTGTTGGCCTTTTATGAATGTCTTTACGCCGTAGCTCAAGGTCAACATTAGTCAGAATCTTCAATGTTCATTTAATAACACACAGAATAAAATAGAATTGTTCCCAGCTCTATGGCATTTTTCATTAAAACGTTGAGAAAAATCACATGGTGCCAGAGGAGGAACAGAAATGGACCAAAGCTAGGAAAGGTTGTGAACACCTAACCAACTCCTAAAAAAAAAAAAAAAAAAAAAAAAAAAAAAAAAACACAGACTTGCACTTACACCTCTACTCTGTACACTTTGCTTCCTCTGGTATTCAATTAATGGATCTTGTATAGTAGCACTACTTGTATTGTTCCCTGCTTGATATATCGCTTTGATTATTTGTAAGTCGCTTTGGATAAAAGCGTCTGCTAAATGAATAAATGTAAATGTAAATGTAAAGGGATGAAGAGTTTTCATGTAAGACCAATTTATCTAGATTACTTTGTAAGGCCATGTTAAATTTCATTGTTAGGATTTGCTTATCTTTGTGTACAGCTCGTGTCAATCAGGAAGTCGATCCTTTGGTCTGTTTCTGTAGAAGGCCTGGAGCAATCCAGTTCAGCCTGAATTTCAGCCAACTTTATCTGGATTTGCGTCTTCCATTCAACAACTACCCCCCCCCAACCCCCCGCCCCCATACACACACACACAAAGACACACACAGACACCTGCTCACACAGCCATATTTTACTACTAGTAAAGACATTTGCGTACCACACAATCTGGAGACTTCAGGAAAAAACTACCTTTTCCTCTATGTGAAGGCTGAGTTCAAGCATGAGTTTCTCGGCCAGGTTGGGAGTGGTGGATTGTCCTTTATCAAACAGTGTTCTGTGAAAAATATCAACCAAATTGTACAGTTTAAACTGTGCTTTACATAGTATTGGAGGGGGGGTGTTTGGTCTCCTCAATCACCACTAGTGTGCAGCATCCACCAGGATAATGCGATGGCAACCATAGTGTGCCAGAACATACACCGCCCACCAGCTATTAGTGGAGAGGAGAGAGTGATGTAGCCAATTCTGGGCTGGGGATTATTAGGGGGCCATGACATAGAAAGGCCAGTGGGGCCAATTCGCCAGGAACTCAAAGGTGTACCTTTACTCTTTTACGATAAGTGTCTTGTGATTTTTAATGACCACAGAGAGTCAGGACATCTATTTAATGTCTCAACATCTCAATGGCAGTGCTGTTTCTACAGTGACCCCGTCATTATACGGGGTTATTAGGCCCCACTCAGACAACAGGGTGAGTGTCCCCTGCTGGCCTTACTTACACCACTTCCAGCAGCAATCTTAGTGGCTAGTTCTACAGGATGCTTCATAAAACTCATTTCCTTATAAAACTGAACTAATTCTACCTGAGATTACTTTTTAAAAGCAAAACTGCCACTTCTCGCAGAGGTAAAGGTCAGCAAAAATGTATGTTTTGTTTGTCACTGTAATATAGCCTAGTGGGTCCCATGTTTAATGTTAAACATCGGTTTAGAGATGTAATGGTTTATATTTTGAAACTTTTATAACATTCCTGCTTCATAATATTGCAATTTATTGCTATCAGCTAAAGCAGCAGGTAAATCTGAGGTAAATTATTGAATTCATAAGGTATATTTGAATGATTTCACAGCTTTAAAATGTACTATATATTAATAAGTGTAAAAATGTTTCAGCAAAAAAATTTAGTATATCACAGTTTAAGTTTTTAGTGTGTATTTAGTGATAACTTGACTCATGGTGTCCCACCACTCCCGCGGGGCAGAGCGACTCCGGACAGCGCCTCAAGCACCGAGCTCTTCCCCGACCCAATAATAATAATAAGCCAATGATATGGCCCAATTGGCTTATTATGCAATTTATGACTTTGTGCTTGCATGTTATATTGTATATTGCAATGCTTTATTTAAATGTTAAATTTTAGTTTTTCATGTACGTTGTATTGAATGTACATAGCATAACTAGTATATAATTTATACTTTGTGGCTACTCAGAGCTAAAAGCAGGGCAGAACACAAACACAAGGGAAGCAGATGAGGGGAATAAGTGCTCTTTTATTTACTCTAAAAGTCTGTGTGTGGAGGTGAGGTGTAGGTAGGAGGAAGGAGTGGCCTTCCTGGTGTGGATCGTGGAGTATATTAGCAAGATAATTAGCAAGATTTGATGCTAATACTTAGCCCACCCAAAGTCCCACACAAACGTGCACTTATTTTCAGATGTGTTATCTGAGTCCTTCACTTTAGAATAAGATGGTGAATTAAGTTAAAGTTGAATTTGGATTTTCATGGGTTTGCATGTGTCTGGATCAGGCAGCGTTGCAGGTTACATGAGGGTTTCTTTTACTGTTGAGATAACATGTTATTGCACTGATATAAGGTCTCCTTACAGTGACAGCTTTGTTCATTTAGTTCGATTACAGTCTCTTTGCAACAGTGTGGTTTGAGTGAGTTATTTCTCTTCTGAACTGTGGACTGCTGGATAGAATAGAATAGAATAAAATAGAATAGTGTGCAATCATGAATTGCATATTAAGCCAATTAAGAGCAAAAAGATATAAAAACACATCAATTAGACAAAGGTCAGAATAAAAGAATACCATCGACATGTAATCATCAGTTTAATAACACCACTTAATAACTGTTAATATATTTTTTTCAAATCTATATATCCACGATTCTATGGATGATTTGGTTTCAATTCTCTCCATTTTCTACTGAATTACATACAGTAATTTAATAATTGAACGCTGACGTAAATACATATGGATTGTATTGTACAGGTATAGAAATCAAAGACTACGAATTGGCCATGGCCAGTGAAAAAATGCAGGGAACGAATTTACGTTTTATTAAAAGTGCCCCCATGGATTCGAGAAGCTTCTGCCTCGAAAGGTAGCTCTTCTACTGGTCCTGGCATCTCTCGAGCAGGTAGGAGATCTACAAGTTCTTTCTGTTGTACCTTCCTGCCTTGACTTGTCCCCTGGATTAACCAAGGCCTTCCTATATTCTAGGTTGGATTATATTCTTAAAATGTCCAACCTTTAGTGTTACAGGTGCCAATTTATATTCACGCGACAAGCGAAATGCCTGTTACCTGACCACAACAGGCCTATAAATAGCTGCGATTTCACACAGACTCCAGATACTGGTCTCAGACGCTTCCCACAGCGTGAAGCTCACACAATGTCTCGTTCTGGGTTACATTTCGTTTCCATAGAAAGATCAGATGTCTTAGATTTAAGGCCAAAGGTTTGACCAAATGACATTTTTTGCACACTTACAGATCATATTTTGTTAATATTTGTTTATTTGTTAATATAAGTGGTGAGTGTGGACAGAATCACACACACACACACACACACACAATGGTTTAAGATGTGACCTCAGGGGAACAGTGCTTTCCGGTCCGGAATGAATGTTTGTGTTTACGTGGTTATCCTGTCAGCCATTTTATAAACACTCCCTCACACCTTCACTCGGCACCCTTGTGACCATTCTTATAAATCATTAAGAAATTAATTTAGCATGTTTTTAGTGTTATATAGGACACTTTATCACTGTTAGAGATCGAATCTTGCCAAATGTTGAGAAATCTTGCTTAAGGCACCTTTACATGAACATTGTAGAACTTATTGCACAAAAATCACTGTCTCTATTAAACACTAGATGGAGCTGCTGGCCATTGATTGTGATTAATGGAATGTTATTGGAATCAGCGAGTATTAAATTGATCATAAAATTGAAATCACGCTAATAGGGTGCCAATATTAGTGGAGAGCACTGAATACATCAGTAAGGAAACTCATCTGCCCTATCAGAATGTCATGTTTTATGTCATTTATATGTATTTTTGGTTTTGGTGGAAGAAAATGTGTACTTGAACCCAAACTGAGGGACTTCTGATCCAGGGTACGCAAATAGATTTTACCAATGTGTGCATTTTACATTTCCATTCAGATGTCTGTGTCATGCCTAATAGCCCAGACAAGTTCAAATATGAGATTGGAGATTGTTAATAATTATCTAACAGACATATTAATCATTAATTTAGAATATTAATTTTTTTTGTTTGTTTTTATATTGCAAACGCACCTACTTTCTAGAATGTAAAAATACATTTCCAGGTTTATATAAAATGCATCTGCTATGTGCAATCATGCGTCATTTCAATGCATGAGTTATTGCTTTATTATGAACAGGAATTTCAAGATACTGTCACGTACCAGTATGACAGGGTGTCAATGCCCTTTCTAAGTATAGCTCTAATGCAAATGATATATAATAACACCAATTACCATGGCACATTTTATAAGTGCTTGAAATGTATTTTCATAAACTAATTGCTGGATATTCTGGAGCTTGTGTATACACCTATTGGTTTCCCCCAGATAGCAACGTGAAAAAAAAAATAATAGTACATTATATTTCTTATATAATTTAGCAATGTTTCTGAGATGAAAATGCAATCGCGATAATATTATTTACATGAGCTTCAAATGAGAGACTGGGGTCAGTAATCCCACCAAGTCTTTCACTGCACTGCTGCTAATGATGTAACTGAAAGCCCATCCAGAGTTAGAACATATACAGAAAGGTTACTTCTAGCTGCCTGTGGCCTTAGTCGAAGTACTTTTTGTTTGTCAGAAGTTACACAGCCTCCAGTGTCTAATGTCCTCAACAGTATTAAGCTGATGTTCCTCATCTGGCATTGTTGAACATACAGCTGTGTCTCAGCAGCATAGATGTGGAAGCCTATACCATGCTTATGAATATCTGTATTCAGACGTACCATATAGGAAAATAATCAGACACCGAAGGACTTATAATATATAAGTATTTAGTGATAAATAGATGGAATCAGCAGTGCCATCAAAGAGACAATCTCCCAGATAAAACTGATGGAGAACTGTTGCCAGTATATTTCTGGTATTGCCTGTGTGCCAGTCAAAGGCCAACCGGAGGACATCGGAGAATAGGTCAATTGCTTTTAGTGATTATTTAAATGGATCGTATTTGTTATGTGGTATACCAGTGGTGTCAAACTCATTTTAGTTCAGGGGCCACATACAGCCTAATTAGATGTCAAGTGGGCCGGGCAATAAAATCATAGCATAATCACCTATAAATAACAAGAAGTCCATGTTATTACCTTTGTTTTCATGCAGAGACATTTATATTTAATGAAATATTTATAAAATATATCATGAACAATCTTGGATTTCTTAAGACAAACATGTGCAATTTGCTTCTGATTATCATTTACATATGTGCATTACAACTGCTCACAGTGTTTGTACAAATGCAAAAAAAAAAAAAAAAAAAAAATTCACAGGTATTTGGAACTGAGAAATATAGTATTTCACTTTAAAATTGATGGCATTGCATGAACAATTGGATTCCACCAAACCAAACTCTTTTGTAGTGAAGCTGTTGACTAACATTAAATTGCACATTTAAAAAAAAAAAAAAAAAAAAAAAAAACTATTACCCATTAATCTCTGTGAATAAATAGAAAGTGGTCCATTTTTCATGGAAAACTCTACACTCTGTATCCACTTTTCTGCTTTTTGGCAGACATTTTGGCTAATGAAGGTGTGGGGACGAGTAGAAAATAGGGTAGGCCGCAACCGTGATAACAGACAGCAGACGTCGCATTGCTGCCATCTGCTGTTCAGTCCCAGAGATGTGCTGCGTCTTCTACCCCCTAGCGGAGAATTTAGGAAGAGCATTTTATTAAAAATGAAAAGTTTGTGTTTTTATCTTTTTCGCTTTCAAAATTCGTCCTGCGGGCCGGATTGAACCCTTACGCGGCCGGTTTTGGCCCGTGGGCCGTCCGTTTGACACCCATGTGGTATACTGATTAAATATGACAATGTAAACTCTGATAAAATATAAATTAAAGCATTTTGAAAATGTATCAGCGCATGTCCAGCTTTCTTTCAGATTGAGAGCCTGATCAAAAAGTTCATCACAAAACAAGACACCATTATCCTGGTGGTGGTGCGCGTGTAACGTGGACATCACCACTACTACGCTGAAGATGGCTGAAGAAGTTGATCCAAATGGCGAGAGAACCCTCGGTCTGTGTTTTTAAATATATAGTGAATTGCAAAACTTGACTGTAACACACCCTCTTCGGTGCGGATGGAAAAGTATAGAGGTTTTATTTCAATGTGCCAATATCAATGCACATGCTTACACGCAGCTCTGTGCAGCTCAGCTCTTGCCCTTGCCCTCGCATAGCTCTAGTCTCGCCCTTCTTTATCCTTGCCACTACTTACTGAATAGAACACTCATTAGCCAAATTTCACACAGGTCTGGGGTCCTTACCACTCACCTTCCGCAGCTCTGTTCTCCATTCCTCTCAGCCACACCCAATGCTTCCACAGTGATGCTTTAACACGTGCATAAGATATCTTCCATAAACTTTTTGCATGTGTGTCCAAAACAGGCATCCTAACAAAGCCCGACCTGGTGGACAAAAGCAAGGAGGATGAGGTGATGTCTGTCATCAAAAATGAAATATTTTACCTCACTAGGGCGAATCGTTAGGTGCAGAGGCACACCAAACGTCACACCAAACGTTGAGAAATGGCTTTCTTATTCTTCTCACAGTGCTCCTTGGGATGTTTAAAGCTTGGGAAATCTTTTTGTATCCAAATCTGGCTTTAAACTTCTCCACAACAGTATTACGGACCTACCTGGTCTTCATGATGCTCTCTGCGCTTTCAACAGAACCTTGAGACTATCACAGAGCAGGTGCATTTATAACAACATCATTTAGGACAACATTGGATCATTCAGAGATCCTCGCTGAACTTCTGGAGTGAGTTTGCTGCTATATATATAGGGAAGGCTTGGGGGGGGCTTTAGTTACAAAAGGTTGAGAATCGCTGGTCTAGCACAATAACCATCATGCTGTCAGGGAATATCATGTTCAAGCATGTCATGGTGAGATGGTCTTTTGTTCCTCCAGACCAAGATCGAAAACATAAAGCAGCTGGAGGAGTCCGAGGCTGAATCAATGCTGAAGACTCAGTTTAAGATGGAGCTGATGATCTATACTCAGGATAGTGTCTACACCAACACCCTGAACATGCTGAAGAGCACGGAGGAAGAAAATGAGAGACAATATCTTGGCGTAGCTCGCCCTCCTTGCAATAGTTTGTACAATTACTCAGACATTGAGGCCACTCTGGAAGAACTGACATGCCACCTCAAGTCTTACTACAGTGTAAGTGGTTATTATCAACTGTTCATTTCCTGATGTAACTGACAATATTTCTGATTATTTGCAATGTTATCATGATCAACCACAGTAAGAGGGCATGATAGATACTACTCTGACTCTGACTACTCCTCATTTAAAGGCGTAGTACCTGCTTTTATTTTTGACAGATGGTTCTAGTTCATGAACAGATAACGTGAACACTCCTTTAAACATAACACACCACTTATACCTGTGTATTGACTTTTTTGAGGAATTGGAGTTCTTTTGGCATTTGCCGATGACTTAGAAGGTGGCATTTCTCACATACACATACATTGCAGCATAATGAAATTCTTTTATTTTCATATTCCAGGTTGTTAGGAAACTAGGACCAAACATGAGCAGTAGGGGATTAAGGGCATTGCTCAAGGGCCCACCAGTAGCAGCTTGGCAGCACTGGAGCTTGAACCCTTGGCTTTCTGATCAATCACCCAGAGCCTTAACTACTGAGCCAAGTAATACCTTATTTTAGAAAACAGCCTAATCACTGGCAAAATGCACAAATGAAGCCCACTAGTTAAAGTTAAGACGTGGCCTCGAAAAGGATTTGATGGTTTTCGGTCTTGAATTGGTGTGGGTTTCCTTTCTTTTGAACTCAATCTTGGCTTGGCCTGGACTACTGACCCTCCCCCTAAAAACTCGGTCATGACTCAACCTCGGCTGGCCCTGGTCCTGGAATTGGACAGTCTTGACTACAATATTACTCACTCCAGTTCAAAAAATTAAATGTCAAACACAACATGCATGTCTTATCTTGACTGACTCTGTTTGGGGTAAATTAAATATTCTTAATTAAATATGTGTTTAAATTGCGAGTAAGCATCTGGCTGACCAGGTGCCGCTGGTGATCAAGTACAAGGTGCTTCAGCAGTAAGCGGCGCAGCTGCAGAGAGAAATGCTATAGCTCATGAAGAACTATAACATTAATGATCTGTTGGAAGAAGATTATGTCATCAACAACAAACGCAACAACCTAAAAAGCCGCCAGAAACATCTGACGGATGCCCTCAGCAAACTGGTCTTGTTTTAAATTTAAAATGTATAGTCAATTATGGTTTAGGGAAAAATTGATAACTTTTGATCACTTTAGGAAATGCAGATAGTAATGATAATAATAATTTATATATTTACTTTGAGATGATTAGTTAATTTAGCTAATTAAAAGCTTTAAATTTTTTGTTTGTTGCGCAATATTTAAAGAAACGTAATTGAAATCTGTGTGCAATTCAGTCTGTGACAAAATTATCCTAGATGTACTTTTTTGTTTTGGGGGACTGTTTTCTTCGCTTCTTATTCTTGCTGGGAGAATGATTTTATTATTTCTTTTTCACCTTGCAGGTGCTGCAGGATTTCAGTCCTTCACGGCGTAGTGTGTTACCAATTATTTTCTTGGTGACTATGGTCCCAGCTGCCTTCATTGACAAGATCCTCTAGGTCTACAATCTTGTCCCTGACATCTTTGGTGAGCTCTTTGGCCTTGGCCATGGTGGAGAGTTTGGAATCTGATTGAATGATTGCTTCTTTGGACAGGTGTCTTTTATACAGGTAACAAGCTGAGATTAGGAGCACTCCCTTTAAGAGTGTGTACCTGTATAAAAGACACCTGGGAGCCAGAAATCTTTCTGATTGAGAGGGGGTCAATATTCCCTCGTTAAAATGCAAATCAATTTATAACATTTTTGACATGCGTTTCTCTGGATTTTTTTTGTTGTTATTCTGTCTCTCACTGTTTAAATAAATCTACCATTCAAATAATAGACCGATCATTTCTTTGTCAGTGAGCAAACGTACAAAATCAGCAGGGGATAAAATACTTTTTCCCCTCACTGTAGGCTTGAATAAACAAATATGTTTTAAGCCTAGACTTAAACACTGAGACTGTGTCTGAGTCCCAAACATTAATTGGAAGACTGTTCCATAACTGTGGGGCTCTATAAGAGAAAGCTCTTCACCCTGCTGTAGCCGTCAGATAGCCTGCACCTTTTGATCTAAGTAGGCATGGGGGATCATAGAAAACCAACAGGTTGCTTAGACACTGTGGCGAGAGACCATTTAGTGCTTTATAGGTTAATAATGGTATTTTATAATCAATGCGAGATTTCACTGGGAGCCAATAAAGTTTTGATAAGATCGGGGTGATGTGGTTGTAACTTCTGGCTCTAGTTAGGACTCTACCAGCTGCATTCTGGACTAACTGGAGTTTGTATATGCTCCTACTGGAACATCCAGACAGCAAGGCATTACAGTAATCTAGTCTAAAGGTGACTAATGTATGAACTAATATTTCTGCATCATGTAGTGACAATATATTTCTTATCTTAGAAATTTTTCTGAGATGAAAGAAGGCTATCCTAGGAATATTATCTACATGAGCTTCAAATGATAGGCTGGAGTCAATAATCACACCAAGGTCTTTTACAGCTGCACATGATGAAACAGATAGACCATCCAGAGTAACCATGTGATCAGAAAGTTTCTTCCAGCTACACGTGGTCCTAATAAATAATGTCCTTTACACATTCTTCAAGTTTACTAAGCTGCTGTCTGTCTTCTGGCTTTGCTGAAACATTCAACTGTGTATCATCAGCATAATAATAATAATTTGACTTAGATGTAGCATATATAAAGTAAAAAGCAGTGGGCCTAAAACAGAACCTTATGGAATTCCAAAGTTAACCTTGGTATGTGTGGAGAAGTCTCCATTTATATCTACAAACTGATAACGATCGGTCAGATAAGACCTGAGCCAGGAGAGGACGGTTCCCTTTATGCCAACAACATTCGCCAACAACATAAAAGAGGTGACTCAGGTTCTTGCACTGTCTATAGAGGTTTATGGTGGTATAGAGGACGGAAGGTGGCCCAGTAATGGAAATTTGCTGTGGGTGTCTGGATCCCAAAAGAGGAAAACTTAAGTAACGTTAGCAATTCAGGACAATCTCTCTCGTGCTGAGGTAAAAGTGTTTTTCTTTTTTGTTTCGCCTGACACCTGACAGAGTTGGGTTTTTTTCTGGAGGAACTCCTATATGAAAGTTTCTGTGCATAAGGAGGGAGTCCTAAGGGTATCAACATGCACTGAAGACACAGAAGTTGTCACCCAGCTGAACCAAGAGGCATGAGAAGGTAAATGAGACATGGTTGTTTTGTGGCTTGACCTCACCAATGCCTATGGTTCAATCCTACTTAAGCATTGGAAACTTTAGTGGTCAGCCATCATGTTGCAGGCTATTTATCTTTAGACAGATCTGACTAAACTAACAATACAAAAAAGAGCAATTCACAGAAACAATAAAACAATAAACCAGTTTAAATCATCAGGTTGGTAATTAAAACATCTGGTATCTAATCAATTCTCATTCTTCACACCAGTCCACCACTTGTGCTAAAATATTGGCATTTTCATAGTTAATACAGTAACTCAATTATATTGAGCATACGAAGGGGATTTCTGGGATGATAATACGGATTATACAGTTCCAATCAATAGGTAAATATGGACTATCACTGTTATTTCACAGAATTGTTTGGTTGAGGCTAGGGTTGTCTTTATTTACTTGGATTAGTCTTTGACTTACTACCATTTTTACTTGGACTTGCCTCAGACTTGGGTATTGGTCCTGGTCTCATCTGGTCTCATCTATTTTGATGGCGAAATGGCCTAGCAGTTTGCATGTTTGCCTTGCACCTCCAACATTGAGGGTTCACTTCCTTCCCCTGCCCTGTATGTAAGATCTTACATATTCTCCATGGGCATATCCAAATTGTCCATAGTTTGCACATGCAGTTGTGCCCTGCAATGGATTGACCCCATTCATGGTGTCTTCTACCTTGTGCCCTGAGTCCCCTGTGACAGGTGACAGGCTCCACTGCAACCCAGTGTAGGATAAGCAGTACAGAAAATTGATGGATGTTTTTGTTGTCTCCATCCATCCATCCTCAACCGCTTATTTGTAATCGGGTCAGGGGGGTAGCAGCTCCAGCAAGGGACCACAAACTTCCCTTTCCCAAGTCACATTAACCATCTCTGACTGGGGGATCCTGAGGCGTTCCCAGGCTAGTGTGGAAATATAGTCTCTCCACCTAGTCCTGGGTCTTCCCCGAGTTCTCCTCCCGGCTGGACGTGCCTGGAACACCTCCCTAGGGAGCTGCCCAGGGGAGATCCTTACCACGTGCCCGAACCACCTCAACTGTCTCCTTTCAACGCAAAGGAGCAGCGGCTCTACTCTGAGTTCCTCTCAGATAGCCGAGCTTGTCACCCTATCTCTAAGGGTGAGGCCAGTCACCATCCTGAGAAAACCCATTCCGGCTGCTTGTACCCGTATCTAGTTCTTTCGGTCACTACCCAACCTTCATGACCATAGTTGAGTGTAGGAACGAAAATTGCTCGGTAGATCGAGACTTTTGCCTTCCTGCTCAGCTCTCTTTTCATCACAACGGTGGAGTGAAGCGATTGCAATACCGCTCCTTCTGCTCTGCTACTCCCACTCCAATGTTCCCTCACTCGTGAACAAGACCCCGAGGTACTTGAACTCCTTCACTTTGGTTATGTTCTCATTCCCTACCCAGAGTAGGCACTCCATCGGTTTTCTGCTGAGAGCCATGGTCTCAGATTTATAGGTGCTAATCCTCATCCCAGCCGCTTTGCATTCGGCTGCAGACCGATCCAGTAAGTGCTGGAGGTCACAGCCCGATGATGCCATCAGGACCACGTCATCTGCAAAAAGCAGCGATGAGATCATCAGGTCACCAAACCGCAACCCCTCCCCACCATGACTACGCCTCGATATCCTGTCCATGAATATCACAAACAGGATTGGTGACAAAGTGCAGCCCTGGCGTAGACCAACCCCCACTTGGAACAAGTTCGACTTTTTGCCGAGCATCGGGACACAACTCTCGCTTTGGGCGTACAGTGATTGGATAGCCCTAAGAAAGGCCCATACTCCCTCAGCACCTCCCACAGTAGACATATGACTGGGGACCCGGTCATACGCCTTCTCCAGATCCACAAAACACATGTAGACCAGATGGGCATACTCAATTCAATTCAATTCAATTCAATTTTATTTGAATAGTGCTTTTTACAACAGACATTTTCTCAAAGCAGCTTTACAGAAATATGAACACGGTATACAGACATTAAAGGTGTGAATTTATTCCAACTGAGCAAGCCATTGAGTGACGATGGTGGCAAGGAAAAACTCCCTAAGATATTTAAAGGAAGAAACCTTGAGAGGAACCCGACTCAGAAGGGAACCATCCTCATGTGGGTAACAACAGACAGTGTGAAATAGTACAGTATGGATGTAAATGAAGTCTGTATGGTCTTCGGAGAAATTCGTGTATGGCTCGGCAAAAGGAGAGAGGGAGAAAAAAAAGATTATTATGACTGTGAAGTAGTAAAAATAGAATCTAGTCAGGGTAGGCTTGAGTAAACAAATAAGTTTTAAGCCTAGACTTAAACACTGAGACTGTGTCTGAGTCCCAAACACTAATTGGAAGACTGTTCCATAACACTGGAGCTTTATAAGCAAAGGCTCTTCCCCCTGCTGTAGCCTTCATTATTTGGGGTACCGTCAAATAGCCTGCATCTTTTGATCTAAGTACGCGTGGCTGATCATAAAAAACCAGAAGGTCGCTTAGATATTGTGGCGCGAGACCGTTTAGTGCTTTATAGGTTAATAAAAGTACTTTATAGGTAATGCGAGATTTTACTGGGTGCCAATGCAGTGTGAATATGATCAGGGTGATGTGGTCGTATTTTCTAGTTCTAGTTAGGACTCTAGCAGCAGCATTCTGGACTAACTGAAGCTTATTTATACTGGAACATCCAGACAGTAAGGCATTACAGTAATCTAATCTAGAGGTGACGAATGCATGAACCAGTATTTCCGCATCATGCAGTGATAATATGTTTCTTATCTTAGAAATATTTCTGAGATGAAAGAAAGCTATCCTAGTAGTTTTATCTACATGAGCATCAAATGATAGACTGGAGTCAATAATCACTCCGAGGTTTTTAACTGCTGTACATGATGAAACAGAAAGACCATACAGAGTGACCATGTAATCACAATGATTACTTCTAGCTACACATAGGCCTAATAAAAGTATTTCTGTTTTATCAGAATTAAGTAAAAGGAAGTTGGTTAACATCCAACGTCTAATGTCCTTTACACAATCCTCAACTTTACTAAGCTTCTGTCTATCCTCTGGCTACGCTGAAACATACAGCTGTGTATCATCAGCATAACAGTGGAAGCTAATTCCATGTTTACGAATAATTTGTCCTAGGGGAAGCATATATAAAGTAAAAAGTAGTGGGCCTAAAACAGAACCTTGTGGAACTCCAAAAGTAACCTCAGTACGCATGGAGAAATCACCATTTACATCTACGAACTCATAACGATCGGTCAGATAAGACCTGAGCCAGGAGAGGACTGTTCCCATAATGCCAACAACATTTTCTAATCTATCAAGGAGAATAGTGTGATCTATAGTATCAATAGCTGCGCGAAGGTCAAGTAACACAAGCAGCGAGACACAACCCTGATCAGAGGTCAGTAGAAGGTCATTTACTACATTAACTAACTAATCCTGACTGATACATTTCATGAATGTTGTTTCTATCTAAGTATGAGCATAACTGCTTTGCTACAACCTTTTCTAAAATCTTAGTGATGAAGGGAAGATTTGATATTGGTCTATAGCTGAACAATTGGGACGGGTCAAGGTCAGGTTTTTTAATCAAGGGTTTAATAACTGCTAATTTAAGTGATTTAGGGACATAGCCAGTGCTTTCGGGAAGAATTGATAATATTTAAAAGTGGTTCAATTACTCCTGGACAAATCTGTTTAAACAAACATGTAGGTACGGGATCTAGTATGGAAGTTGATGAATTGGCTGAAGAGATTAATGTAGCTAGTTTGGTCTCTCTAAGCGGAGCAAAACACTCTAAACAATCATCTGATATTTCTACGTTGTCATGTAATGGGTTTGTTACAGTATTGTCCGGTTTTATTTTAATGGCATGTATTTCATGTCTAATATTTTCAACCTTATCAATGAAAAATTTCATGAAATCTTCACTGCTATGTAATGATTGAGTGTTTCTCTCTGTAGTGGTTTTATTCCTAGTTAATTTTGCTACCATGTTGAAAAGGAATCTAGAATTATTTTTGTTATCTCCTATTAAGGTGGAGAAATAGATTTTTCTAGTATTTCAGTAGACACTCCCTGCAGGCTGTTTGAAATTTTACCATTTTGGTTTGACGACATTTACGTTCTAATTGTCGAGATGTCTGTTTTAAGGTATGCGTTTGATCGTTATACCAGGGTGCTCTTTCTACAATCAGGGTTCACGTGGCCACCATTTCAGCCAGCCTGTTGTTGAAGCCTCTGTGGGGCAACATCCTTTAACTCCAAGGTTTATGCATGGTGTCAGGTGGCTGAGGTCCATCTGCAGGCTGCACATACCTTCCTGGGACCTTTCTGTGGTCGTGGTAGATCGGTCAGGTGCCCCATTTGAACACTTAAGAGTAGATATACTGTCTCAATCCGGACGGCTGATTGATCACCAGCGGCCAGAACTATTTAAACTTTGGGTCTGGCCCTGAGGGGCAAAAGCTCATAGATTCTGGTCTCACAAGTGAGGTTGTAGAGACCATATTCAACCATAGAGCACCATCCACGAGGAAATTGTATGCGCTCAACTGGTGGATTTCTGTCTTGTGGTGTGAGAAACGCCAGCTAGACCCAGTGAACAGTGCAATAACTACAGTCCTGGAATTCTTACAAAGATGTTACTCAGCGGGGTGGGCTCCTTTTACAATCAGAGCTTACGTGGCCGCCATTTCAGCCAGCCACGGCCCTGTTGATGAAGCCTCTGTGGGGCAACATCCTCTAACTTTTCTTGTAAATGTTGGAATTCATTCTGGTGTTCACATGACAAGTTCATTTACCATCTCTTTCCATCACATTGGTAGAGATTAATCTTGGTTCCCAAACGTTTGTGGCTCATCTCTTTATTTCTTTGTGAATTACAATCGGCCTATCTGATTATTACTGGCAATAAGTGGTTGTATCTTGTGGTATGGCCTCTAAATTTCTGCTCTCAAAGTCCTCTTTGAATGGTGGATTGTGATACCTTCACCCCTGCCCTTGCAGATGTCACTGCTCAGTGATTTTGGGTTTCTCTTCACAGCTTTAGCAATGTTTCTGTCGTCAGCTGTGGTTGTTTTCCTCGGCTGGCCCGGCATTCGTGGCTGTTTCTCAGTACATCAGTAGTTTCTTTCTTTTTCAGGACATCCCAAATTGCCAAAATGTTTGTCCAGTGCCTCTGATTGATTTTCCCTCTGTTCTCAGCTTCAAAATGGCTTGCTTTTCTCCCATAGACAACCCTCTGATCTTTATGTTGGCTTATCCTTTTTAACAACAAATGCAGTCTTCACAGGTAAAACTCAAGGCTAAAACCAAGCGTAGATGTTCACAGCTATTTATTCTTTAAACAATCAATCTAACAATCAACCTAACAGGACACACCCACATTCACATGTTCCACTATTTCTGCTCACCTATAAATTGGATGGTCTGATACAAAATGTGCCATGTTCTGTGTCATTTAACATGTCTCCATGCAAATGCCAGGGAAAAAAGCTGAAATTCTAATATTCTCATATTCATCTTTTGATCTCAAACACAAATGGCTTCAGTCTCCAGCAAAAACAAATTAACTGGCTTTGCCATTCCAATAGTTTTGTAAATGTATTTACTAATTTAGAAAATCCAGATGACTAGTACACAAAACAGAAGTTTTAAGTTTAAGATTTTAGACATTTGACCGATGCACTTATCCAGACCAACTTACATTTATACAACTGTGCAGTTGAGTATTTAAGGCTCAAGGGTTAAAGGCCCAGTATTAATAGCTTGATGGTGCTGGGGTTTTAATTCATGGCCTTCCAATCAGAAGTCTTAACTACTGAGCTACCACCACTGCATGTGTTTTTGTAGCTTTTTAAAATTTAAACACTAACTGTAATAGAAAAACTGGTCAGTGTAACTACTCAGTAAAAATACATAGAATAGTACATAAGTATGGCAATGGGATCTACACTTACATGCTGCTTTTTAACATTAGCAGTTCCAAAGTGCTTTACACTGGTTCTCATTCACACACACTCACACACCAATGGTAGCAGAGCTGCCATACAAGGTGCTAGCTTGCGATTGGGAGCAACTTGGCCAGAAAGAGTGTCTTGCCCAAAGACACTTTGGCATGTCTCCACATATCATGTGGGCCTGTAACTGAACTGTCAACCCTACAATTAGTGGACAAGTTGCTCTACCACCTGAGACACAGCTGCCCAATGTTAATGATGTATGTGATTTGAGACACAATGCAGTCTGTTTAGGGGAGGTCAGTGGATGGGAAAATTTGTCCATTTATCCAGTTTTTGTTCATTGCCCAAATCGTTGATTACTTTCTTATAACATGACATTCCAGACATAACTGCTACACCAAAATGGAGACGATATCACTAAACTTCTGCTAAAGATTAAAATTTTGTGAAAAGTCATTTACTTACACATACTTTTTTTATATGAGTTTTCTTAAATCAATCGATTCTTAAATCAAAACTGTGATTTGCAGCTGTACTACCATCAGAGCTGCTGTTACGGAAAATTAAACACTTTAAAATCCACCAGTGTCCAGAATTCAACAGCACTCTGGAGTTAGAAAAACATAATGAACGTGATGATCAGGTCTCACTTTTATGGGTGTGTTGTTGTTGTTTAATGTTATGTAGTTAATTATGTTCGTTTAGTGACAGGTTTTACAGTTATGTTTGTTGTGCAGATGCTATACTTTCTATGGCCCTTGTTTTCTACTTTTCTAGTGCTAGTGCGTATGATTAATTCTTATGTAAATAACCACTACTGTTCATGGTGTACCATCATTTTTCTAAGAGGAATGCTTAGGGTGTATGGTGTTGTGACTTTTTGGGGGTATGTAGTTAATTCTGTATTTTTCTCCTTTTTTATTATTTATTTTTCTATATTACATTGAGTAATAAAGCTGGAGAAAAAGACAAAATAGCCACCAGCACCATCTTTTGGTTAATATTAGCTATATTCAGACAGAAAGATTTTTCTATATCCTTAGTGACCATATAATCTTTCCAAACCGCTTATTGCACCTAAATGGGTTTTAATAGAACAGAAAAGAAATAGAGAAAGATTAAACACATTTTTTAAACATTCAATATGTTTACATTTCAATGAAAACGTCTATGAGGTATAATTAGAATAATACTGACTGATCCCCATTAACCACAAGCAAGTGTTGAATTTCACATAGTGTACATTCTAAAAAGGACTGTACCTAACTAAACTAATTTGCTAAATAAATATATAATTAGAAAAACAATCAAAATACATAATAGTTTTCGAAAATGATTTGCTGTATGTAACTATTGGATACTGAGTAAGTTTGCATTTTTAAAATCAAGCTTTACTGAATGATCTCACAACTCATTACAAACATTTATTTACATTTACAAAATACACTGTGATCCATTTTTTACAGTTATACAATACATTAGCAATAAAGTGAAGTTCTAATACTTTTTTTTGCAAATAATTTTTTTATCAAAAATTCCGTACCTAATGGTTTTCTCACATATGTTTATATCCAATCCTATGTTGTTGGATTTGTTTTTAACTTTTTTTTTTTTGCCCTTTTGTTTTTGATTTTTCACTGAATGTTACCTGGAGGAAGTGGATGTGATTTTGTGTGTGTGTGTGTGTGTGTGTGTGTGTGTGTGTGTGTGTGTGTGTGTGTGTGTGTGTTTGAAAGCTGTTCCAGGTCAATGACTCTCATCTAAAGATCAATGAGCTCCTGCTCCAGTTGCTGTGATTTCATGTCCTCCTTCTTAAAACACATCTGAAAGCCTTTAAAGACAGATAATGGCTTTTCTTGCACCTCACGGTCCTCTGCACATGCAGATTCTCCTCATTGAATGAGCTATGCCCTATGCAATGTTGTTGTTGTTGTGCTGCTTCTTCTTCTTCTTAAGTTTATTGGCAGTTGGCAAACCAACTTTGGTGCATTACTACCACCAAATGGATAGGAGTGTGGAACACTGAAAGGAGGTAAAAACTTATTTAAAAAAACATATAATAAAATAAAGTGTCAAGAGAAATGGAACTGAGAAGTCAAAGGAAGGCAATTCTATTACTATATAACAGTATTGAAAAGCAAGTTAATACAGAGAGGATAGTGTATAATAAACGAAAAGAGGATACAATTAGTACTCATCTTAGAATAGTGTTCAAGTCTAAATCAGTCAATAATTATAGGAAAACACATGTATATACTGTCGCGGCGGACCGACACCCGACGCGCAGGGTAAGAGAATCGCTCCTTCCCCGATTGCCGCACCGGCGCGAGGCGCGCAGCCACGTGCTGGACCCAACACTAACCTGAAGGGCCGTCGCGGCGGGGTGGAGCCACCCACTCCTCGCCGGCTGCTGATTGGTGAACCGGGGGCGAAACTCCCACCACTCGAGGAAGACGGAAGACCGACTCGGCTACATAGGCGTCTAGTAGCAAGACGAGGTATTCCCACCGCAACCACGGTACACGGGCTCCACTAAATTCTCTCTCTCTCTCATCTCACAGAAGGCTCCGACCCGGCGAGGACAACGGCAGACGAAACCAGTGGTGATGCTGAAAACCGGCACAGGGAACCGCTCCTTCCCAGCTTCTTCCGGGAATCCCGACACGCCCTGAAGAACGCCGCTACACCAGCCCAGCCCCCGCCGGGTTTCCCTCTCTCAGCCACACATACACCCACATACACTGCTTCTGACGGAAATAAAATAAACCTTTTTTCCACTTCTTTCACCACAACCAGCTTCCCGCATGTTTGTGCTACGCCTACCCCGGGCTAATCCCGCTACAACACATATACAGTATCTCACAAAAGTGAGTACACCCCTCACATTTAAAAAAAATATTTCATTATATCATTTCAACAACACTGAAGAAATGACACTTTGCTACAGTGTAAAGTAGTGAGTGTACAGCTTGTGTAACAGTAAATTTGCTGTCCCCTAAAAATAACTCAACACACAGCCATTAATGTCTAAACCACTGGCAACAAAAGTGAGTACACCCCTAATTGAAAATGTCCAAATTGGGTCCAATTAGCGATTTTCTCTCCCCGCTGTCATGTGACTTGTTAGTGCTACAAGGTCTCAGGTGTGAATGTGGAGCAGATGATAAATAATCAAATATTTACAAAAATGTGAGGGGTGTACTCACTTTTGTGAGATACTGTATATATGTATACATATATAATCTATATATTTTTTAATATATTTATATTTATTTAAAACAAAGAAGAAAAAAATCCTGCAGCTTATTTTCATTATTACTATTTGCAATTAACATATAAGGTGTTATCAATCATGGCGGTACCTTCAGTGTAGTTAAACTGTAGTTTCTTTGGATTTTTTAGCTACATACATTTTAAATAATTTTCCTAACACTGTCCCAGATATTGTCCAACCATATCATATCAGAAGAAAAACATATCTTCTGTGTTAGATATGATACGGCCAGCAGATGGCACTGTGGCTCGGCTCTAATCTATTTCTTTTTATTTTAATTCAAATGATTGTTCACATGTTCAAATTTAAATTTTTTTCCCTACATTTGATCGTATATTACTCAATCACATGAGAATCATGTAAATTTTTTCATAAGGGAATTCCCTACTACCAATTTCAGAATTATAATCCATGCCTTAGACTGCATTACGAGGTACATAAACATTTTGCAAGTTCTTGTTCCTTAGATTTAGAAGTAGATTTTATCCAAATGTGGAATTACAGTGTTCAGAGGTCTGTACAGGGTCAGAGGCTGACTCTAAAGGCTCAAATGATTGACAGACCTTCCAGGGCCATAGAAAAGGAATGACCTCCCATCACTTGCTATGGTGAACACAGGGTTGGGGATCTAAATGTATATCCAGATATCTTTGAAAATGCGTTGTGACATAGTCAGATGTTAAAAGCACTAAATAACACCGAATTGAGACTGAGATGGAAAGATGAGTGGTTGGTCATGTTATTTGTTTTAGTATGTTTATAATTTGTGTCACGAGAAATCAGTTGTTATATCAGGTGTTAGCTCTGAGTTTAGCTTAGCGATAGCTCAATTGTACCAACAATTAAGATGCCAATTAAATGCAATTAAAAGTCCTTTGTCGCTCTCCCCTCGCCCCATTCCCTTCACACCCACCATAACCGTTGTAGTCTTTCAAATTTTGTGTCCAGCTACAAGATCTGGAGTGGGTTTTCCCAGCAGATGCTTCAGTGGTTACATTTTTAATTCTTTGCCATTAATTGAGCAGGTATAGTGACACGAATTGCACCCAAGCTCAAGATGAAGAGAAGCAGACAGGAAGACATCTAGCAAGATACTGGAAAGATCAAGTACAAGGATTATGAGGAAGAGATTAAAGATTCAGCAGATGTGGAGAAAATGTGTCATGAGTCAGAAAAGGAGAGAACCCTTGTGCATTTTATTATATAAAGACTGACATGTTGAATAAAAGCACAGAGTATACGGTGGTGTACATCATCAACAATGAGATCATTTAATTCAATAAAGGCTCCATGATCATCAGGTGTAGGGGACAGCCAGAGATCAAGGACGGCATATATCTATGAAGCTACTGAGATGGAAAATGAGTTCTTTGGAGGTCACCCACATTTCAAATTCATGTCTTTAAGCAAATTCCTTGAGGACTTTAAAGGTGCAGTTTGTAGAATTTTACTTTTAATATATAGGTTAGGGTTAGCCAAGACAAGGGGTCATAATGATCATTAATCCAGGAAAATAAATAAACTGATTGCAATGAGTGTAAAATGGCCATGGTTTCCTGATTAAGCTAAGCAGGGTTGAGCCTGGCAAGTACCTGAATGAAAGACTTACTAAGATTGCTGCTGGAAGTGGGGTTAGCAGGGTGCACTCACCCTGTGGTCTGTGTGGGGCATAATGACCCAGTATAATGACGGGGTCACTATACTGTAGAAAAAGCAGTGCCTTTGATATGTTGAGACATTAAACCGAAGTTCGGACTCTCTGTGGTCATTAAAAATCCCAGGACACTTATCGTAAAAGAGTAGAGGTATAACCCTGGCGTTCTGGTGAAATTCTCCACTGGACTTTCTCTATCATGCCCCCCTAATAAGCCCTGAATGGGCTACATCACTCTCTCTTCTCCACTAATGTGTGGGGTGGGTGTTCTGGTGCACTATGGCTGCCATCGCTTCCATATCAAATATAACAAATCCAGATGAAGTTGGCTTCAATATCAATTGAAAATTCCATTAGCAACAATTAGTGCCAATACAATGCTGTATTATTATTTAGCAAACCTAATAGCTGGTGTGTGGTGGGTGTTCAGGCAGTATGGCTGCCATTGCATCATCCCGGTGGATTCTGCACACTAGTGGTGATTGAGGAGATCCACACATCCCGCCCCCCATACTTTTTAAAGCACAGTTTAAACTGTACAGTTTGGTTGATATTTTTCACAGAACACTGTATGATGAATGAAAATTCACCATTCCCAACCTAGCTGAGAAACTCATGCTTGAACTCAGCCTTCACATTGAGGGAAAGATAGTTCTTTCCTAAAGTCTTCAGATTGTGTGGTACACAAATATCCTTGCTGGCAGTAAAATCCCTATGCGTAGTAAAATGTGCTAGTAGTAAAACGTGGCTGTGTGTGGCTGTGTGTGGATGACTGAGGAGCAAATCCAGATGATGCCTCCTGCAGAACAAGAACGAAGGACCTACTTCCTGAATGGCACAGGCTTTATGCAAAAATGAAGAAAATCCCAACAATGAGGTTCCTCAAAATTTTATTTAACATGGCCTTAGAAAGTCATTTATCTTTATTTAACAGGCACACATAACCTAGTGTTTCCTGGTAACCTTTATATACTGAGTTTTCCCTGGGTAAAAATTGTCTAAGGCACTACCTATACTATAAACTCGATATATTGCTGCAAAAATGACCTACTCTCTCTTTAAACAGCCCACACAAAATGATTGGCATTTACGTGAACATTTCGTAAATTAGAATAAAGTTTACAGCAAGAAAAATTAAATGTTTGGGAAGAAACACAGATGAAGCGGAAACTAAAAATGGTCTAGCTAATTTGTTCTTACTTGAAAACTTTTAATGCTCTCATCCTCTTCCTAGCTTTTGGTCGTCTCTGTTCCTCCTGCATTTTTCTCACTTGCTTCAGGGAACAATTCTGTTTTATTTTACATCTGTTTTAACTGTGTGTTATGACATTTGAAGCCTTCTGACTAATGTTGACATTGAGCTATGATGTAAAGACAATTTTGCTGGACCACGAACACCAAATGAAAATATACTGTATAATAAACATGAAGCAAAGCTCTAGCACAATAATCATGCTTGATGGATAACTGCGTTCTAAAGGATAAATTATATATTGATGGAAAATTACCCTTTAAAACGTGATGACTTTTTCCTGACATATTCTCTCTTTAAGACATATCTTACCCCTTCCTATCCCACCTTATATGATGATATGAGAGAGAGAGAGAGAGAGAGAGAGAGAGAGAGATATCTCTCTATATGTGTATATGTATGTATGTATGTGTGTGTGTGTGTGTGTGTGTGTGTGTGTGTCTGCGCACACACACACACACAGTCACTTATTAGCAACAATACAAACACTTATTGACAGTTATTGACCAACCTTTGAACTAGGGATATCTCAAGAGGTTTTCTGTATTGACTTTGACTCGTCTTGGAATTTATCTGCATTTGTACTTGTATTTGCATCAGTCTCGCGAAATATGGTCTGGATCCCAGGTGATTCGTTGGCGCTTTGCATGACAGGTGAAGCCACCTGGTGCATCAGTTTCCCTTTTCCACGTAACTCAGAGGACACAGAGCTGTGTTAAAGCGCAGACTTAAAACGAAATTGTTATTAGTTATCGATCCACTTGCCAAGTACTTTCTCAGCTGTCAGAGATGAGCCTGAGTGAGCAGTATGAGAAAAGGTGCGTCCGTACCTCGACCTGATCGACTCTCTGCGGAAGTTCGGTTTGGGGAAGGACTTCGCGCTTCCAGCCATCGTAGTGATCGGAGACCAGAGCTCGGGGAAGAGCTCGGTGCTGGAGGCGCTGTCCGGAGTCGCTCTGCCCCGCGGGAGTGGTGAGACACCATGGGTCAACTTCTTAATCATATGGGTTTTTACAAAAACATAAAATAAACAAAACAAATGTCATTCCTTCTTCTTATTATTAGTAGTAGCATTATTAAAATTGCTGTTATTTGAAATTTTTGATCGGATTATTATTATTAGATTCATTTCTTTCGCGAAATTGCATGCAATGGGCATTGGAGTGCCCTCATTTTACTGTTGCTCAAGATAACTAAATTAAATAACTAATAACTAACAAATTAATAAAATAAGCAGTGATAGTTTCCCTTTTCATATAAATTTTAAAAAAATAAAATAAAATAAATAGCATTATAATTACACCATACTTTTAACTGTAATGATGTTAAACTCTAATGTAATAATAATTTTATTAAAGTTATATTATTTAATATAATGTGAAATATGTATGACATTTCTGTAGATGAGGGCGCACGGTGGATTAGTGGTTTGCACGTTCGCCTCCAAGGGTTCGATTCCCGCTGGGGCATGCATGGTAAAGACATGCATGGTAGACTGATTGGCGTGTCTAAAGTGTCCGTAGTGTATGAATGGGTGTGTGAGTGTGTATGTGATTGTGCCCTGCGATGGATTGGCACCCTGTCCAGGGTGTACCCCGCCTTGTTCCCTGGGATAGGGTCCAGGTTCCCCCGCGACCCAGAATAAGGAGTAGGCTCGTGACATGAGAGGATGGAGGTTAAGTACTTTGCAGATTTTTTTGAATTTTTTTTGCAGAAAAAGGACATTTGTTTTAGTGGACATGTAAATTGTTACAGAATACAGAAAAATCGTATTGAATGTCAAATCCAAAACCAACTTTACTACAGTGACTGCGTTCTCTGCGGCTGTAGTGACCGATGTCACTTACAAATACAAACCCGCCCCATAATAGACCTAGACCTATGCGATGTTGAATTTTCGTTTTTGCTTGAATTCTGTCGAACAATTAACTGCAAATCAATTTTTTGTTTATTTTAAAAGTGCCCGCGAGCATACTTCCATATCAATGGAATTTTCAAACCCGATCAAACCTAATTTACATACAGTAGTGCAAATGCTCACAGGACTGATCGGACCACCCAGGGACATCAACAGACTCTTAATGGAGCCGAAACTTTAATACGAATAAAGCTACGTGCACGTACGTGAAATTTGAATTTCAGATTTAATCTGTTTCGAACGCCCTTATTCATCTTAATTTTATTTTCACCCTCATAGCAAGTATCACCATCAAGTATTATGTCCACAGTTATGTTAGCCTAATGTAATGTTTATTACCAATAGAAACTTAATAGTCAGTAGCAGAGATATGTAATGATTGGACAGTCTGTATATTTAACATTTTTTATACTGAAACTCACAGAACATACAGTAAGTCGCTACGTGAAAGTATCAGAACAGCTTCAAATGTTTAAAAAAAAGAAGAAGAAATGTCTGGGAGAAGAGCATTTGACTTTTTTTTATTATTATTGAATTCTCTGCCGTTAATCACGCAGGTAACGTGACACGATGTCCACTTGAGCTCAAGATGAAGAAGAGCAGACAGGAGGACTTTTGGCATGGAACGATCAAGTACAGGGACATTGAGAGAGACATTACAGATCCAGCAGATGTGGAGAGATCGATTAGAAAAGGTAACGATGTTGTGTTACACTGTTATATTATTTGTTATTCATTTGCGAATCTGTTTTTAGAGTATTTAAACCTAAGATGGTGAACAAATGATACTACACAATTCAGGCAATTTTACTGGGGTTATCTCATACAGTGTAGCAAGTGATAATCTGGAAAGACCTTTGTAATATCACAGTCTAAAACTGTATTTAAATAGTAGCAAATTATTAAATGAATCACTTGTTATTGAATCATACGTAAATGAATCACATGTAAATGAGTCATACGAAAATTAATAAATAAATTAAAGACAACGATGGTGTGAATTATAGTCGTACAGCTCTATAAAGAAATTATTTTCAAGTCTCTGACATTTTAGACACAGTATGGCCAAATATTTGGTTTGTTTTCACTCCATCAGTGAATGTCATGCTGTCTAATCTTGAGATGTTTATTTATTTGTTGTTATTATTATTATTATTATTATTATTATTATTATTATTATTATTATTACTTTTGCAAAAAAGCAAGCAAATTTCTTAATTAATTAGTCCTAAGTGGACAGTGGACTAATGTTGAATACAAGCTAGCTTTGCTACTTTTTTGACTTGTAATGAAGCTACACAAAGTCCTCTCTAATGCTGAAGAGGAGGAGGTAAAAGCTATAGTCTGTAAAATTATTTTACAAATAAAAACATGAATAAAATGAAATAAAAATGTGCAAGGGTGCACGGTGGCTTAGTGGTTATCATGTTCACCTCACACCTCCAGGGTCGGGGGTTCGATTCACACCGTGGCCCTGTGTGTGCAGAGTTTGAATTGGTGTGAGTGTGCCCTGCAATGGACTGGCACCCTATACCCTGCCTTGTGCCCGATGCTCCCTGGGATAGGCTCCAGGTTTCCCCGCGACCCTGAAAAGGATAAAGCGGTATAGAAGATTAATGGGTGGATTATTACTTTCTCATGTGCATGTTCTTCTTTTAGCTCAGAATGAATTAGCTGGAGCCTTGGGCATGAGCAAGGAGCTCATCAGCCTGGAGGTGACATCGACCAATGCTCCCGACCTCACGTTCATCGATCTGCCTGGTATTGTTCATGTGCCAATCGACGGCCAACCGGAGGACATTGGAGAACAGGTCAATAAATCTTATAATCAATAAGATTATTTAAATGGATCGTATTTGTTATGTGGTATACTGATTAAATATTACATTGTAAACTCTGATAAAATGTCAAATAAAGCATTTTGAAATATATCAGCGCATGTCTGGCTTTCTTTCAGATTAAGAGCCTGATCAAAAAGTTCATCACAAAGCAAGACACCATTATCCTGGTGGTGGCGCCGTGCAACGTGGACATCACCACTACTGAAGCACTGAGGATGGCTCAGGAAAGCAATCTAACTGAAAGAACCCTCGGTCGGTATATTTAATATATAGTGAAATGCAAAACTTGTACTGCAACACTTCTCTTCGGTTTGAAGGGAAAAGTATAGCGATTATATTCCCCTGCGCATATATCAACGCACATGGTTATGTGTAGCTCTGTGCAGCTCAGCTCTCACTATCTTGTAGCTCTAGTCTCGCCCCTCTTTATCCTTGCCTCTGCTCACTGAACAGAACAAATTTCGCACAGGTCTGGATCTTTACCGCTCACCTTCCACAGCTCTGCTCTCCATTCCTCTCGACCATGCCCAACACTTCCACAGTGATTCTTTAACACGTGCACAAGATGTGTTCCAAAAACATTTTGCATATGTGTTCATAACAGGCATTCTAACGAAGCCTGACCTGGTGGACAGAGGCAAGGAGAATGAGGTGTTGTCCGTCATCAACAACAGAATCATTTACCTCACTAAAGGCTACATGATCGTCAGGTGCCGAGGACAGCAGGAGATCATGGACCGCACCCCTCTGTCCGAAGCCATCCAGAAGGAGAAGGACTTCTTTATAGAACACCCACATTTCAGGTAGACATTTTGATCTCAGGGAAATATATCTTGAGAATTTTCTGGAATTTGAAGTTTTAAGTCTTTAAAGCCGCAGTATGTAAAATTTTAATTTTAATATAAGAATATTAACCATTTTAGCTAGTATAAGTGGTCCTAATCATATTAATCTACAAAAAAATTGATGTTATTAAAAAAAACCTCACTGAGATTAATGTAAAAACACGGTTTTCACAGGATGCCGTATATAGAAGGAAAAGCCACCATTCCCAAGCTGGTTAAGAGACTCACACATGAACTTGTCCTTCACATCGAGGTACAGCTAGTTCTTTCCAGAAGCCTGAAGATCGTGTGGTACACAAATGTCCCTGCCCGTCGTAAAATCCTTTGTGGTAGTAAAAGGTGACTGTGTGTGTGTGTGTGTGTGTGTGTGTGTGTGTGTGTGTGTGTGTGTGTGTGTGTGTGTGTGTGTGTGTGTGTGTGTGTGTGTGTGTGTGTGTGTTTTAGAAATCTCTGCCGCAGCTGAAGGAACAAATCCAGCGGATGTTGGCTGAAATACAGACTGAACTGGATCGCTATAACTCCGAGCTTCCTACAGATCCAGAACAATGGAGGGACTTCCTGACTGATGTGAGTCGTACACAGAAATGATATAAAGACTAACAGCGAAGGTCCTGAAATTTGGACTAATGTCATTTAACACTGCCTTGGAAAGTTATTTCCTGGTTGTTGTTGTTCCCTTGGTTACTAGAATATCCAGAGTTTTTCCCCGTGCACTCGATGTATTGCTACAAATATTGCCTACTATACCCAGATCTTAATTTTAGCAGTTCTGAAATGTATCGCACCTAAAAAGGCGAGAGCCTAAGAGAGCGAGGGGCAGCAGGTCGTTGTTGAAGCAGTTTGGAGATCAGAATGAAAGGGTTACGCTCATCTGGGTTACGCATGTAACTCTGTTCCCTGAGAAGGGAATGAGATGTTTAGCGTAACACTATGGGAGCTCCCTTCACGTGCGAAAGGCATCTGAAGCTTATGTAATATCATTCCTATTTATATGCCTGCCATGATCAGGTGACGTGGCATTTAAGCGCGTCGCATGAGATAAATATGGCACTTGTGAAACACACCATCAGCCTTATTATCTGAAGTGAAGAAGCAATTCACAGCCCCGCCCTGGTATAACAAAGCTACACAAAATCTCGTTCCCTTCTCAGGGAACAGGGTTACATCTGTAACCCAGATGTTCCCTGTCAAAGGGAACTCGAAGTTGCATTTAGCATAACACTATGGGAACGAGAATACCCACTCCATCACACCATGCAGCACCACTCCCATTCTGAAAGGAAACCCTTTGGAAAAAGTCTTCGCGGAGGTGACCGTTTAGTGGAACGAGCCCATAAGCAATAGAGATTGCTTCCACTATCCAATTAGAGATGTGGATAGTCCGTGAGGGAGGTGTCTGTCATTACCATCTTGCACTCAGGAGACACCAATAGAGTGTGACAAAGGCTAGACACCAGGGACACTCAAATTCTCAGAGCATGTAGGCATCGCCATGTGACACTAATTACTCCAAAACCCCCAACTTCTCAGCCACCACTGAACGGTCTCCTGTGCATTAGGTCCATACGCTCAAATAGTCTCCCATAGAGACTGAAGGGGATGAAGATCCAGCTTTATCTTGATCAATGTTGATAGGATTGACCATTGGAGTCACAATGGAGCCAGAGTGTCATCAATGCACTCCGTGAAGGTGCGAGGGGATAAAGCTAGTGATATTTCTTTGTGGAAATATGCACCTTTTAGATCTATCATCACAAACCAGTCCTCAATCTTTGAATCTGTGGAACGATAAGTTGGGCGTCAGCATCTTGAACCTATATGTCCGAAGAGTACAGTTCAGCTGACGCAGATCTAAAATTGGCCGCATACTCCACTATTTTTTGCGGACCAGGAAATAACTGCTGTGAAAACCTAACTCCCGTCAGGGAATGGGGTACATGTTCTATGGCACCTCTGTCCATGAGGGATCTTACTTCTTCACTAATGTCTGGCTTTGGTTGAAACGACACAGGACGATATGCAGGAAGTAAGTGCAAGAGCAAGGTCTTTATTCCCAATCAAGCAAACCAAACATAGGGAGCACGGTCTATACTGATCAAGGTTAACTAGATTAAACATCAAACTAAAGTCTTGGCATTGCACGAGCACAGGGCATGGAAATAAGACCGCTTCGCGAACGTAACCGTATTCACCAGGAAAACAATCATTCAGCTACTGACATGACCATATATGTATACTCATTGAACATTACTATCTTAAATACTGCGCGAAGTGCGCAGCAACACAAGGGGTTTAAATAACTATCACAATCAAACTAAAACATAGACACGTGGATTAATTTAAGACACACCCTCGACAACCAACCAATGCTTAAATAGGGAGTGAATTAAATCAAACGAATCGCGCGTGTCCACATATAAGAGTCTCGCGCGCTCTGCAGCAGTCTTTGCGCTTCGATGCCGCAGCGCCATCTGCCGGTGGGAGCATAATACTGGTCTGTGCTGACTACTGTGGTGAGCACACCTCTGTCCCGGGGGTGTCGAGCTCTAAACTGGACCCGGTAACTTTTTTCTACTGTAGACAGAATGTCTATGGTAGGCTGAATGCCGCCATATGTTGAGCTCACTCAATAGGTCTGCTTGGTAGGCCTGCAACACTGTCATTGTCTGCAGTGACCCACATGCTACTACTGCATAGGCCTTGCCCACCAATGCCACAGTGGCCTTACAGGTGGCTTGGATGGCAAAACCGGCCGACGTTGAGCTGAAATCAGAAGATGTTCATAAACGATCTACAAAGTAATCCCATATTTATCTCTGCACAAACTGCAAATGAATGGTATAAAGCAGGGTCTCCAATCTTATCTGCAAAGGGCCGGTGTGGGTACAGGTTTATATTGTACCCACACTTCACTAAAACGCAACCGTATTACACTGAGTGCATTTGAGTGAATACAGGCATTTGTTTGTTTATTAGAATATAACAGCATTCACTCAGGACGCCATCAACCTAACAATTGGAGAGATGATGAGCTTGCAACATGTCAACATCTTCTCCACTCTGAGGAGACAGTTTAATGACTGGAAGAATGATCTGGACATATCAGGAATTACATGTGAGTGACATGCGGTGTGATGATATATCTCTGTGTCTGTATATCGAGGGCGTTACAGATGTTGGGTACATGAAATATTGCAATAAATAAAATGTGTATGACTTTGCACATATAAAAACCTGAAGCTAGTCAGCAATGTAAGAAATTGAACAAGTACATATTTCATAAGTCATAAGTGAAGAATAATGAAGCCATATCTTCTGTTTAAAGTCTGTTAAAAGTGTTCTTGTACAGTATGAGTGTCCACTCTTATTTTACAAAAACATGAGTGGGGATGGGATTTAGGATGGACCACATTGAAGGTTGTGTCGTTTACCTTTACCCTGAACATTTACTTTGGTGGGGGAGGGGATTTTCAGTTAACCAAAGAATTGAGAATCAAGTGTTAGAGTATGAAGAAAACTACAGAGGCAGAGAACTCCCAGGATTCATCAACTACAAGACCTTCGAGATGTTACTGAAGGACCAGATCAGGCAGCTGGAGAAACCTGCCATCAGGAGAATGAAAGAAATTTCAGGTATATGGCATATATGAACTCATATATGAATAAATGTACGGAGCCATTTCACAGGCTTTTCTGTCTTTGCATGTAAGGTAATAAATAATGGGAAACCATCATGACTTACTACTACTACATCATATTCCCACAGATTCCACATAAATTTCTCTTCCATAGTCTGCCTTGCCTTTAGTGTGTATCGAGATTTATTTATGCATTTATATATTTTAGATTTAATTAGGAACGAGTTCATCCAGCTGGCTCAATCCAACTTTCAGGACCCGAATCTTCTCAAAATGACAAAAGTAGGTCCTCATATGTATACAAGCATTACAGGCACATTTGAAACTCTGTCTACATCGCTGGACCATGAACACTAAATGACAATATATGATAAACATGAACCGAAAAGTCTAGCACAAGAAGCATACTGTCAGGGAATATCATGTTCAAGCATGTCATGGTGAGATGGTCCTTTGTTCTTCCAGACCAAGATCGAGAACATAAAGCAGCTGAAGGAGTCCGAGGCTGAATCGATGCTGAAGACTCAGTTTAAGATGGAGCTGATGATCTATACTCAGGATAGTGTCTACACTAACACCCTGAACATGCGGAATCGCACGGAGGAGGAAGAAGAGAGACAATCTCATGGTGTGGCTCGCCCTCCTTCCAATAGTATGCACAATTACTTGGACACTAATGCCATCCTGGGGGAACTGACGCACCACCTCAAGTCTTACTACAGTGTAAGTTGTTATCAACCGTTAATTTCCTGATATTTCTGATTATTTGCAATGTTATCATGTTCAACAAAAGAAAGAGGGCATAACAATGATGGATGCTCTCTGAAACCCTCAGTTAAAGGTGTAGTACCTGCTTTGATTCATGAAATTCATGAACATATAATGTGAACACTCCTTTAGCCATAGCACAGCCACTTATTCCTGCATATGGACTTTGGGGAGAGGAGCTGGAGTTCTCTTGGCATTTGCCCTTGGAGATAGCTTTTCTCACATACACATTCAGTGCAGCACAATGAAATTTTTTTCTTTGCATATGCCAGTTTGTTAGGAAGCTAGGACCAGACATGAGCAGATAGGGTCTTAAAGGCTTTGCTCAAGGGCCCAACAGTGTTATCTTGGCAGCGCTCAAATATTATTTGAGACAAACTCTATTACTTGTTGCTTTCTTTAGCCTTATCCCTCCATTTCAAAAAATGAAATGTCAAACACAACATGTATGCCTTATCTTGACTGACTCTGTTTGGGGTAAATTTTTCTAAATTGAATGTGTTTAGATTGCGAGTAATCGTCTGGCTGACCAGGTGCCGCTGGTGATCATGCACAAGGTGCTTCAGGAGTCAGCAGCGCAGCTGCAGAGAGAAATGCTACAGCTTATAAATAACTATACAATTAATGATCTGGTGGGAGAAGATTATGTCACCATCAACGACCTAACAAGCCGCCAGGAACGTCTGAGGGAGGCCCTCGTCAATCTGGTCTTGCTTTAAATGTAAAATTTATAGTCAATTATGGTTTGGGGAAAAATTTATAACTTTTGATCACTTTAGGAAATGCAGATAGTAATGATAATAATAATTGATATATTTACTTTTAGTTGATTAGTTCATATAGCTACTTAAGAGCTTTGTGTTTTTGTTTGTTGCACAATATTCAAAGAAATGTATTAAAAATTTCTGCTAATGCTATTTCTTTCTCTGCTGTGTCGAGTCTGTGACAAAACTATCCTAGATATAGTTGTTTTTGTTTTGGAACTGTTTTCTGGTTCTTATATATATGATTTTATTATTTCTTTTTTGCTTGGACTGATAATGATGAATTAGGAATAAACATTCATAAAATCTAGTTTGGACATCATTGGAAGTTTTACTTGTTTTCCTGTCTTGATACACATTATGCTCTAAGGGTGGTTATATATTAAACATACCATGTTAGGATTGTGTATGTGGAGTTTCCATGTTCTCCCCGTTCTCCGAGAGTTTCATCCGGGTACTACAGCGTCCTCCTCCAGTCCAAAGACAAGCAATTTAGGCTGATTGCTATCTCCAAAATATGTGTCCATAGTATGTGAATGATTATTTGAGTATTTGAAGCCCCTCCAAGGTTTTCCCTGCCTTGTGCCCAAAGTCCCCTGGGATATGCTCCAGGCTCCCCGCAACCCCATCTTTGCTCTACTTGGTGTCATATTATGTCACAATAAAACTCTACACAAGTGACAATGAAGCTTGATCAGAGATCAAACATTATAGTAAAGTAAATGTTGCCAGAGAATGGAAAAGTCACAGCTTAAACCATTGTGTGTGTGTCTGTGTGAGTGTGTCATCACATTCTTCATATTTTACATCTTAATCACAGTATTAGTAAAGGGGAAAAAATCATCCATTGCACCTTTAACATACCACTGACAAAGGATTGCAATGAGTGTAAAATGGCCATGGTTTCCCGATTAAGCTAAGCAGGGTTGAGCCTGGCAAGTACCTGAATGAAAGACTTTCTGGGGAAAACTAAGATTGCTGCTGGAAGTGGGGTTAGCAGGGTGCACTCACCCTGTGGTCTGTGTGGGGCATAATGACCCAGTATAATGACGGGGTCACTATACTGTAGAAAAAGCAGTGCCTTTGATATGTTGAGACATTAAACCGAAGTTTGGACTCTCTGTGGTCATTAAAAATCCCAGGACACTTATCGTAAAAGAGTAGAGGTATAACACTGGCGTCCTGGTGAAATTCTCCACTGGCCTTTCTCTATCATGCTTCCCTAATAAGCCCTGAATGGGCTACATCACTCTCTCTTCTCCACTAATGTGTGGGGTGGGTGTTCTGGTGCACTATGGCTGCCATCGCTTCCAAATCAAATATAACGAATCCAGATGAAGTTGGCTTCAATATCAATTGAAAATTCCATTAGCAACAATTAGTGGCAATACAATGCTGTATTATTATTTAGCAAACCTAATAGCTGGTGTGTGGTGGGTGTTCAGGCGCAGTATGGCTGCCATTGCATCATCCCGGTGGATTCTGCACACTAGTGGTGATTGAGGAGACCCACACATCCCACGCCCCATACTATTTAAAGCACTGTTTAAACTGTACAGTTTGGTTGATATTTTTCACAGAACACTGTATGATGAATGAAAATTCACCATTCCCAACCTAGCTGAGAAACTCATGCTTGAACTCATCCTTCACATTGAGGGGAAGATAGTTCTTTCCTAAAGTCTCCAGATTGTGTGGTACACAAAAATCCTTGCTGGCAGTAAAATCCCTATACGTAGTAAAATGTGCTAGTAGTAAAACGTGGCTGTGTGTGGCTGTGTGTGGATGACTGAGGAGCAAATCCAGATGATGCCTCCTGCAGAACAAGAACGAAGGACCTACTTCCTGAATGGCACAAGCTTTATGCAAAAATGAAGCAAATCCCAACAATGAGGTTCCTCAAAGTTTAATTTAACATGGCCTTAGAAAGTCATTTATCTTTATTTAACAGGCACACATAACCTAGTGTTTCGTGGTAACCTTTATATACTGAGTTTTCCCTGGGTAAAAATTGTCTAAGGCACTACCTATACTATAAACTCGATATATTGCTGCAAAAATGACCTACTCTCTCTTTAAACAGCCCACACAAAATGATTGGCATTTACATGAGCATTTCGTAAACTAGAATAAAGTTTACAGCAAGAAAAATTAAATGTTTGGGAAGAAACACAGATGAAGCGGAAACTAAAAATGGTCTAGCTAATTTGTTCTTACTTGAAAACTTTTAATGCTCTCATCCTTTTCCTAGCTTTTGGTGTCTCTGTTCCTCCTCTGGCACCACTTCATTGTTCTCACTTGCTTCAGGGAACAATTCTGTTTTATTTTACATCTGTTTTAACTGTGTGTTGTGACATTTGAAGCCTTCTGACTAATGTTGACATTGAGCTATGGTGTAAAGACAATTTTGCTGGACCACGAACACCAAATGAAAATATAATGCATAATAAACATGAAGCAAAGCTCTAGCACAATAATCATGCATGATGCATAACTGCGTTCTAAAGGATAAATTATATATTGATGGAAAATTACCCTTTAAAACGTGATGACTTTTTCCTGACATATTCTCTCTTTAAGACATATCTTACCCCTTCCTATCCCACCTTATATGATGATATGAGAGAGAGAGAGAGAGAGAGAGAGAGAGATATATATATATGCGTGTGTGTGTGTGTGTGTGTGTGTGTGTGTGTGTGTGTGTCTGCGCACGCACACAGCCACTTATTAGCAACAATACAAACACTTATTGACAGTTATTGACCCACCTTTGAACTAGGGATATCTCAAGAGGTTTTCTGTATTGACTTTGACTCGTCTTGGCCTTATCTGCATGTGTACTTGTATTTGCATCAGTCTCGCGAAATATGGTCTGGATCCCAGGTGATTCGTTGGCGCTTTGCATGACAGGTGAAGCCACCTGGTGCATCAGTTTTACTTTACCACGTAACTCAGAGGACACAGAGCTGTGTTAAAGCGCAGACTTAAAACGAAATTGTTATTAGTTATCGATCCATTTGCCAAGTACTTTCTCAGCTGTCAGAGATGAGCCTGAGTGAGCAGTATGAGAAAAAGGTGCGTCCGTACCTCGACCTGATCGACTCTCTGCGGCTGCTCGGTGTGGAGAAGGACCTCGCGCTTCCAGCCATCGTAGTGATCGGAGACCGGAACTCGGGGAAGAGCTCGGTGCTGGAGGCGCTGTCCGGAGTCGCTCTGCCCCGCGGGAGTGGTGAGACACCATGGGTCAACTTCTTAATCATATGGGTTTTTACAAAAACATAAAATAAACAAAACAAATGTCATTCCTTCTTCTTTTTCTTCTTCTTCTTCTTCTTCTTCTTCTTCTTCTTCTTCTTATTATTATTATTATTATTATTATTATTATTATTATTATTATTATTAGTAGTAGTAGTAGTAGTAGTAGTAGTAGTAGTAGTATTAGTAGTAGTAGCATTATTAAAATTGCTGTTATTTGAAATTTTTGATCTGATTATAATTATTAGATTCATTTCTTTCGTGAAATCGCATGCAAAGGGCTTTTGAGTGCACTCATTTTACTGTTGCTCAAGATAACTAATTTAAATTACTAAAACAAATTAATAAAAAAAGCAGTGATAGTTTCCCTTTTCATATAAATAAAAAAATAAATTAAATAAAATCAATAGCATTATAATTACACCATACTTTTAACTGTAAAAATGTTAAAGTTATATTATTTAATATAATGTGAAATATGTATGACATTTCTGTAAATGAGGGCGCAGGTTGGATTAGTGGTTTGCACGTTCGCCTCCAGGGGTTCGATTCCCGCTGGGGCATGCATGGTAAAGACATGCATAGTAGACTTATTGGCGTGTCTAAAGTGTCCGTAGTGTATGAATGGATGTGTGAGTGTGTATGTGATTGTGCCCTGCGATGGATTGGCACCCTGTCCAGGGTGTACCCCGCCTTGTTCCCTGGGATAGGGTCCAGGTTCTCCCGCGACCCAGAATAAGGAGTAGGCTCGTGACATGAGAGGATGGAGGTTAAGTACTTTGCAGATATTTTTTTTGTGTTGCAGAAAAAGGACATTTGTTTTAGTGGACATGTAAATTGTTACAGAATACAGAAAAATCGTATTGAATGTCAAATCCAAAACCAACTTTACTACAGTGACTGCGTTCTCTGCGGCTGTAGTGACCGATGTCACTTACAAATACAAACCCGCCCCATAATAGACCTAGACCTATGCGATGTTGAATTTTCGTTTTTGCTTGAATTCTGTCGCAATTAACTGCAAATCCAATTTGTGATTACATTTGAAAGTTGCCCGCGAGATACTTCCATATCAATGGAATTTTCAAACCCGATCAAACCTAATTTACATACAGTAGTGCAAATGCTCACAGGACTGATCGGACCACCCAGGGACATCAACAGACTCTTAATGGAGCCGAAACTTTAATACGAATAAAGCTACGTGCACGTACGTGAAATTTGAATTTCAGGTTTGATCTATTTCGAACGCCCTTATTCATCTTAATTTTTTTTTCACCCTCATAGCAAGTATAACCATCAAGTATTATGTCCACAGTTATGTTAGCCTAATGTAATGTTTATTACCAATAGAAACTTAATAGTCAGTAGCAGAGATATGTAATGATTGGACAGTCTGTATATTTAACATTTTTTATACTGAAACTTACAGAACATACAGTAAGTCGCTACGTGAAAGTATCAGAACGGCTTCAAATGTTTAAAAAAAAAGAAGAAGAAATGTCTGGGAGAAGAGCATTTGACTTTTTTTTTATTATTGAATTCTCTGCCGTTAATCACGCAGGTAACGTGACACGATGTCCACTTGAGCTCAAGATGAAGAAGAGCAGACAGGAAGACTTTTGGCATGGAAAGATCAAGTACAGGGACATTGAGAGAGACATTACAGATCCAGCAGATGTGGAGAGATCGATTAGAAAAGGTAACGATGTTCTGCTACACTGTTATATTATTTGTTATTCATTTGCGAATCTGTTTTTAGAGTATTTAAACCTAACATGGTGAACAAATGATATTATAGAATTCAGGCAATTTTACTGGGGTTATCTCATACAGTGTAGCAAGTAATAATCTGGAAAGACCTTTCTAATATCACAGTCTAAAACTGTATTTAAATAGTAGCAAATTATTAAATGAATCACTTGTTATTGAATCATACGTAAATGAATCACATGTAAATGAGTCATACGAAAATTAATAAATAAATTAAAGACAACGATGGTGTGAATTATAGTCGTACAGCTCTATAAAGAAATTATTTTCAAGTCTCTGACATTTTAGACACAGTATGGCCAAATATTTGGTTTGTTTTCACTCCATCAGTGAATGTCATGCTGTCAAATCTTGGGATGTTTATTTATTTATTTATTTATTTATTTATTTATTATTATTTATTATTATTATTATTATTATTATTATTATTATTATTTATTATTATTATTATTATTATTATTATTATTAACCTTGCAAAAAAGCAAGCAAATTTCTTAATTCATTAGTCCTAAGTGGACTAATGTTGAATACAAGCTAGCTTTGCTACTTTTTTGACTTGTAATGAAGCTACACAAAGTCCTCTCTAATGCTGAAGAGGAGGAGGTAAAAGCTATAGTCTGTAAAATAACTTGAATAAAATGAAACAAAAATGTGCAAGGGTGCACGGTGGCTTAGTGGTTATCATGTTCACCTCACACCTCCAGGGTCGGGGGTTCGATTCCCACCGTGGCCCTGTGTGTGCAGAGTTTGAATTGGTGTGCGAGTGTGCCCTGCAATGGACTGGCAAACTGTACCCTGCCTTGTGCCCGATGCTCCCTGGGATAGGCTCCAGGTTTCCCCGCGACCCTGAAAAGGATTAATTGGATGGATTATTACTGTCTCATGTGCATGTTCTTCTTTTAGCTCAGAATGAATTAGCTGGAGCCTTGGGCATGAGCGAGGAGCTCATCATCCTGGAGGTGACATCGACCAATGCTCCCGACCTCACGTTCATCGATCTGCCTGGTATTGTTCATGTGCCAGTCGAAGGCCAACCGGAGCACATTGGAGAACAGGTCAATAAGTCTTATAATCAATAAGATTATTTAAATGGATCGTATTTGTTATGTGGTATACTGATTAAATATTACATTGTAAACTCAGATAAAACGTCAAATAAAGCATTTTGAAATACATCAGCGCATGTCTGGCTTTCTTTCAGATTAAGAGCCTGATCAAAAGGTTCATCACAAAGAAAGACACCATTATCCTGGTGGTGGCGCCGTGTAACGTGGACATCACCACTACTGAAGCACTGAGGATGGCTCAGGAAAGCAATCTAACTGAAAGAACCCTCGGTCGGTATATTTAATATATAGTGAAATGCCAAACTTGTACTGTAACACTTCTCTTCGGTTTGAAGGGAAAAGTATAGCGATTTTATTCCCCTGCGCAAATATCAACGCACATGGTTACGTGTAGCTCTGTGCAGCTCAGCTCTTACTCTCTTGTAGCTCTAGTCTCGCCCCTCTTTATCCTTGCCACTGCTCACTGAACAGAACAAATTTCGCATAGGTGTGGATCTTTACCGCTCACCTTCCGCAGCTCTGCTTTCCATTCCTCTCGACCATGCCCAACATTTCCACAGTGATTCTTTAACACGTGCACAAGATGGGTTCCAAAAACATTTTGCATATGTGTTCATAACAGGCATTCTAACGAAGCCTGACCTGGTGGACAGAGGCAAGGAGAATGAGGTGTTGTCCGTCATCAACAACAAAATCATTTACCTCACTAAAGGCTACATGGTCGTCAGGTGCCGAGGACAGCAGGAGATCATGGACCGCACCCCATTCGATGAAGCCATCCAGAAGGAGAAGGACTTCTTTATAGAACACCCACATTTCAGGTAGACATTTTGATCTCAGGGAAGATATGTCTTGAGAATTTTCTGGAATTTGCAGTTTGAAGTCTTTAAAGTCGCAGTATGTAGAATTTCAATTTTAATATAAGAATATTAACCATGTTAGCTAGTATAAGTGGTCCTAATCATATTAATCTACAAAAAAATGGATGTTATTAAAAAAACTCACTGAGATTAATGTAAAAACACGGTTTTCACAGGATGCCGTATAAAGAAGGAAAAGCCACCATTCCCAAGCTGGTTAAGAGACTCACACATGAACTTGTCCTTCACATTGAGGTAAAGCTAGTTCTTTCCAGAAGCCTGAAGATCGTGTGGTACACAAATGTCCCTGCCCGTCGTAAAATCCTTTGTGGTAGTAAAATGTGACTGTGTGTGTGTGTGTGTGTGTGTGTGTTTTAGAAATCTCTGCCGCAGCTGAAGGAGCAAATCCAGCGGGTGTTGGCTGAAATACAGACTGAACTGGATCGCTATAACTCCGAGCCTCCTACAGATCCAGAACAATGGAGGGACTTCCTGACTGATGTGAGTCGTACACAGAAATGATATAAAGACTAACAGCGAAGGTCCTGAAATTTGGACTAATGTCATTTAACACTGCCTTGGAAAGTTATTTCCTGGTTGTTGTTGTTTCCTTGGTTACTAGAATATCCAGAGTTTTTCCCCGTGCACTCGATGTATTGCTACAAATATTGCCTACTATACCCAGATCTTAATTTTAGCAGTTCTGAAATGTATCGCACCTAAAAAGGCGAGAGCCTAAGAGAGCGAGGGGCAGCAGGTCGTTGTTGAAGCAGTTTGGAGATCAGAATGAAAGGGTTACGCTCATCTGGGTTACGCATGTAACTCTGTTCCCTGAGAAGCGAATGAGATGTTTAGCGTAACACTATGGGGGCTCCCTTCACGTGCGAAAGGCATCTGAAGCTTATGTAATATCATGCTTATTTATATGCCTGCCATGATCAGGTGACGTGACATTTAAGCGCATCGCATGAGATAAATATGGCACCTGTGAAACACACCATCAGCCTTATTATCTGAAGTGAAGAAGCAATTCACAGCCCTGCCCTGGTATGACAAAGCTACACAAAATGTCCTTCCCTTCTCAGGGAACAGGGTTACATCTGTAACCCAGATGTTCCCTGTCAAAGGGAACTCGAAGTTGCATTTAGCATAACACTATGGGAACGAGAATACCCACTCCATCACACCATGCAGCACCACTCCCATTCTGAAAGGAAACCCTTTGGAAAAAGTCTTCGCGGAGGTGACCGTTTAGTGGAACGAGCCCATAAGCAATAGAGATTGCTTCCACTATCCAATTAGAGATGTGGATAGTCCGTGAGGGAGGTGTCTGTCATTACCATCTTGCACTCAGGAGACACCAATAGAGTGTGACAAAGGCTAGACACCAGGGACACTCAAATTCTCAGAGCATGTAGGCATCGCCATGTGACACTAATTACTCCAAAACCCCCAACTTCTCAGCCACCACTGAACGGTCTCCTGTGCATTAGGTCCATACGCTAAAATAGTCTCCCATAAAGACTGGAGGGGATGAAGATCCAGCTTTATCTTGATCAATGTTGATAGGATTGACCCCATGAACCATGTTGGGGATAGAAATGCCCTCATCGTAGTAGAATCCTTAATACCCCTAGAAAAGTTGTCCACTGCACTGGAGAGAGCATACTTTTCTGAAGTTCAGACTGAGCCCCAAGCTCCCTAGTTTGTGCTAGATTTAAGTAGTCATCCAGGTAGTTTAGTACACAGATGCCCTGGAGTCACAATGGAGCCAGAGTGTCATCAATGCACTTCGTGAAGGTGCGAGTGATATTTCTATGTGGAAATATGCACCTTTTAGACCTCAAATTGTGAATCTGTGGAACGATAAGTTGGGCGTCAGTATCTTGAACCTATATGTCCGAAGAGTACAGTTCAGATGACGCAGATCTAAAATTGGCCGCATACTCCACTATTTTTTGCGGACCAGGAAATAACTGCTGTGCCCTAACTCCGTCAGGGATCAGGGTACATGTTCTATGGCACTCTGTTCTCTGTTCCACGTTTTCTGTCCAAGAGGGATCTTACTTCCTGCACTAATGTCTGGCTCTGGTTGAAACGACACAGGACGATATGCAGAAAGTAAGTGCAAGAGCAAGGTCTTTATTCACAATCAAGCAAACCAAACACAGGGAGCACGGTATACTGATCAAGGTTAACTAGTATAAACATCAAACTAAAGTCTATGCATTGCACGGGCACAGGGCATGGAAATAAGACTGCTTCGCGAACGTAACGTATTCACCAGGAAAACAATCATTCAGCTACTGACATGACCATATATGTATACTCACTGAACATTACTAACTTAAATACTGTGCGAAGCGCGCAGCCACACGAAGGGTTTAAATAACTATCACAATCAAACTAAAACATAGACACGTGGATTAATTTAAGACACACCCTCAACAACCAACCAATGCTTAAACAGGGAGTGAATTAAATCAAACGAGTCGCGCGTGTCCACATATAAGAGTCTCGTGCTCGTGCGCTCTGCAGCAGCCTTTGCGCTTCGATGCCGCAGCGCCATCTGCCGGTAGGAGCATAACACTGGTCTGTGCTGACCGCTGGGGTGAGCACACCTCTGAACCGGGGGGTCGAGCTCTAAACTGGACCCGGTAACTCTTTTCTACTGTAGACCGAATGCCTATGGTAGGCTGAATGCCGCCATATGTTGAGCTCACTCAATAGGTCTGCTTGGTAGGCCTGCAACACTGTCATTGTCTGCAGTGACCCACATGCAAGACTACTACTGCATAGGCCTTGCCCACCAATGCCACAGTGGCCTTACACGGTGGCTTGGATGGCAAAACCGGCCGACGTTGAGCTGAAATCAGAAGATGTTCATAAATGATCTACAAAGTAATCCCATATTTATCTCTGCACAAACTGCAAATGAATGGTATAAAGCAGGGTCTCCAATTTTATCTGCAAAGGGCCGGTGTGGGTACAGATTTATATTGTACCCACACTTCACTAAAACGCTACCGTATTACACTGAGTGCATTTGAGTGAATACAGGCATTTGTTTGTTTATTAGAAAATAACAGCATTCACTCAGGACGCCATCAACCTAACAATTGGAGAGGAGATGTTGAGCGTGCCACATGTCAACATCTTCTCCACTCTGAGGAGACAGTTTAATGACTGGACGAGTGATCTGGACATATCAGGAAATACATGTGAGTAACATGCGGTGTGATGATATATCTCTGTGTCTGCATATCAAGGGCGTTACAGATGTTGGGTACATGAAATATTGCAATGAAAAAATGTGTATGACTTTGCACATATAAAAACCTGAAGCTAGTCAGCAATGTAAGAAATTGTACATGTACATATTTCATAAGTCATAAGTGAAGAATAATGAAGCCATATCTTCTGTTAAATGTCTGTTAAAAGTGTTCTTGTACAGTATGAGCGTACACTCTTTTTTTACAAAAACATGAGTGGGGATGGGATGCAGGATGGACCACATTGAAAGTTGTGTCGTTTACCTTTACCCTGAACATTTACTTTGGTGGGGGAGGGGATTTTCAGTTAACCAAAGAATTGAGAATCAAGTGTTGGAGTATGAAGAAAACTACAGAGGCAGAGAACTCCCAGGATTCATCAACTACAAGACCTTCGAGATGTTACTGAAGGACCAGATCAAACAGCTGGAGAAACCTGCCATCAGGAGAATGAAGGAAATCTCAGGTATATGGCATATATGAACTCGTATATGAAAAGTGTTTTTTTTTTAATATGAAAAAATGTACATAGCCTTTTTTACGGGCTTTTCTGTCTTTGCATGTAAGGTAATAAATAATGGGAAACCATCATGACTTACTACTACTACTACATCATATTCCCACAGATTCCACATAAATTTCTCTTCCATATTCTGCCTTGCCTTTAGTGTGTATCGAGATTTATTTATGTATTTATTTATTTTAGATTTAATTAGGAACGAGTTCATCCAGCTGGCTCAATCCAACTTTCAGGACTTCTCGAATCTCCTCAAAATGACAAAAGTAGGTCCTCACATGTATACAAACTTTACAGACACATTTGAAACTCTGCCTACATTGCTGGACCATGAACACTAAATGACAATATATGATAAACATGAACCGAAAAGTCTAGCACAAGAAGCATACTGTCAGGGAATATCATGCTCATGCATGTCATGGTGAGATGGTCCTTTGTTCTTCCAGACCAAGATCGAGAACATAAAGCAGCTGAAGGAGTCCGAGGCTGAATTGATGCTGAAGACTCAGTTTAAGATGGAGCTGATGATCTATACTCAGGATAGTGTCTACACTAACACCCTGAACATGCAGAATCGCACGGAGGAGGAAGAAGAGAGACAATCTCATGGTGTGGCTCGCCCTCCTTCCAATAGTATGCACAATTACTTAGACACTAATGCCATCCTGGGGGAACTGACGCACCACCTCAAGTCTTACTACAGTGTAAGTGGTTATTATCAACCGTTCATTTCCTGATATTTCTGATTATTTGCAATGTTATCATGTTCAACAAAAGAAAGAGGGCATAACAATGATGGATGCTCTCTGAAACCCATAGTTAAAGGTGTAGTACCTGCTTTGATTCATGAAATTCATGCACATATAATGTGAACACTCCTTTAGCCATAGCACACCCACTTATTCCTGCATATGGACTTTGTGGAGAGGAGCTGGAGTTCTCTTGGCATTTGCCCTTGGAGGTATTGGAGCACAATGAAATTCTTTTCCTTGCAAATGCCAGTTTGTTAGGAAGCTAAGACCAGACATGAGCAGATAGGGTCTTAAAGGCGTTGCTCAAGGGCCCAACAGTAGCAGCTTGGCAGCGCTGGGGCTTGAACCCTTGACTTTCTGATCAATAACTCAGAGCCTTAACCGTTGAGCCAAGTAATACCTTATTTTAGAAAACAGCCTAATCACTGATGCAATGCACAAATGAAGCCCACTAGTTGAAGTTAAGACGTGGCCTCGAAAAGGCTTTGATGGTTTTCGGTCTCGAATTGGTGTGGCTTTCCTTTCTTTTATATATGTGCTTAAGGGCTTTGCTCAATGGCCCACCAGTGTTAGCTTGGCAGCGCTCAAATATTATTTGAGACAGACTCTATTGCTTGTTGCTTTCTTTAGCATTATCGCTCCAGTTCAAAAAACAAAATGTCATACACAACATGCATGCCTTATCTTGACTGACTCTGTTTGGGCTAAATTTTTCTTAATTGAATATGTGTTTAGATTGCGAGTAAGCGTCTGGCTGACCAGGTGCCGCTGGTGATCAAGTATCAGGTGCTTCAGGAGTCAGCGGTTCAGCTGCAGAGAGAAATGATACAGCTCATACCAAACTATAGCATTAATGATCTGTTGGAAGAAGATTATGTCACCATGAACAACCTAAGAAGCCGCCAGAAACTTCTGAAGGAAGCCCTCGACAAACTGGTCTTGCTTTAAATGTAAAATTTATAGTCAATTGTGGTTTAGGGAAACATGTATAACTTTCTATCACTTTAGGAAATGCAGATAGTAATGATAACAATAATTGATATATTTACTTTTAGATGATTTGTTCATATAGCTTCTTAAAATCTTTGTATTTTGGTTGTTGCACAATATTCAAAGAAACATAATCAAATTTTCTGATTTCTTTCTCTGCTGTGTTGAGTCTGATAAAATTATCCGAGACATAGTTATTTTTGTTTTGGGACTGTTTTCTGGTTCTTATACTTGCTGGGAGAATGATTTTATTATTTCTTTTTTGCTTGGACTGATAATGATTAATTAGGAATAAACATTCATAAAATCTAGTTTGGACATCATTGGAAGTTTAACTTTTTTTCTGTCTTGATACCATACATATTATGCTCTAAGGGTGGTAATATATTTAACATACCATGTCAGGATTGTGTATGTGGAGTTTCCATGTTCTCCCAGTGCTTCGAGAGTTTCCTACGAGTACTACAGCATCTGCGTCCAGTACAAAGCATGCACTGTAGGCTGATTGCCAACTCTAAAATATGTGTCCATAGTATGTCAATGTGTGTTGCAATCCCATCCAAAGTGTCCCCTTCCTTGTGCCCAAAGTCCCCTGGGATACACTCCAGGCTCCCTGCAAGCCCATCTTTGCTCTACTTGGTGTCATATTATGTCATAATAAAACTCTACAGAAGTGACAATGAAGCATCAAACAGAGAAGAGATCAAACATTACAGTAAACGTTGCCTGAAAACGAAAAACTCCTTTATATAGCCTACACTAACTACCTCTGTATTATATTTATTATATACACAGTACACATTTTCTTGCACCAAAACCAAAAATACATATAAATGACATAAAACATGACATTCTGATAGGGCAGATGAGTTTCCTTACTGATGTATTCAGTGCTCTCCACTAATATTGGCGCCCCATTAGCGTGTTTTCAATTTTATTATCAATTTAATACTCACTGATTCCACTAACGGTCCATTAAACACAGTCAACGGCAAACAGCGCCATCTAGTGTTTAATATAGACAGTGATTTTTGTGTAATGTTCAACAATAATCATTTATCAGCTCAGTGACTCTCCTCTGACGATCAGTGATCTCCTACTCCAGTTGCTGGGATTTCATCTCCTCCTTTTTAAAATACATTTGAAAGCTTTTAAATGCAGATAATGGCTTTTCTTCAGCTTCACGGTCCTCTGCACGTGCAGATTCTTATCATTGAATGCTATGAGATGTTGTTGTTGTTGTTCTTGTTTTTCTTGTTCTTCATCTTCCTCTTATTTTGGTTTTAATGGCGGTTGGCAAACCAGCTTAAGATGCATTGCCGCCATCAACTGGACAGGAGTGTGGAACACCGAAAGGAGGTAAAAACATCCATCCATCCATCTTCTACCACTTACTTCTTTTGATGGTCACAAGGGAACCTGGAGCCTATCCCAGGGAGCATCGGGCACAAGGTGGGGTTCAGTCCACAATTACATACACACTCACTACGGACACTTTAGACACGCCAATCAGCCTACCATACATGTCTTTGGAATGGGGGAGGAAACCCCGGCAGCACGGGGAGAACATGCAAACCCTGGAGGTGTGAGGCAAATGTGCTAACCACTAGCATTCAAAGGAAGGCAACTATTCAGTATTGAAAAGCTATATCTAAATATGTCTATATCTATCCATCTATCTCTCTATGTATATATCTATCTATTTCTCTCTCTCTCTCCCACACTCACACACACACACATATATATATATATATATATATATATATATATATATATATATATATATATATATATATATATATATATGAGAATGAGAGAGAGATACATGATCAGTATGCAGTATTCCAGCATGATAACGACCCCAAACACACCTCCAAGACGACCAATGGAATGGGCAAGCATGTCTCAAGACCTAAACCCTATTAAGCATGTGTGGGGCATCCTCAAACAAAAGGTGGAGGAGTACGAGGTCTCTAATATCCACAAGTTCCGTGATGTCATCATGGAGGAGTGGAAGAGGACTCCAGTGGCAACCTGTGGAGCTCTGGTGAACTCCATGCCCAAGAGGGTTAAGGCAGTGCTGGAAAATAATAGTGGCCACACGAAATATTGACACTTTGGGCCAAATTTGGACATTTTCACTTAGGGGTCTACTCACGTTTGTTGCCAGCAGTTTAGACATTAATGGTTGTGTGTTGAGTTATTTTTAGGGGACAGCAAATTTACACTGTTACACAAGCTGTACACTCACTACTTTACATTGTAGCAAAGGGTCATTTCTTCAGTGTTGTCACATTAAAAGTTATAATCAAATGTTTACAAAAATGTGAGGGGTATACTCACTTTTGTGAGATAGTGTATATCCCATATAAGGTGGGATAGGAAAGGGTGAGATATGTCTTAAAGAGAGAAAATGTCAGGAAATAATCATTGCATTTTAATGGGTAATTTTCCATCAATATATATTGTATCCACATAAATACCTCCTTGTTTCAGGTGTTGATTTTAGTGGGTAGCTGTCAAGTCAGCATGGATGCATTTAAAAAAAATGTATACCAAATTTCCTATATATTATTAAACTGCTTTTGGAGCGTTACCTGGATAGCCAGACATATGATCTCAACAGGATTCCGATTGAACAACAGGCCTAACGCTAAAGCTTAACGTCCTAATTTGCGATCGCAATTTACAGGGTTGATAATAATTCATCATTTTATTCTCACTAATAGTTGCTGATGGAATGTTCAGTTGATACTTTCTTTATCTATAATAATCTGCCAAAAAAAAGTATGTACTTATGCACAAAATTAAAACAGAAAATTGTAACATAAAGCAGAATTGGTCCGATTTACGGCATTCTTCATTAAGAAAATGAGAAAAATTAACTAGTGCCAGAGGAGGAACAAAGATGGCCAGAAGCTTGGAAAGGGGTGGTTTTTGTACACTTACAGATCATATTTGGGTAATATTTGGTTAAAAGTGGTGAGTGTGTACTCACTCACTACAAGGTACTCACGAAAATGCCACGAATGAGAAGTTTTATACCATACAATGTATAGGGTTTTTTTTTGTTTTGCTTTTTCCTTTGTCAGTGGTATGTTAAAGGTGCAATGGATGATTTTTTCCCCTTTACTAATACTGTGATTAAGATGTAAAATATGAAGAATGTGATGACACACACACACACACAGACACACACAATGGTTTAAGCTGTGACTTTTTCATTTTCTAGCAACATTTACTTTACTGTAATGTTTGATCTCTGATCAAGCTTCATTGTCACTTGTGTAGTTTTATTGTGACATAATATGACACCAAGTAGAGCAAAGATGGGGTTGCGGGGAGCCTGGAGCATATCCCAGGGGACTTTGGGCACAAGGCAGGGAAAACCTTGGAGGGGCTTCACATAATATGGACACATATTTTAGAGATAGCAATCAGCCTACATTGCTTGTCTTTGGACTGGAGGAGGACGCTGTAGTACCCGGATGAAACTCTCGGAGCACGGGGAGAACATGCAAACTCCACGTACACAATCACGTATCACCACCCTTAAAGCATAATATGTATGGTATCAAGAATGAAAAACAAGTAAAAGTTCCAATGATGTCCAAACTAGATTTTGTTAAAAGTTTATTACTAATTAATCATTATCAATGCAAGTGAAAAAAAATAAAATCATTCTCCCAGCAAGTATAAGAAACAGAAAACAATCCCAAAACAAAAACAACTATATCTAGGATAATTTTGACACAGACCCAACACAGCAGAGTAAGAAATCGCATTAACAGGTATTTCGATTACATTTCATTAAATATTGTGCAACAAACAAAAAATGTAAAGCTTTGAAGTAGCTCTATGAACTAATCATCTAAAAATAAAGATATCAATTATTATTATCATTACTATCTGCATTTCCTAAAGTGATTTAAAGTTATATATTTTCCCCCACATTTTTCCCCACATAATTAACTTTAAATTTGAAATTTAAAGCAAGACCAGTCTGTTGAGGGCCTCCTGCAGACGTTTCTGGCGGCTTTTTAGATTGTCGCGTTTGTTGTTGATGACATAATCTTCTTCCAACAAATCATTAATGTTTTTTGAGCTGTCGCATTTCTCTCTGCAGCTGCACCGCTGACTCCTGAAGCACCTTATGCTTGATCACCAGCGGCACCTGGTCAGCCAGACGCTTACTCATAATCTAAACACATTCAATTAAGAAAAGTTTAGCCCAAACAGAGTCAGTCAAGATAAGGCATGCATGTTGTGTTTGACATTTCATTTTTTGAACTGGAGGGATAACGCTAAAGAAAGCAACAAGCAATAGAAGTCTGTCTCAAATAATACTGTAGTCAAGACTGTCCAATTCTTAGAGCAGGGCAAGCCGAGGTCAAGTCATGACAAGTCCAAGCCAAGCCAAGATTGAGTTGAAAAGAAAAGAAAGCCACACCAATTCAAGACCGAAAACCATCAAATCCTTTTCGAGGCCACATCTTAACTTCAACTAGTGGGCTTCATTTGTGCATTTCATCAGTGATTAGGCTGTTTTCTAAAATAAGGTATTACTTGGCTCAACAGTTAAGACTCTGGGTTATTGATCAGAAAGTCAAGGGTTCAAGCCTCAGCGCTGCCAAGCCTGGTCCTAGTTTCCGAACAACCTGGAATATGCAAAGAAAAGAATTTCATTGTGCTGCAACGTATGTGTATGTGAGAAAAACCATCATCTAAGTCCAAGGCAAATGCCAAGAGAACTCCAATTGCTCTCAAAAAAAGTTGATACACAAGTATAAGTGTTGTTGTGTGGTTGCAAAGTAGTGTTCACGTTATATGTTCTTGAACTAGAATAAACTTTTCATAAATTAAATCAGGTACTACACCTTTAATTGAGGGTTTCAGAGTAGTATCCATCATATGCCCACTTACTGTGGTTGAACATGATAGCAGAAATATCATCAGTACCACCAGGAAATGAACGGTTGATAACCACTTACGCTGTAGTAAGACTTGAGGTGGTGCTTCAGTGCCTTCAGGGTAGATTCAGTGTCTGAGTATTTGTACAAACTATTGGAAGGAGGGCGAGCCACATTATGAGATTGTCTCTCAACTTCTTCCTCCGTGCGATTCCACATGTTCAGTGTGTTAGTGTAGACACTATACTGAGTATAGATCATCAGCTCCATCTTAAACTGTGTCTTCAGCATCGTTTCAGCCTCGGACTCTTTCAGCTGCTTTATGTTCTCGATCTTGGTCTGGAGGGACAAAGGACCATCTCACCATGACATGTTTGAACATGATATTCCCTGACAGTATGCTTCTTGTGCTAGACATTTTGGTACATGTTTATCATATATTGTCTTTTTGTGCTCATGGTCCAGAAAATGTAGACAGAGTTTCAAATGTGTCTGTGAAGTTTGTGTAAATATGAGGACCTACTTTTGTCATTTTGAGGAGATTCGGGAAGTCCCAAAAGTTGGATTCAGCCAGCAAGATGAACTCGTTCCTAATGAAATCTAAAATAAATAAATAAACAAACAAACAAACAAACAAACACAAATCTCGATACACACAAAAGTCAAGCCAGAATATGGAAGAGAAACTTATGTGGAATCTGTGGGAATATGATGTAGTAGTAGTAGTAAGTTATGATCTTTTCCCATTAATTATTATCTTACATGCACAGACAGAATACAAAGCCTTCAAAATGGCTCTGAACATTTATCTTCAAATTAGTTAATATATGCCATATACCTGAGATTTCCTTCATTCTCCTGATGGCAGGTTTCTCCAGCTGCTTGATCTGGTCCTTCAGTAACATCTCGAAGGTCTTGTAGTTGATGAATCCCAAGAGTTCTCTGCCTCTGTAGTTTTTTTTCCATACTCCTTCACTTGACTCTCAATTCCTTGGTTAACTGAAAATCCCCTCCCCCATCAAAGTAAAGGTTCAGGGTAAAGGTAAATGACATAACCTTCAATGTGGTCCATCCTACATCCCATCCCTACTCATGTCTTTGTAAAATAAGAGTGGACACTCATACTGTATAAGAACACTATTAACAGACTTGTAACAGAAGATGTGGCTTCTTTATTCTTCGCTTATGACTTGTACATTGTACATGTACAATTTCTTATATCGCTAGCTTCAGGTTTTTAAATGTGCAAAGTCATACACATTTTTATTTTTATTGCAATATTTCATGTACCCAACATCTGTAATGCCCTCAATATACAGACACAGAGATATATCATCACACCGCATGTCACTCACATGTCTTTGCTGATTTGTCTAGATCCGTCTTCCAGTCATTAAACTGTCTCCTCAGAGTGGAGAAGATGTTGGCTCATCGTCTCCTCTCCAATTGTTAGTTTAATGGTGTCCTGAGAGAATGCTGTTATTTTCTAATAAACAAACAAAGACCTGTAGTCAGATTGATTTTTTTTAAAAAGAATAAAAACTCAGATGCGCCCCATGTAATAACGGTTTTGCGTTTTAGTAAAGTGTGGCTCCTGTTTGGTTGGAATATAAACCTGCACCCACACTGGCTCTTTCCAGATAAGAATGGAGACCCTCCCCTTTATACCATTCATTTGCAGTTTGGGCAGAGATAAATACGGGATTATTTTGTAGATCGTTTTATGAACATCTTCTGATTTCAGCTCAACGTCGGTCGGTTTTGCCACAGTGTAATGCCAGCGTGGCATTGGTGGGCAAGGCCTATGCAGTAGTAGTCTTGCATGTGGGTCACTGCAGACAATGACAGTGTCGCAGGCCTACCAAGCAGACCTGAGCTCGACATATGGCGGCATTCAGCCTTCCGTAGGCATTCTGTCTACTATAGAAAAGGATTACCAGGTCCAGTTTAGAGCTTGACCCCCCCGGGTCAGAGGTGTGCTTACCACAGTAGTCAGCACAGAGCAGAGCCTGAAGTTAGCACAGGAAGTAAGATCCCTCTTGGACATAGAACATGTACCCTGTTCCCTGAGGGAGGGAGGTTTTTACAGCTGTCATTTCCTGGTCCGCAAAAAATTGTGGAGTATGCGGCCAATTTTAGATCTGGGTCATCTGAACTTTACTCTTCAGACCTACAGGTTCAAAATTCTGACACCCAAACTTATCATTCCACAGATTCAGTTTGAGGACTGGCTTGTGACGATAGATCTAAAAGGTGCATATTACGACATAGAAATATCACAAGCTTTATCCCCTTGCACCTTCACAAAGTGCATGCATGTCACTCTGGCTCTATTGTTAATCCAGGCCATCTGTGTACTAAACTACCTGGATGATTACTTAATTCTAGCACAATCCAGGGAATTTGGGGCTCAGGTTGAACCTCAGAGAAGTATGCTTTCTCCAGTGCAGTGGACAACTTTTCTAGTGGTTATAAGGATTCTACTACGATGAGGGCGTTTCTATCCCCAACATGCATAGGGTCAATCCTATTAACATTGATCAAGATTAAGCTGGATCTTCATCCGCTCCATTCTCTAAGGGAGACTATTGTAACTTATGGAACTATTGCACAGGAGACAGTTCAGTGGTGTTTGTTTGTATTTTTCTCATCTGTAAGTCACTTTGGATAAAACCATCTGCTAAGTGAATAAAAGTAAATGTAAATGGTGGATGAGAAGTTGTGGGTTTGAGAGTAATCAGTGTCCATGGAGTCCATATGGGAGAGGTTTGGCCAAGCGGGACTGCATTTGTTCACCTCCGAGGAGACAGCACACGGCCTGCTGTATTTCGCCCTCACTCCTCCCACAGAATTAGGGCTGGACGCTATGGTGCACACGTGTCCGAGAGGTCACAAATACGCATGGGGATAGAAAAGCCGAGAGTCTTGTCCCCTGATCGCTCTGCTCCTATAAGTTCTAGCGAGAGTTTGCCAAGACAGTCTATGTCTCCTGCTAGTAGAACCTTATTGGCCATCTCGAATATGGTTCTCATTGATAATATCCCTGCTAAAAGGAATTTCTTGGGAGATTCCCATCGGCAGGGATCCACCATAGACCCTGTGAACTGCGCAATAGCTACAGTCATGGAGTTCTTACAAGAACTTTTCTCAGCAGAGTGGGCTCCTTCTACAATCAGGGTTTACATGGCCACCGTTTCGGCCAGCCATGCCCCTGTTGATGGAACCTCTGTGGGGCAACATCCTCTAACTTTGAGGTTTATGTGTGGTGTCAGGCGATTGAGGCCCATCTGCAGGCCGCATGTACATTCCTGGGATCTTTCTGTGGTCCTGGAAGATCTGTCAGGGGCCCCATTTAAGCCCTTAGAATCAGCCTTAATTGCTTAATTGCCACTTCACTTGACTATAAAAAGGTATGATTTTACACAAGCTTCAGACGCTGGTCACATGAGGGGCGATCCCATACTGTTAGATAGATAGATAACGCATAACTTTTCCTTTCATTCTGATCTCCAAACTGCTTCAACACCAACTTGCTGCTGCTCGCTCTCCTAGACTCTTAGACTTTTTAGGTGCGATACATTTCAGAGCTGCTCAAATTAAATGCTGGGTATAGTAGGCAATATTTGTATCAGTACATCGAGTGCACAGTGAAAAACTCTGGATATACTAATAACCAAGGAAACAATAACCAGGAAATGACTTTCCAAGGCCATGTTAAATGACATTATTCCAAATTTCAGGATATTTGCTGTTAGTCTTTATTTCGTTTTTGTGTACAACTCACATCAGTCACGAAGTCCATCCATTGTTCTGGATCTGTAGGAGGCCCAGAGTTGAAGCGATCCAGTTCAGTTTGAGTTTCAGCCAACATCAGCTGGATTTGCTCCTTCAGCTGTGGCAGAGATTTCTAAGCACACACACAGATGGCCACAATTTACTACCAGCAAGGATTTTACTAAGGGCAGGGACATTTGTGTAAATCATGATCTGCAGGCTTCTGGAAAGGACTAACTTTACCTCGATGTGAAGGACAAGTTCAAGTGTGAGTTTCTCAGCCAGCTTGGGAATGGTGGCTTTTCCTTCTTTATACGGCATCCTGTGAAAACCGGATCTCACTGAGCTTTTTTGAAGAACTTGCATTTTTTATAGATTAATTTGATTAGGACCACATATACTAGCTAACATGGTTAATCATTTTATATTAAAATTGAAATTCTACATACTACACCTTTAAAGACTTCAAAGTGCAAATTCCGGAAATCTCTCATGACATATCTGCCCTGAGATGAAAAAGTCTACCTGAAATGTGGGTGTTCTATAAAGAAGTCCTTCTCCATCTGGATGGCTTCATCAAACGGGGTGCGGTCCATGATCACCTGCTGTCCTCGGCAGCGGACAATCATGCTTCCTTTAATGGGGTAAATTATTATGTTATTGATGACGGACATCACCTCATCCTCCTCGTCTTTGTCCACCAGGTCGGGCTTTGTTAGGATGCCTGTTATGAACACACATGCTAAATGTTTTTGGAAGCCATTTTGTGCACATGTTAAAGCATCACTGTGGAAGCGTTGGGCGTGGATTAGATGAATGGAGAGCAGAGATGCGGAAGGGGAGCGGTAAGGATACCAGACCGGTACGAAGCTAACAAGTGTATTGTTCAGGAAGTAGTGGCAAGGATAAAGAGGGGCGAGTCAAGAGCTACGCGAGAGTGAGAGCTGAGCTGCACAAAGCTGCGTGTAAGCATGTACGTTGATATTTGTGCAGGGAAATAAAACCGCTACACTTTTCCATCCGAACCGAAGTGAAGTGTTATAGTCACAAGTTTTGCAATTCACTATATTAAAAATACAGACCGAGGGTTCTCTCGCCATTTGGATCAACTTCTTCAGCCATCTTCAGCGCAGTAGTGGTGATGTCCACGTTACACGGCACCACCACCAGGATAATGATGTCTTGCTTTGTGATGAACTTTTTGATCCATCTCTTAATCTGAATGAAAGACGGGCATGCGCTGATACATTTCAAAATGCTTTATTTGACATTTTATAAGGGTTTACAATGTCATGTTTAATCAGTATACCACATAACAACTACGATCCTTTTAAATAATCTTTAAAAGCAATTGACCTGTTCTCCGATGTCCTCCGGTTGGGCTTTGACTGGCACATGTGCAATACCAGGCAGATCGATGAATGTAAGGTCGGGAACATTGGTCGATGTCACCTCCAGGCTGATGAGCTTGTCGGTCATGCCCAAGACTCCAGCTATTTCATTCTGAGCTAAAATTAAAAAAAAAAGAAAAACATCCACACGAGACAGTAATAATTAAAACAAAAATAATAGACAGATAGGTAAAATATTTATATAATTAAGCAAAGCAATAACTATTGTTTAGGAATAAGTCCAAACAATGTTGGCTTGATAAAATTTGAGAAAGACGATAATCAAATTAAACTGCTAGTTTACAATGAATAATTATAATTCAGTCACACATTTTTATTCCATTTTTTGTGTAGCTTCATTACAAGTTAAAAAAAGTAGGAAAGCTAGCTTGTATTCAACATTAGTCCGCTTAGGACTTGGGTATCTACTCATTGAAATTTGCTTGCTTTTGTTGTAAGCATAATAATAATAATAATAATAATAATAATAATAATAATAAATAAACAGTTAGTTACTGTCCATCAATTTGACTGTATAAGTGTCATCCCAAGATTTGAATAATCTGGATTTGCTCCTCAGTCATCCACACACAGCCACAGCCTACGCATAGAGATTTTACTGCCAGCAAGGACCTTTGTGTACAACACAATTTGGAGATTTCAGGAAAGAACTATCTTTCCCTCAATGTTTTCCTCAGAAGGATATTCTTTTGCATTGCGGATGAAAATGCAAATATTTGTTGCGCTGTTAGTGTAATACATGTAGTTTGTGTTTTAGTGAAAGAAATCTATTAAACTATTAAACTTTCCTTCATCACTGAATGAGAGCAAATATTACCGATAGTAGCACTGGAACAGGTAGCAGATGTGTGGCTAATCATGAAAAATGACGTGAAGCAATTGGAGAAATCTTCTTGCTTTTGAAATGATACTGATCAAAACACCAAAGCAGTCATTACACACACAAGACCGAGAAGTCCCCTGTCTGCGTGCACAAGGAACGATTCTGATTGGTCGTGTGTGGATACAGCGGCCAATCGCATCAAAGAGAAACAAACATGTTATGAATTGTATAAATGGTGTGATGTACTCATGTGTCACAGGACAAAAGTCTCAATAATATGAACACGTTGTTTAATCGTTCAACGTACGATCGGTCAGTTAAAATGAGATTGTAATATTAGGGTAAAATTTATGTAAAATAAATATATATATATAAAATATCTTCTTTTCACCATGGAGAACACTGTGCTCTGTGTCACTCATTTGCTGTGTGGGAAATTAAAAATGGGATGACACAGATAACTCTGTTGGCCTTTTATGAATGTCTTTACGCCGTAGCTCAAGGTCAACATTAGTCAGAATCTTCAATGTTCATTTAATAACACACAGAATAAAATAGAATTGTTCCCAGCTCTATGGCATTTTTCATTAAAACGTTGAGAAAAATCACATGGTGCCAGAGGAGGAACAGAAATGGACCAAAGCTAGGAAAGGTTGTGAACACCTAACCAACTCCTAAAAAAAAAAAAAAAAAAAAAAAAAAAAAAAACACAGACTTGCACTTACACCTCTACTCTGTACACTTTGCTTCCTCTGGTATTCAATTAATGGATCTTGTATAGTAGCACTACTTGTATTGTTCCCTGCTTGATATATCGCTTTGATTATTTGTAAGTCGCTTTGGATAAAAGCGTCTGCTAAATGAATAAATGTAAATGTAAATGTAAAGGGATGAAGAGTTTTCATGTAAGACCAATTTATCTAGATTACTTTGTAAGGCCATGTTAAATTTCATTGTTAGGATTTGCTTATCTTTGTGTACAGCTCGTGTCAATCAGGAAGTCGATCCTTTGGTCTGTTTCTGTAGAAGGCCTGGAGCAATCCAGTTCAGCCTGAATTTCAGCCAACTTTATCTGGATTTGCGTCTTCCATTCAACAACTACCCCCCAACCCCCCACCCCCATACACACACACACAAAGACACACACAGACACCTGCTCACACAGCCATATTTTACTACTAGTAAAGACATTTGTGCATCCACACAATCTGGAGACTTCAGGAAAAAACTACCTTTTCCTCTATGTGAAGGCTGAGTTCAAGCATGAGTTTCTCGGCCAGGTTGGGAGTGGTGGATTGTCCTTTATCAAACAGTGTTCTGTGAAAAATATCAACCAAATTGTACAGTTTAAACTGTGCTTTACATAGTATTGGGGGGGGTGTTTGGTCTCCTCAATCACCACTAGTGTGCAGCATCCACCAGGATAATGCGATGGCAACCATAGTGTGCCAGAACATACACCGCCCACCAGCTATTAGTGGAGAGGAGAGAGTGATGTAGCCAATTCTGGGCTGGGGATTATTAGGGGGCCATGACATAGAAAGGCCAGTGGGGCCAATTCGCCAGGAACTCAAAGGTGTACCTTTACTCTTTTTACGATAAGTGTCTTGTGATTTTTAATGACCACAGAGAGTCAGGACATCTATTTAATGTCTCAACATCTCAATGGCAGTGCTGTTTCTACAGTGACCCCGTCATTATACGGGGTTATTAGGCCCCACTCAGACAACAGGGTGAGTGTCCCCTGCTGGCCTTACTTACACCACTTCCAGCAGCAATCTTAGTGGCTAGTTCTACAGGATGCTTCATAAAACTCATTTCCTTTAAAACTGAACTAATTCTACCTGAGATATCTCTTTTAAAAGCAAATCTGCCACTTCTCGCAGAGGTAAAGGTCAGCAAAAATGTATGTTTTGTTTGTCACTGTAATATAGCCTAGTGGGTCCCATGTTTAATGTTAAACATCGGTTTAGAGATGTAATGGTTTATATTTTGAAACTTTTATAACATTCCTGCTTCATAATATTGCAATTTATTGATATCAGCTAAAGCAGCAGGTAAATCTGAGGTAAATTATTGAATTCATAAGGTATATTTGAATGATTTCACAGCTTTAAAATGTACTATATATTAATAAGTGTAAAAATGTTTCAGCAAAAAATTTAGTATATCACAGTTTAAGTTTTTAGTGTGTATTTAGTGATAACTTGACTCATGGTGTCCCACCACTCGCGAGGCAGAGCTGACCCCCGCACAGCGCCGCACCGAGCTCTCGACCCACATAAAAAGCCAATGATACGGCCCAATTGGCTTATTATGCAATTTATGACTTTGTGCTTGCATGTTATATTGTATATTGCAATGCTTTATTTAAATGTTAAATTTTAGTTTTTCATGTACGTTGTATTGAATGTACATAGCATAACTAGTATATAATTTATACTTTGTGGCTACTCAGAGCTAAAAGCAGGGCAGAACACAAACACAAGGGAAGCAGATGAGGGGAATAAGTGCCTTTTTATTTACTCTAAAAAGTCTGTGTGTGGAGGTGAGGTGTAGGTAGGAGGAAGGAGTGGCCTTCCTGGTGTGGATCGTGGAGTGTATTAGCAAGATAATTAGCAAGATTTGATGCTAATATTTAGCCCACCCAAAGTCCCACACAAACGTGCACTTATTTTCAGATGTGTTATCTGAGTCCTTCACTTTAGAATAAGATGGTGAATTAAGTTAAAGTTGAATTTGGATTTTCATGGGTTTACATGTGTCTGGATCAGGCAGCGTTGCAGGTTACATAAGGGTTTCTTTTACTGTTGAGATAACATGTTATTGCACTGATATAAGGTCTCCTTACAGTGACAGCTTTGTTCATTTAGTTCGATTACAGTTTCTTTGCAACAGTGTGGTTTGAGTGAGTTATTTCTCTTCTGAACTGTGGACTGCTGAATAGAATAGAATAGAATAAAATAGAATAGTGTGCAATCATGAATTGCATATTAAGCCAATTAAGAGCAAAAAGAGATAAAAACACATCAATTAGACAAAGGTCAGAATAAAAGAATACCATCGACATGTAATCATCAGTTTAATAACACCACTTAATAACTGTTAATATATTTTTTTCAAATCTATATATCCACGATTCTATGGATGATTTGGTTTCAATTCTCTCCATTTTCTACTGAATTACATACAGTAATTTAATAATTCGAACGCTGACGTAAATACATATGGATTGTATTGTACAGGTATAGAAATCAAAGCTACACAAATTGGCCATGGCCAGTGAAAAAATGCAGGGGACGAATTTACGTTTTATTAAAAGTGTCCCCATGGATTCGAGAAGCTTCTGCCTCGAAAGGTAGCTCTTCTACTGGTCCTGGCATCTCTCGAGCAGGTAGGAGATCTACAAGTTCTTTCTGTTGTACCTTCCTGCCTTGACTTGTCCCCTGGATTAACCAAGGCCTTCCTATATTCTAGGTTGGATTATATTCTTAAAATGTCCAACCTTTAGTGTTACAGGTGCCAATTTATATTCACGCGAATAGGCGAAATGCCTGTTACCTGACCACAACAGGCCTATAAATAGCTGCGATTTCACACAGACTCCAGATACTGGTCTCAGACGCTTCCCACAGCGTGAAGCTCACACAATGTCTCGTTCTGGGTTACATTTCGTTTCCATAGAAAGATCAGATGTCTTAGATTTAAGGCCAAAGGTTTGACCAATATCATATTTTGCACACTTACAGATCATATTTTGTTAATATTTGTTTATTTGTTAATATAAGTGGTGAGTGTGGACAGAATCACACACCACACACACACACACACAATGGTTTAAGATGTGACCTCAGGGGAACAGTGCTTTCCGTCCGGAATAACATGTTTGTGTTTACGTGGTTATCCTGTTAGCCATCTTATAAACACTCCCTCACACCTTCACTCGGCACCCTCGTGACCATTCTTATAAATCATTAAGAAATTAATTTAGCATGTTTTTAGTGTTATATAGGACACTTTATCACTGTTAGAGATCGAATCTTGCCAAATGTTGAGAAATCTTGCTTAAGGCACCTTTACATGAACATTGTAGAACTTACTGCACAAAAATCACTGTCTCTATTAAACACTAGATGGAGCTGCTGGCCATTGATTGTGATTAATGGAATGTTATTGGAATCAGCGAGTATTAAATTGATCATAAAATTGAAATCACGCTAATAGGGCGCCAATATTAGTGGAGAGCACTGAATACATCAGTAAGGAAACTCATCTGCCCTATCAGAATGTCATGTTTTATGTCATTTATATGTATTTTTGGTTTTGGTGGAAGAAAATATGTACTTGAACCCAAACTGAGGGACTTCTGATCCAGGGTACGCAAATAGATTTTTACCAATGTGTGCATTTTACATTTCCATTCAGATGTCTGTGTCATGCCTAATAGCCCAGACAAGTTCAAATATGAGATTGGAGATTGTTAATAATTATCTAACAGACATATTAATCATTAATTTAGAATATTAATTTTTTTTGTTTGTTTTTATATTGCAAACGCACATACTTTCTAGAATGTAAAAATACATTTCCAGGTTTATATAAAATGCATCTGCTATGTGCAATCATGCGTCATTTCAATGCATGAGTTACTGCTTTATTATGAACAGGAATTTCAAGATACTGTCACGTACCAGTATGACAGGGTGTCAATGCCCTTTCTAAGTATAGCTCTAATGCAAATGATATATAATAACACCAATTACCATGGCACATTTTATAAGTGCTTGAAATGTATTTTCATAAACTAATTGCTGGATATTCTGGAGCTTGTGTATACACCTATTGGTTTCCCCCAGATAGCAACGTGAAAAAAAAAATAATAGTACATTATATTTCTTATATAATTTAGCAATGTTTCTGAGATGAAAATGCAATCACGATAATATTATTTACATGAGCTTCAAATGAGAGACTGGGGTCAGTAATCCCACCAAGTCTTTCACTGCACTGCTGCTAATGATGTAACTGAAAGCCCATCCAGAGTTAGAACATATACAGAAAGGTTACTTCTAGCTGCCTGTGGCCTTAGTCGGCAATAACTCCTTTTTTGTCAGAAGTTACACAGCCTCCAGTGTCTAATGTCCTCAACAGTATTAAGCTGATGTTCCTCATCTGGCATTGTTGAACATACAGCTGTGTCTCAGCAGCATAGATGTGGAAGCCTATACCATGCTTATGAATATCTTGTATTCAGACGTACCATATAGGAAAATAATCAGACAACCAAGGACTTATAATATATAAGTATTTAGTGATAAATAGATGGAATCCGCAGCGCCATCAAAGAGACAATCTCCCAGATAAAACTGATGGAGAACTTTTGCCAGTATATTTCTGGTATTGCCTGTGTGCCAGTCAAAGGCCAACCGGAGGACATCGGAGAATAGGTCAATTGCTTTTAGTGATTATTTAAATGGATCGTATTGGTTAGTGTGGTATACCAGTGGTGTCAAACTCATTTTAGTTCAGGGGCCACATACAGCCTAATTAGATGTCAAGTGGGCCGGGCCAATAAAATCATAGCATAATCACCTATAAATAACAAGAAGTCCATGTTATTACCTTTGTTTTCATGCAAAGACATTTATATTTAATGAAATATTTATAAAATATATCATGAACAATCTCGGATTTCTTAAGACAAACATGTGCAATTTGCTTCTGATTATGATTTACATATGTGCATTACAACTGCTCACAGTGTTTGTACAAATGCAAAAAAAAAAAAAAAAAATTCACAGGTATTTGGAACTGAGAAATATAGTATTTCACTTTAAAATTGATGGCATTGCATGAACAATTGGATTCCACCAAACCAAACTCTTTTGTAGTGAAGCTGTTGACTAACATTAAATTGCACATTTAAAAAAAAAAAAAAAAAAAAAAAAAAAACTATTACCCATTAATCTCTGTGAATAAATAGAAAGTGGTCCATTTTTCATGGAAAACTCTACACTCTGTATCCACTTTTCTGCTTTTTGGCAGACATTTTGGCTAATGAAGGTGTGGGGACGAGTAGAAAATAGGGTAGACTGCACCGTGATAACAGACAGCAGACGTCGCATTGCTGCCATCTGCTGTTCAGTCCCAGAGATGTGCTGCGTCTTCTACCCCCTAGCGGAGAATTTAGGAAGAGCATTTTATTAAAAATGAAAAGTTTTATGCATTTTTTTCGCTTTCAAAATTCGTCCTGCGGGCCGGATTGAACCCTCTAGCGGGCCGGTTTTGGCCCGCGGGCCGTACGTTTGACACCCATGTGGTATACTGATTAAATATGACAATGTAAACTCTGATAAAATGTAAAATAAAGCATTTTGAAATGTATCAGCGCATGTCCAGCTTTCTTTCAGATTGAGAGCCTGATCAAAAAGTTCATCACAAAACAAGACACCATTATCCTGGTGGTGGTGCCGTGTAACGTGGACATCACCACTACTACACTGAAGATGGCTGAAGAAGTTGATCCAAATGGCGAGAGAACCCTCGGTCTGTGTTTTAAATATATAGTGAATTGCAAAACTTGACTGTAACACCTCTCTTCGGTGCGGATGGAAAAGTATAGAGGTTTTATTTCAATGTGCCAATATCAATGCACATGCTTACACGCAGCTCTGTGCAGCTCAGCTCTTGCCCTTGCCCTCGCATAGCTCTAGTCTCGCCCTTCTTTATCCTTGCCACTACTTACTGAACAGAACACTCATTAGCCAAATCTCACACAGGTCTGGGGTCCTTACCACTCACCTTCCGCAGCTCTGTTCTCCATTCCTCTCAGCCACACCCAATGCTTCCACAGTGATGCTTTAACACGTGCATAAGATATCTTCCATAAACTTTTTGCATGTGTGTTCAAAACAGGCATCCTAACAAAGCCCGACCTGGTGGACAAAAAGCAAGGAGGATGAGGTGATGTCTGTCATCAAAAATGAAATATTTTACCTCACTAAAGGCGAAGTCGTTAGGTGCAGAGGCACACCAAACGTCACACCAAACGTTGAGAAATGGCTTTCTTATTCTTCTCACAGTGCTCCTTGGGATGTTTAAAGCTTGGGAAATCTTTTGTATCCAAATCTGGCTTTAAACTTCTCCACAACAGTACTATTAGTGGAGAGGAGAGAGTGATGTAGCCAATTCTGGGCTGGGGATTATTAGGGGCCATGACATAGAAAGGCCAGTGGGGCCAATTTGCCAGGAACTCAAAGGTGTACCTTTACTCTTTTACGATAAGTGTCTTGTGATTTTTAATGACCACAGAGAGTCAGGACATCTATTTAATGTCTCAACATCTCAATGGCAGTGCTGTTTCTACAGTGACCCCGTCATTATACGGGGTTATTAGGCCTCAGACAACAGGGTGAGTGTCCCCTGCTGGCCTTACTTACACCACTTCCAGCAGCAATCTTAGTGGCTAGTTCTACAGGATGCTTCATAAAACTCATTTCCTTATAAAACTGAACTAATTCTACCTGAGATTACTTTTTAAAAGCAAATCTGCCACTTCGCAGAGGTAAAGGTCAGCAAAATGTATGTTTTGTTTGTCACTGTAATATAGCCTAGTGGGTCCCATGTTTAATGTTAAACATCGGTTTAGAGATGTAATGGTTTATATTTTGAAACTTTTATAACATTCCTGCTTCATAATATTGCAATTTATTGCTATCAGCTAAAGCAGCAGGTAAATCTGAGGTAAATTATTGAATTCATAAGGTATATTTGAATGATTTCACAACTTTAAAATGTACTATATATTAATAAGTGTAAAAATGTTTCAGCAAAAAATTTAGTATATCACAGTTTAAGTTTTTAGTGTGTATTTAGTGATAACTTGACTCATGGTGTCCCACCACTCCGAGGCAGCGACTCAGACGCCTCAAGCACCGAGCTCTTCCCCGACCCAATAATAATAATAAGCCAATGATAAGCCCCAATTGGCTTATTATGCAATTTATGACTTTGTGCTTGCATGTTATATTGTATATTGCAATGCTTTATTTAAATGTTAAATTTTAGTTTTTCATGTACGTTGTATTGAATGTACATAGCATAACTAGTATATAATTTATACTTTGTGGCTACTCAGAGCTAAAAAAGCCGGGCAGAACACAAACACAAGGGAAGCAGATGAGGGGAATAAGTGCTCTTTTATTTACTCTAAAAGTCTGTGTGTGGAGGTGAGGTGTAGGTAGGAGTAGGGAGTGGCCTTCCTGGTGTGGATCGTGGAGTATATTAGCAAGATAATTAGCAAGATTTGATGCTAATACTTAGACCACCCAAAGTCCCACACAAACGTGCACTTATTTTCAGATGTGTTATCTGAGTCCTTCACTTTAGAATAAGATGGTGAATTAAGTTAAAGTTGAATTTGGATTTTCATGGGTTTGCATGTGTCTGGATCAGGCAGCGTTGCAGGTTACATAAGGGTTTCTTTTACTGTTGAGATAACATGTTATTGCACTGATATAAGGTCTCCTTACAGTGACAGCTTTGTTCATTTAGTTCGATTACAGTCTCTTTGCAACAGTGTGGTTTTGAGTGAGTTATTTCTCTTCTGAACTGTGGACTGCTGAATAGAATAGAATAGAATAAAATAGAATAGTGTGCAATCATGAATTGCATATTAAGCCAATTAAGAGCAAAAAGAGATAAAAACACATCAATTAGACAAAGGTCAGAATAAAAGAATACCATCGACATGTAATCATCAGTTTAATAACACCACTTAATAACTGTTAATATATTTTTTTCAAATCTATATATCCACGATTCTATGGATGATTTGGTTTCAATTCTCTCCATTTTCTACTGAATTACATACAGTAATTTAATAATTCGAACGCTGACGTAAATACATATGGATTGTATTGTACAGGTATAGAAATCAAAGCTACACGAATTGGCCATGGCCAGTGAAAAAATGCAGGGGACGAATTTACGTTTTATTAAAAGTGCCCCCATGGATTCGAGAAGCTTCTGCCTCGAAAGGTAGCTCTTCTACTGGTCCTGGCATCTCTCGAGCAGGTAGGAGATCTACAAGTTCTTTCTGTTGTACCTTCCTGCCTTGACTTGTCCCCTGGATTAACCAAGGCCTTCCTATATTCTAGGTTGGATTATATTCTTAAAATGTCCAACCTTTAGTGTTACAGGTGCCAATTTATATTCACGCGACAAGCGAAATGCCTGTTACCTGACCACAACAGGCCTATAAATAGCTGCGATTTCACACAGACTCCAGATACTGGTCTCAGACGCTTCCCACAGCGTGAAGCTCACACAATGTCTCGTTCTGGGTTACATTTCGATTCCATAGAAAGATCAGATGTCTTAGATTTAAGGCCAAAGGTTTGACCAAATGACATATTTTGCACAGTTACAGATCATATTTTGTTAATATTTGTTTATTTGTTAATATAAGTGGTGAGTGTGGACAGAATCACACACCCACACACACACACACTGTTTAAGATGTGACCTCAGGGGAACAGTGCTTTCTGGTCCGGAATAACATGTTTGTGTTTACGTGGTTATCCTGTTAGCCATTTTATAAACACTCCCTCACACCTTCACTCGGCACCCTCGTGACCATTCTTATAAATCATTAAGAAATTAATTTAGCATGTTTTTAGTGTTATATAGGACACTTTATCACTGTTAGAGATCGAATCTTGCCAAATGTTGAGAAATCTTGCTTAAGGCACCTTTACATGAACATTGTAGAACTTACTGCACAAAAATCACTGTCTCTATTAAACACTAGATGGAGCTGCTGGCCATTGATTGTGATTAATGGAATGTTATTGGAATCAGCGAGTATTAAATTGATCATAAAATTGAAATCACGCTAATAGGGCGCCAATATTAGTGGAGAGCACTGAATACATCAGTAAGGAAACTCATCTGCCCTATCAGAATGTCATGTTTTATGTCATTTATATGTATTTTTGGTTTTGGTGGAAGAAAATGTGTACTTGAACCCAAACTGAGGGACTTCTGATCCAGGGTACGCAAATAGATTTTACCAATGTGTGCATTTTACATTTCCATTCAGATGTCTGTGTCATGCCTAATAGCCCAGACAAGTTCAAATATGAGATTGGAGATTGTTAATAATTATCTAACAGACATATTAATCATTAATTTAGAATATTAATTTTTTTTTGTTTGTTTTTATATTGCAAACACACCTACTTTCTAGAATGTAAAAATACATTTCCAGGTTTATATAAAATGCATCTGCTATGTGCAATCATGCGTCATTTCAATGCATGAGTTACTGCTTTATTATGAACAGGAATTTCAAGATACTGTCACGTACCAGTATGACAGGGTGTCAATGCCCTTTCTAAGTATAGCTCTAATGCAAATGATATATAATAACACCAATTACCATGGCACATTTTATAAGTGCTTGAAATGTATTTTCATAAACTAATTGCTGGATATTCTGGAGCTTGTGTATACACCTATTGGTTTCCCCCAGATAGCAACGTGAAAAAAAAAATAATAGTACATTATATTTCTTATATAATTTAGCAATGTTTCTGAGATGAAAATGCAATCACGATAATATTATTTACATGAGCTTCAAATGAGAGACTGGGGTCAGTAATCCCACCAAGTCTTTCACTGCACTGCTGCTAATGTTGTAACTGAAAGCCCATCCAGAGTTAGAACATATACAGAAAGGTTACTTCTAGCTGCCTGTGGCCTTAGTCGAAGTACTTCTTTTTTGTCAGAAGTTACACAGCCTCCAGTGTCTAATGTCCTCAACAGTATTAAGCTGATGTTCCTCATCTGGCATTGTTGAACATACAGCTGTGTCTCAGCAGCATAGATGTGGAAGCCTATACCATGCTTATGAATATTTGTATTCAGACGTGCCATATAGGAAAATAATCAGACACCCAAGGACTTATAATATATAAGTATTTAGTGATAAATAGATGGAATCAGCAGCGCCATCAAAGAGACAATCTCCCAGATAAAACTGATGGAGAACTTTTGCCAGTATATTTCTGGTATTGCCTGTGTGCCAGTCAAAGGCCAACCGGAGGACATCGGAGAACAGGTCAATTGCTTTCAGTGATTATTTAAATGGATCGTATTGGTTATGTGGTATACCAGTGGTGTCAAACTCATTTTAGTTCAGGGGCCACATACAGCCTAATTAGATGTCAAGTGGGCCGGGCCAGTAAAATCATAGCATAATCACCTATAAATAACAAGAAGTCCATGTTATTACCTTTGTTTTCATGCAAAGAAATTTATATTTAATGAAATATTTATAAAATATATCATGAACAATCTCGGATTTCTTAAGACAAACATGTGCAATTTGCTTCTGATTATGATTTACATATGTGCATTACAACTGCTCACAGTGTTTGTACAAATGCAAAAAAAAAAAAAACTTCACAGGTATTTGGAACTGAGAAATATAGTATTTCACTTTAAAATTGATGGCATTGCATGAACAATTGGATTCCACCAAACCAAACTCTTTTGTAGTGAAGCTGTTGACTAACATTAAACTGCACATTTAAAAATAAATAAATAAATAAATAAAACTATTAACCATTAATCTCTGTGAATAAATAGAAAGTGGTCCATTTTTCATGGAAAACTCTACACTCTGTATCCACTTTTCTGCTTTTTGGCAGACATTTTGGCTAATGAAGGTGTAGGGACGAGTAGAAAATAGGGTAGACTGCACCGTGATAACAGACAGCAGACGTCGCATTGCTGCCATCTGCTGTTCAGTCCCAGAGATGTGCTGCGTCTTCTACCCCCTAGCGGATAATTTAGGAAGAGCATTTTATTAAAAATGACAAGTTCGTGTCTTTTATGCATTTTTTTCGCTTTCAAAATTCGTCCTGCGGGCCGGATTGAACCCTCTAGCGGGCCGGTTTTGGCCCGCGGGCCGTACGTTTGACACCCATGTGGTATACTGATTAAATATGACAATGTAAACTCTGATAAAATGTAAAATAAAGCATTTTGAAATGTATCAGCGCATGTCCAGCTTTCTTTCAGATTGAGAGCCTGATCAAAAAGTTCATCACAAAACAAGACACCATTATCCTGGTGGTGGTGCCGTGTAACGTGGACATCACCACTACTGCGCTGAAGATGGCTGAAGAAGTTGATCCAAATGGCGAGAGAACCCTCGGTCTGTATTTTTAATATATAGTGAATTGCAAAACTTGACTGTAACACCTCTCTTCGGTGCGGATGGAAAAGTATAGAGGTTTTATTTCAATGTGCCAATATCAATGCACATGCTTACACGCAGCTCTGTGCAGCTCAGCTCTTGCCCTCGCGTAGCTCTAGTCTCGCCCTTCTTTATCCTTGCCACTACTTACTGAACAGAACACTCATTAGCCAAATTTCACACAGGTCTGGGGTCCTTACCACTCACCTTCCGCAGCTCTGTTCTCCATTCCTCTCAGCCACACCCAATGCTTCCACAGTGATGCTTTAACACGTGCATAAGATATCTTCCATAAACTTTTTGCATGTGTGTTCAAAACAGGCATCCTAACAAAGCCCGACCTGGTGGACAAAAGCAAGGAGGATGAGGTGATGTCTGTCATCAAAAATGAAATATTTTACCTCACTAAAGGCGAGTCGTTAGGTGCAGAGGCACACCAAACGTCACACCAAACGTTGAGAAATGGCTTTCTTATTCTTCTCACAGTGCTCCTTGGGATGTTTAAAGCTTGGGAAATCTTTTTGTATCCAAATCTGGCTTTAAACTTCTCCACAACAGTATTACGGGCCTGCCTGGTCTTCATGATGCTCTCTGCGCTTTCAACAGAACCTTGAGACTATCACAGAGCAGGTGCATTTATACAGAGACTTGATTACATACAGGCAGATTCTATTTATCACCATCAGTCATTTAGGACAACATTGGATCATTCAGAGATCCTCGCTGAACTTCTGGAGTGAGTTTGCTGCTATATATATAGGGAAGGCGTGGGGGGGGCTTTAGTTACAAAAGGTTGAGAATCGCTGGTCTAGCACAATAACCATCATGCTGTCAGGGAATATCATGTTCAAGCATGTCATGGTGAGATGGTCTTTTGTTCCTCCAGACCAAGATCGAAAACATAAAGCAGCTGGAGGAGTCCGAGGCTGAATCAATGCTGAAGACTCAGTTTAAGATGGAGCTGATGATCTATACTCAGGATAGTGTCTACACCAACACCCTGAACATGCTGAAGAGCACGGAGGAAGAAAATGAGAGACAATATCTTGGCGTAGCTCACCCTCCTTGCAATAGTTTGTACAATTACTCAGACATTGAGGCCACTCTGGAAGAACTGACATGCCACCTCAAGTCTTACTACAGTGTAAGTGGTTATTATCAACTGTTCATTTCCTGATGTAACTGACAATATTTCTGATTATTTGCAATGTTATCATGATCAACCACAGTAAGAGGGCATGATAGATACTACTCTGACTATGACTACTCCTCATTTAAAGGCGTAGTACCTGCTTTTATTTTTGACAGATGGTTCTAGTTCATGAACAGATAACGTGAACACTCCTTTAAACATAACACACCACTTATACCTGTGTATTGACTTTTTTGAGGAATTGGAGTTCTTTTGGCATTTGCCGATGACTTAGAAGGTGGCATTTCTCACATACACATACATTGCAGCATAATGAAATTCTTTTATTTTCATATTCCAGGTTGTTAGGAAACTAGGACCAAACATGAGCAGTAGGGGATTAAGGGCATTGCTCAAGGGCCCACCAGTAGCAGCTTGGCAGCACTGGAGCTTGAACCCTTGGCTTTCTGATCAATCACCCAGAGCCTTAACTACTGAGCCAAGTAATAACTTATTTTAGAAAACAGCCTAATCACTGGCAAAATGCACAAATGAAGCCCACTAGTTAAAGTTAAGACGTGGCCTCGAAAAGGATTTGATGGTTTTCGGTCTTGAATTGTTGTGGGTTTCCTGTCTTTTGAACTCAATCTTGGCTTGGCCTGGACTACTGACCCTCCCCCTAAAAACTCGGTCATGACTCAACCTCGGCTGGCCCTGGTCCTGGAATTGGACAGTCTTGACTACAATATTACTCGCTCCAGTTCAAAAAATGAAATGTCAAACACAACATGCATGTCTGATCTTGACTGACTCTGTTTGGGGTAAATTTTTCTAAATTAAATATGTGTTTAGATTGCGAGTAAGCGTCTGGCTGACCAGGTGCCGCTGGTGATCAAGTACAAGGTGCTTCAGCAGTCAGCGGCGCAGCTGCAGAGAGAAATGCTATAGCTCATGAAGAACTATAACATTAATGATCTGTTGGAAGAAGATTATGTCATCAACAACAAACGCAACAACCTAAAAAGCCGCCAGAAACATCTGACGGATGCCCTCAGCAAACTGGTCTTGTTTTAAATTTAAAATGTATAGTCAATTATGGTTTAGGGAAAAATTGATAACTTTTGATCACTTTAGGAAATGCAGATAGTAATGATAATAATAATTTATATATTTACTTTGAGATGATTAGTTCATTTAGCTAATTAAAAGCTTTAAATTTTTTGTTTGTTGTGCAATATTTAAAGAAACGTAATTGAAATCTGTGTGCAATTCAGTCTGTGACAAAATTATCCTAGATGTACTTTTTTGTTTGGGGACTGTTTTCTGCTTCTTATTCTTGCTGGGAGAATGATTTTATTATTTCTTTTTCACCTTGCAGGTGCTGCAGGATTTCAGTCCTTCACGGCGTAGTGTGTTACCAATTATTTTCTTGGTGACTATGGTCCCAGCTGCCTTCATTGACAAGATCCTCTAGGTCTACAATCTTGTCCCTGACATCTTTGGTGAGCTCTTTGGCCTTGGCCATGGTGGAGAGTTTGGAATCTGATTGAATGATTGCTTCTTTGGACAGGTGTCTTTTATACAGGTAACAAGCTGAGATTAGGAGCACTCCCTTTAAGAGTGTGTACCTGTATAAAAGACACCTGGGAGCCAGAAATCTTTCTGATTGAGAGGGGGTCAATATTCCCTCGTTAAAATGCAAATCAATTTATAACATTTTTGACATGCGTTTTTCTGGATTTTTTTTTAATTCTGTCTCTCACTGTTTAAATAAATCTACCATTCAAATAATAGACCGATCATTTCTTTGTCAGTGAGCAAACGTACAAAATCAGCAGGGGATAAAATACTTTTTCCCCTCACTGTAGGCTTGAATAAACAAATATGTTTTAAGCCTAGACTTAAACACTGAGACTGTGTCTGAGTCCCAAACATTAATTGGAAGACTGTTCCATAACTGTGGGGCTCTATAAGAGAAAGCTCTTCACCCTGCTGTAGCCGTCAGATAGCCTGCACCTTTTGATCTAAGTAGGCATGGGGTATCATAGAAAACCAACAGGTTGCTTAGACACTGTGGCGAGAGACCATTTAGTGCTTTATAGATTAATAATGGTATTTTATAATCAATGCGAGATTTCACTTGGAGCCAATAAAGTTTTGATAAGATTGGGGTGATGTGGTTGTAACTTCTGGCTCTAGTTAGGACTCTAGCAGCTGCATTCTGGACTAACTGGAGTTTGTATATGCTCTTACTGGAACATCCAGACAGCAAGGCATTACAGTAATCTAGTCTAAAGGTGACTAATGTATGAACTAATATTTCTGCATCATGTAGTGACAATATATTTCTTATCTTAGAAATTTTTCTGAGATGAAAGAAGGCTATCCTAGGAATATTATCTACATGAGCTTCAAATGATAGGCTGGAGTCAATAATCACACCAAGGTCTTTTACAGCTGCACATGATGAAACAGATAGACCATCCAGAGTAACCATGTGATCAGAAAGTTTCTTCCAGCTACACGTGGTCCTAATAAATAATGTCCTTTACACATTCTTCAAGTTTACTAAGCTGCTGTCTGTCTTCTGGCTTTGCTGAAACATTCAACTGTGTATCATCAGCATAATAATAATAATTTGACTTAGATGTAGCATATATAAAGTAAAAAGCAGTGGGCCTAAAACAGAACCTTATGGAATTCCAAAGTTAACCTTGGTATGTGTGGAGAAGTCTCCATTTATATCTACAAACTGATAACGATCGGTCAGATAAGACCTGAGCCAGGAGAGGACGGTTCCCTTTATGCCAACAACATTCGCCAACAACATAAAAGAGGTGACTCATGTTCTTGCACTGTCTATAGAGGTTTATGGTGGTATAGAGGACGGAAGGTGGCCCAGTAATGGAAATTTGCTGTGGGTGTCTGGATCCCAAAAGAGGAAAACTTAAGTAACGTTAGCAATTCAGGACAATCTCTCTCCTCCGTGCTGAGGTAAAAGTGTTTTTCTTTTTTGTTTCGCCTGACACCTGACAGAGTTGGGGTTTTTTCTGGAGGAACTCCTATATGAAAGTTTCTGTGCATAAGGAGGGAGTCCTAAGGGTATCAACATGCACTGAAGACACAGAAGTTGTCACCCAGCTGAACCAAGAGGCATGAGAAGGTAAATGAGACATGGTTGTTTTGTGGCTTGACCTCACCAATGCCTATGGTTCAATCCTACTTAAGCATTGGAAACTTTAGTGGTCAGCCATCATGTTGCAGGCTATTTATCTTTAGACAGATCTGACTAAACTAACAATACAAAAAAGAGCAATTCACAGAAACAATAAAACAATAAACCAGTTTAAATCATCAGGTTGGTAATTAAAACATCTGGTATCTAATCAATTCTCATTCTTCACACCAGTCCACCACTTGTGCTAAAATATTGGCATTTTCATAGTTAATACAGTAACTCAATTATATTGAGCATACGAAGGGGATTTCTAGGATGATAATACGGATTATACAGTTCCAATCAATAGGTAAATATGGACTATCACTGTTATTTCACAGAATTGTTTGGTTGAGGCTAGGGTTGTCTTTATTTACTTGGATTAGTCTTTGACTTACTACCACTTTTACTTGGACTTGCCTCAGACTTGGGTATTGGTCCTGGTCTCATCTGGTCTCATCTATTTTGATGGTGAAATGGCCTAGCAGTTTGCATGTTTGCCTTGCACCTCCAACATTGAGGGTTCACTTCCTTCCCCTGCCCTGTATGTAAGATCTTACATGTTCTCCCTGGGCATATCCAAATTGTCCATAGTTTGCACATGCAGTTGTGCCCTGCAATGGATTGACCCCATTCATGGTGTCTTCTACCTTGTGCCCTGAGTCCCCTGTGACAGGTGACAGGCTCCACTGCAACCCAGTGTAGGATAAGCAGTACAGAAAATTTATGGCTGTTTTTGTTGTCTCCATCCATCCATCCTCAACCGCTTATTTGTAATCGGGTCAGGGGGGTAGCAGCTCCAGCAAGGGACCACAAACTTCCCTTTTGAAAAAAAAGATTATTATGACTGTGAAGTAGTCATAATAATCTTCTAAACTTCCCTTTAGAAAAAAAAGATTATTATGACTGTGAAGTAGTAAAAATAGAATCTAGTCAGGGTAGGCTTGAGTAAACAAATAAGTTTTAAGCCTAGACTTAAACACTGAGACTGTGTCTGAGTCCCAAACACTAATTGGAAGACTGTTCCATAACACTGGAGCTTTATAAGCAAAGGCTCTTCCCCCTGCTGTAGCCTTCATTATTTGGGGTACCGTCAAATAGCCTGCATCTTTTGATCTAAGTACGCGTGGCGGATCATAAAAAACCAGAAGGTCGCTTAGATATTGTGGCGCGAGACCGTTTAGTGCTTTATAGGTTAATAAAAGTACTTTATAGGTAATGCGAGATTTTACTGGGTGCCAATGCAGTGTGAATATGATCAGGGTGATGTGGTCGTATTTTCTAGTTCTAGTTAGGACTCTAGCAGCAGCATTCTGGACTAACTGAAGCTAATTTATACTGGAACATCCAGACAGTAAGGCATTACAGTAATCTAATCTAGAGGTGACGAATGCATGAACCAGTATTTCCGCATCATGCAGTGATAATATGTTTCTTATCTTAGAAATATTTCTGAGATGAAAGAAAGCTATCCTAGTAGTTTTATCTACATGAGCATCAAATGATAGACTGGAGTCAATAATCACTCCAAGGTTTTTAACTGCTGTACATGATGAAACAGAAAGACCATCCAGAGTGACCATGTAATCAGAATGATTACTTCTAGCTACACATAGGCCTAATAAAAGTATTTCTGTTTTATCAGAATTAAGTAAAAGGAAGTTGGTTAACATCCAACATCTAATGTCCTTTACACAATCCTCAACTTTACTAAGCTTCTGTCTATCCTCTGGCTACGCTGAAACATACAGCTGTGTATCATCAGCATAACAGTGGAAGCTAATTCCATGTTTACGAATAATTTGTCCTAAGGGAAGCATATATAAAGTAAAAAGTAGTGGGCCTAAAACAGAACCTTGTGGAACTCCAAAAGTAACCTCAGTACGCATGGAGAAATCATCATTTACATCTACGAACTGATAACGATCGGTCAGATAAGACCTGAGCCAGGAGAGGACTGTTCCCTTAATGCCAACAACATTTTCTAATCTATCAAGGAGAATAGTGTGATCTATAGTATCAATAGCTGCGCTAAGGTCAAGTAACACAAGCAGCGAGACACAACCCTGATCAGAGGTCAGTAGAAGGTCATTTACTAATAATCCTGACTGATACATTTCATGAATGTTGTTTCTATCTAAGTATGAGCATAACTGCTTTGCTACAACCTTTTCTAAAATCTTAGTGATGAAGGGAAGATTTGATATTGGTCTATAGCTGAACAATTGGGACGGGTCAAGGTCAGGTTTTTTAATCAAGGGTTTAATAACTGCTAATTTAAGTGATTTAGGGACATAGCCAGTGCTTTCGGGAAGAATTGATAATATTTAAAAGTGGTTCAATTACTCCTGGACAAATCTGTTTAAACAAACATGTAGGTACGGGATCTAGTATGGAAGTTGATGAATTGGCTAAAGAGATTAATGTAGCTAGTTTGGTCTCTCTAAGCGGAGCAAAACACTCTAAACAATCATCTGATATTTCTACGTTGTCATGTAATGGGTTTGTTACAGTATTGTCCGGTTTTATTTTAATGGCATGTATTTCATGTCTAATATTTTCAACCTTATCAATGAAAAATTTCATGAAATCTTCACTGCTATGTAATGATTGAGTGTTTCTCTCTGTAGTGGTTTTATTCCTAGTTAATTTTGCTACCATGTTGAAAAGGAATCTAGAATTATTTTTGTTATCTCCTATTAAGGTGGAGAAATAGATTTTTCTAGCTTCACTAAGAGATTTTCTGTATTTCAGTAGACTCTCCCTGCAGGCTGTTTGAAATTTTACCATTTTGGTTTGACGCCATTTACGTTCTAATTGTCGAGATGTCTGTTTTAAGGTATGCGTTTGATCGTTATACCAGGGTGCTCTTTCTACAATCAGGGTTCACGTGGCCACCATTTCAGCCAGCCTGTTGTTGAAGCCTCTGTGGGGCAACATCCTTTAACTCCAAGGTTTATGCATGGTGTCAGGTGGCTGAGGTCCATCTGCAGGCTGCACATACCTTCCTGGGACCTTTCTGTGGTCGTGGTAGATCGGTCAGGTGCCCCATTTGAACACTTAAGAGTAGATATACTGTCTCAATCCGGACGGCTGATTGATCACCAGCGGCCAGAACTATTTAAACTTTGGGTCTGGCCCTGAGGGGCAAAAGCTCATAGATTCTGGTCTCACAAGTGAGGTTGTAGAGACCATATTCAACCATAGAGCACCATCCATGAGAAAATTGTATGCGCTCAACTGGTGGATTTCTGTCTTGTGGTGTGAGAAACGCCAGCTAGACCCAGTGAACTGTGCAATAACTACAGTCCTGGAATTCTTACAAAGATGTTACTCAGCGGGGTGGGCTCCTTTTACAATCAGAGCTTACGTGGCCGCCATTTCAGCCAGCCACGGCCCTGTTAATGAAGCCTCTGTGGGGCAACATCCTCTAACTTTTCTTGTAAATGTTGGAATTCATTCTGGTGTTCACATGACAAGTTCATTTACCATCTCTTTCCATCACATTGGTAGAGATTAATCTTGGTTCCCAAACGTTTGTGGCTCATCTCTTTATTTCTTTGTGAATTACAATCGGCCTTTCTGATTATTACTGGCAATAAGTGGTTGTATCTTGTGGTATGGCCTCTAAATTTCTGCTCTCAAAGTCCTCTTTGAATGGTGGATTGTGATACCTTCACCCCTGCCCTTGCAGATGTCACTGCTCAGTGATTTTTGGTTTCTCTTCACAGCTTTAGCAATGTTTCTGTCGTCAGCTGTGGTTGTTTTCCTTGGCTGGCCCATTCGTTGGCTGTTTCTCAGTACATCAGTAGTTTCTTTCTTTTTCAGGACATCCCAAATTGCCAAAATGTTTGTCCAGTGCCTCTGATTGATTTTCCCTCTGTTCTCAGCTTCAAAATGGCTTGCTTTTCTCCCATAGACAACCCTCTGATCTTTATGTTGGCTTATCCTTTTTAACAACAAATGCAGTCTTCACAGGTAAAACTCAAGGCTAAAACCAAGCGTAGATGTTCACAGCTATTTATTCTTTAAACAATCAATCTAACAATCAACCTAACAGGACACACCCACATTCACATGTTCCACTATTTCTGCTCACCTATAAATTGGATGGTCTGATACAAAATGTGCCATGTTCTGTGTCATTTAACATGTCTCCATGCAAATGCCAGGGAAAAAAAGCTGAAATTCTAATATTCTCATATTCATCTTTTGATCTCAAACACAAATGGCTTCAGTCTCCAGCAAAAACAAATTAACTGGCTTTGCCATTCCAATAGTTTTGTAAATGTATTTACTAATTTAGAAAATCCAAATGACTAGTACACAAAAAACAGAAGTTTTAAGTTTAAGATTTTAGACATTTGACCGATGCACTTATCCAGACCAACTTACATTTATACAACTGTGCAGTTGAGTATTTAAGGCTCAAGGGTTAAAGGCCCAGTATTAATAGCTTGATGGTGCTGGGGTTTTAATTCATGGCCTTCCAATCAGAAGTCTTAACTACTGAGCTACCACCACTGCATGTGTTTTTGTAGCTTTTTAAAATTCAAACACTAACTGTAATAGAAAAACTGGTCAGTGTAACTGCTCAGTAAAAATACATAGAATAGTACATAAGTATTGCAAAAGGATCTATACTACATGGTGCTTTTTAACAGTAGCAGTTCCAAAGTGCTTTACACTGGTTCTCATTCACACACACTCGCACACCAATAGTAGCAGAGCTGCCATGCAAGGTGCTAGCTTGCGATTGGGAGCAACTTGGCCAGAAAGAGTGTCTTGCCCAAAGACACTTTGGCATGTCTCCACCGTCATGTGGGCCTGGAATTGAACTGCCAACCCTACGATTAGTGGACAACTTGCTCTACCACCTGAGACACAGCTGCCCAATGTTAACGATGTATGTGATTTGAGACACAATCCAGCCTGTTTAGGGGAGGTCAGTGGATGGGAAAATTTGTCCATTTATCCAGTTTTTGTCCATTGCCCAAATCGTTGATTACTTTCTTATAACATGACATTCCAGACATAACTGCTACAACAAAATGGAGACGATATCACTAAACTTCTCCTAAAGATTAAAATGTTGTGAAAAGTCATTTACTTACACATCCTTTTTTTTATGAGTTTTCTTAAATCAATCGATTCTTAAATCAAAACTGTGATTTGCAGCTGTACTACCATCAGAGCTGCTGTTACGGAAAATTAAACCCTTTCAAATCCACCAGTGTCCAGAATTCAACAGCACTCTGGAATTAGAAAAACGTAATGAACGTGATGATCAGGTCTCACTTTTATGGGTGTGTTGTTTTTTTTTAAAGTCATGTAGTTAATTATGTTTGTTTAGTGACAGTTTTTACAGTTATGTTTATGGTGCAGATGCTATACTTTCTATGGCCCTTGTTTTCTACTTTTCTAGTGCAGATGATTAATTCTTATGTAAATAACCACTACTGTTCATGGTGTACCATCATTTTTCTAAGAGGAATGCTTAGGGTGTATGGTGTTGTGACTTTTTTGGGGTATTTAGTTAATTCTGTATTTTTCTCCTTTTTTATTATTTATTTTTCTAGATTACATTTACAAAATACATTGTGATCCATTTTTTACAGTTATACAATACATTAGCAATAAAGTGAAATTCTAATACTTTTTTTTTGCAAATAATTTATAAAAAATTCCGTACCTAATGGTTTTCTCACATATGTTTATATCCAATCCTATGTTGTTGGATTTGTTTTTAACTTTTTTTGCCCTTTTGTTTTGCATTTTTCACTGAATGTTACCTGGAGGAAGTGGATGTGATTTTGTTTTTTTGTGTGTGTGTGTGTTTGGAAGCTGCTCCAGGTCAGTGGCTCTCATCTAAAGATCAATGAGCTCCTACTCCAGTTGCTGGGATTTCATGTCCTCCTTCTTAAGACACATTTGAAATCCTTTAAAGACCGATAATGGCTTTTCTTGCACCTCACGGTCCTCTGCACATGCAGATTCTCCTCATTGGCAGTTTATTGGCAGTTGGCAAACCAACTTTGGTGCATTACTACCACCAAATGGATAGGAGTGTGGAACACTGAAAGGAGGTTAAAACAACAAAACAAAGGTAAAAACTCATTTAAAAAAACATATAATAAAATAAAGTGTCAAGAGAAATGGGACTGAGAAGTCAAAGGAAGGCAATTCTATTACTATATAACAGTATTGAAAAGCAAGTTAATACACGAGGTATTCCCACCGCAACCACGGTACACGGGCTCCACTAATTTCTCTCTCTCCTCTCCTCTCACAGAAGGCTCCGACCCGGACGAGGACGACGGCAGACGAAACAAGTGGTGATGCTGAAAACCGGCACAGGGAACCGCTCCTTCCCAGCTTCTTCCGGGAATCCCGACACGCCCCCGCCGGGTTTCCCTCACTCAGCCACACACACACCCACCCACATACACCGCTTCCAACGGAAAGAAAATAAACCTTTTTTCCCCACTTCTTTCACCACAACCAGCTTCCCGCGTGTTTGTGCTACGGCTACCCCGGGCTAATCCCGCTACAACACACATACAGTGTCTCACAAAAGTGAGTACCCCCCTCACATTTTTTAAAAAATATTTGATTATATCTTTTCAACAACACTGAAGAAATGACACTTTTAAAAAAATCCTGTAGCTTATTTTCATTATTACTATTTGCAATTAACATATAAGGTGTTATCAATCATGGCGGTACCTTCAGTGTAGTTAAACTGTAGTTTCTTTGGATTTTTTAGCTACTTACATTTTAAATAATTTTCCTAACACTGTCCCAGATATTGTCCAACCATATCCTATCAGAAGAAAAACATATCTTCTGTGTTAGATATGATACGGCCAGCAGATGGCACTGTGGCTCGGTTCTAATCTATTTCTTTTTATTTTAATTCAAATGATTGTTCACATGTTCAAATGTACCTTTTTTTCCCTACATTTGATCATATATTACTCATAATCACATGAGAATCATGTACATTTTTTCATAAGGGAATTCCCTACTACCAATTTCAGAATTATAATCCATGCCTTAGACTGCATTACGAGGTACATAAACATTTTGCAAGTTCTTGTTCCTTGGATTTAGAACTAGATTTTATCCAAATGTGGAATTACAGTGTTCAGAGGTCTGAACAGGGTCAGAGGCTGACTCTAAAGGCTCAAATGATTGACAGACCTTCCAGGCCATAGAAAAGGAATGAACGCCCATCACTTGCTATGGTGAACACAGGGTTGAGGATCTAAATGTATATCCAGATATCTTTGAAAATGCGTTTTGACATAGTCAGATGTTAAAAGCACTAAATAACACCAAATTGAGACTGAGATGGAAAGATGAGTGGTTGGTCATGTTATTTGTTTCAGTATCTTTATAATTTGTATCAGGAGAAATCAGTTGCTATATCAGGTGTTAGCTCTGAGTTTAGCTTAGCGATAGCTTAGTTGTACCAACAATTAAGATGCCAATTAAATACAATTAAAAGTCCTTTGTCGCTCTCCCCTGCCCCATTCCCTTCACACCCAAATACCCACCATAACCGTTGTAGTCTTTCAAATTTTGTGTCCAGCTACAAGATCTGGAGTGGGTTTTCCCAGCAGATGCTTCAGTGGTTAAATTTTTAATTCTTTGCCATTAATTGAGCAGGTATAGTGACACGAATTGCACCCAAGCTCAAGATGAAGAGGACCAGACAGGAAGACATCTAGCAAGATACTGGAAAGATCAAGTACAAGGATTCTGAGGAAGAGATTAAAGATTCAGCAGATGTGGAGAAAATGAGTCATGAGTCAGAAAAGGAAAGAACCCTTGTGCATTTTATTATATAAAGACTGACATGTTGAATAAAGGCACAGAGTATACGGTGGTGTACATCATCAACAATGAGATCATTTACTTCAATAAAGGCTCCATGATCATCAGGTGCAGGGGACAGCCAGAGATCAAGGACGGCGTATCTCTGTATGAAGCTACTGAGACGGAAAATGACTTCTTTGGAGGTCACCCACATTTCAAATTCATGTCTTTAAGCAAATTCCTTGAGGACTTTAAAGGTGCAGTTTGTAGAATTTCACTTTTAATATATAGGTTAGGGTTAGCCAAGACAAGAGGTCATAATGATCATTAATCCAGGAAAATAAATAAACTGATTGCAATGAGTGTAAAATGGCCATGTTTTCCCAATGAAGCTAAGCAGGGTTGAGCCTGGCAAGTGCCTGAATGGGAGACTTTCTGGGGAAAACTAAGATTGCTGCTGGAAGTGGTGTTAGCAGGGGGCACTCACCCTGTGCGGTCCGTGTGGGGCATAATGACCCAGTATAATGACGGGGTCACTATACTGTAGAAAAAGCAGTGCCTTTGATATGTTGAGACATTAAACCGAAGTTCGGACTCTCTGTGGTCATTAAAAATACCAGGTATACCACACTTATCGTAAAAGAGCCACACTTATCGTAAAAGAGTAGAGGTATAACCCTGGTGTCCTGGTGAAATTCTCCACAGGCCTTTCTCTATCATGCCCCCCTAATAAGCCCTGAATGGGCTACATCACTCTTTCTTCTCTACTAATGTGTAGGGTTGGTGTTCTGGTGCACTATGGCTGCCGTTGCATCCATATCAAATATAACAAATCCAGATGAAGTTGGCTTCAATATCAATTGAAAATTCCATTAGCAACAATTAGTGCAAATACAATGCTGTATTATTATTTAGCAAACCTAATAGCTTGTGTGTGGTGGGTGTTCAGGCGCAGTATGCCTGCCATTGCATCATCCCGGTGGATTCTGCACACTAGTGGTGATTGAGGAGACCCACACATCCCACCCCCATACTATGTAAAGCACACAAAATGATTGGCATTTCCGTGAACATTTCGTAAACTAGAATAAAGTTTACAGCAAGAAAAATTAAATGTTTGGGAAGAAACACAGATGAAGCGGAAACTAAAAATGGTCTAGCTAATTTGTTCTTTCTTGAAAACTTTTAATGCTCTCATTGTTTTCCTAGCTTTTGGTCGTCTCTGTTCCTCCTCTGGCACCACTTCATTTTTCTCACTTGCTTCAGGGAACAATTCTATTTTATTGTACATCTTTTTTAACTGTGTGTTATGACATTTGAAGACTTCTGACTAATGTTGACATTGAGCTATGGTGTAAAGACAATTTTGCTGGACCACGAAAACCAAATGAAAATATAATGCATAATAAACATGAAGCAAAGCTCGAGCACAATAATCAAGCATGATGGATAACTGCGTTCTAAAGGATAAATTATATATTGATGGAAAATTACCCTTTAAAACGTGGTGACTTTTTCCTGACATATTCTCTCTTTAAGACATATCTTACCCCTTCCTATCCCACTTTATATATATATATATATATATATATATATATATATATATATATATATATATATATATATATATATATATATATATATATATAAATGAATATGAATATGAGAGAGTGCGTGTGTGTGTGTGTGTCTGCACACACACAGCCACTTATTAGCAACAATACAAACACTTATTGACAGTTATTGACCCACCTTTGAACTAGGGATATCTCAAGAGGTTTCCTGTATTGACTTTGACTCGTCTTGGAATTTATCTGCATTTTTACTTGTATTTGCATCAGTCTCGCGAAATATGGTCTGGATCCCAGGTGATTCGTTGGCGCTTTGCATGACAGGTGAAGCCACCTGGTGCATCAGTTTTACTTTTCCACGTAACTCAGAGTACACAGAGCTGTGTTAAAGCGCAGACTTAAAACGAAATTGTTATTAGTTATCGATCCATTTGCCAAGTACTTTCTCAGCTGTCAGAGATGAGCCTGAGTGAGAAGTATGAGGAAAAGGTGCGTCCGTACCTCGACCTGATCGACTCTCTGCGCGCGCTCGGTGTGGAGAAGGACTTCGCGCTTCCAGCCATCGTAGTGATTGGAGACCAGAGTTCGGGGAAGAGCTCGGTGCTGGAGGCGCTGTCCGGAGTCGCTCTGCCCCGCGGGAGTGGTGAGACACCATGGGTCAACTTCTTAATCATATGGGTTTTTACAAAAACATAAAATAAACAAAACAAATGTCATTCCTTCTTCTTCTTTTTCTTCTTCTTCTTCTTATTATTATTATTAGTAGTAGTATTAGTATTAGTAGTAGTAGTAGTAGTTGTAGTAGTAGTAGTAGCATTATTAAAATTGCTGTTATTTGAAATTTTTGATCTGATTATAATTATTAGATTCATTTCTTTCGCGAAATTGCATGCAATGGGCATTGGAGTGCCCTCATTTTACTGTTACTCAAAATAACTAACTTAAATAACCAATAACTAACAAATTAATAAAATAAGCAGTGATAGTTTCCATTTTCATATAATTTTTTTTAAATAAAATAAAATCAATAGCATTATAATTACACCATACTTTTAACTGTAATGATGTTAAACTCTAATGTAATAATAATTTTATCAAAGTTATATTATTTAATATAATGTGAATAATATGTATGACATTTCTGTAAATGAGGGCACACGGTGGATTGGTGGTTTGCACGTTCGCCTCCAGGGGTTCGATTCCCGCTGGGGCATGCATGGTAAAGACATGCATGGTAGAGTGATTGGCGTGTCTAAAGTGTCCGTAGTGTATGAATGGGTGTATGAGTGTGTATGTGATTGTGCCCTGCGATGGATTGGCACCCTGTCCAGGGTGTACCCCGCCTTGTTCCCTGGGATAGGGTCCAGGTTCCCCCGCGACCCAGAATAAGGAGTAGGCTCGTGACATGAGAGGATGGAGGTTAAGTACTTTGCAGAAAAAGGACATTTGTCTAAGTGGACATGTAAATTGTTACAGAATACAGAAAAATCGTAGTGAATGTCAAATCCAAAACCAACTTTACTACAGTGACTGCGTTCTCTGCGACTGTAGTGACCGATGTCACTTACAAATACAAACCCGCCCCACAATAGACCTAGACCTATGCGATTTGAATTTTCGTTTTTGATTTAATTCTGTCGCAATTAACTGCAAATCCAATTTGTGATTACATTTGAAAATTGCCCGCGAGATACTTCCATATCATTGGAATTTTCAAAACCGATCAAACCTAATTTACATACAGTAGTGCACATGCTCACAGGACCGATCGGACCACCCAGGGACATCAACAGACTCTTAATGGAGCCGAAACTTTAATACGAATAAAGCTACGAGCACATACGTGAAATTTGAATTTCAGTTTTAATCTATTTCGAACGCCCTTATTCATCTTCATTTTTTTCACCCTCATAGCAAGTATCACCATCAAGTATTATGTCCACAGTTATGTTAGCCTAATGTAATGTTTATTACCAATAGAAACTTAATAGTCAATAGCAGAGATATGTAATGATTGTACAGTCTTTATATTTAACATTATTTCTACTGAAACTTACAGAACATACAGTAAGTCGCTACGTGAATGTATCAGAACAGCTTCAAATGTTTAAAAAAAAAGAATAAATGTCTGGGAGAAGAGCATTTGACTTTTTTTATTGAATTCTCTGCCGTTAATCACGCAGGTAACGTGACACGATGTCCACTTGAGCTCAAGATGAAGAAGAGCAGAAATAAGGACTTCTGGCATGGAAAGATTAAGTACGGGAACATTGTGAGAGACATTACAGATCCAGCAGATGTGGAGAGATCGATTACAGACGGTAACGATGTTGTGCTACACTGTTATATTATTTGTTATTCATTTGCGAATCTGTTTTTAGAGGATTTAAACCTAACATGGTGAACAAATTATATTATAGAATTTAGGCAATTTTACTGGGGTTATCTCATACAGTGTAGCAAGTAATAATCTGGAAAGATCTTTGTAATATCACAGCCTAAAACTGTATTTAAATAGTAGCAAATGATTAAATGAATCACGTTATTGAATCATACGAAAATGAATCACATGTAAATGAGTCATCCGAAAATAAATCACATGAAAATGAATCATATGAAAATTAATAAATAAATTAAAGACAACGATGGTGTGAATTATAGTCGTACAGCTCTATAAAGAAATGATTATCAAATCTCTGACATTTTAGACACAGTATGGCCAAATATTTGGTTTATTTTCACTCCATCATTGAATGTCATGCTGTCTAATCTTGGGATGTTTATTTATTTAATATTTTATTATTATTATTATTATTATTATTATTATTATTATTATTATTATTATTATTATTATTATTAACCTTGCAAAAAAGCAAGCAAATTTCCTAAGCGGACTAATGTTGAATACAACATTTATTATTATTATTATTATTATTATTATTATTATTATTATTATTATTAGTAGTAGTAATAATAATAATAATAATAATAATAATAATAATAATAATAATAATAATAATAATAATAATAATAATAAGTTTACAACAAAAGCAAGCAAATTTCAATGAGTAGTTACCCAAGTCCTAAGCAGACTAATATTGAATACAAGCTAGCTTTGCTACTTTGTTGACTTGTAATTAAACTACACACAGTCCTCTCTAATGCTGAAAAGGAGGAGGTAAAAGCTATAGTCTGTAAAATTATTTTACAAATAAAAACTTGAATAAAATGAAATAAAAATGTGCAAGGGCGCACGGTAGCTTAGTGGTTAGCATGTTCACCTCACACCTCCAGGGTTCACCTCACACCTCCAGGGGTTCGATTCCCACCGTGGCCCTGTGTGTGCAGAGTTTGCATGTTCTCCCTGTGCTGCTGGGGTTTCCTCCAGGTTTTTCGGTTTCCTCCCCAAGCCCAAAGACATGGTAGGTTGAAAGTGTACGTAGTGTATGAATTGGTGTGTGATTGGGGACTGGCACCCTGTCCAGGGTGTACCCTGCCTTGTGCCCGATGCTCCTTGGGATAGTCTCCAGGTTTCCCCGCGACCCTGAAAAGGATAAAGCGGTATAGAAGATTAATTGATGGATTATTACTGTCTCATGTGCATGTTCTTCTTTTAGCTCAGAATGAATTAGCTGGAGCCTCGGGCATGAGCGAGGAGCTCATCAGCCTGGAGGTGACATGGACCAAAGCTCCCGACCTCACGTTCATCGATCTGCCTGGTATTGTTCATGTGGCAATCGACGGCCAACCGGAGGACATTGGAGAACAGGTCAATAAATCTTATAATCAATAAGATTATTTAAATTGATCGTATTTGTTATGTGGTATACTGATTAAATATTACATTGTAAACTCTGATAAAATGTCAAATAAAGCATTTTGAAATATATCAGCGCATGTCTGGCTTTCTTTCAGATTAAGAGCCTGATCAAAAAGTTCATCACAAAGCAAGACACCATTATCCTGGTGGTGGCGCCGTGCAACGTGGACATCAGCACTACTGAAGCACTGAGGATGGCTCAGGAAAGCAATCTAACGGAAAGAACCCACGGTCGGTATTTTTAATATATAGTGAATTGCAAAACTTGTGATTGTAACACTTCTCTTCGGTTTGAAGGGAAAAGTATAAATTTCGCATAGGTCTGGATCTTTACCGCTCAACTTCCGCAGCTCTGCTTTCCATTCCTCTCGACCATGCCCAACACTTCCACAGTGATTCTTTAACACGTGCACAAGATGGCTTCCAAAAACATTTTGCATGTGTGTTCATAACAGGCATTCTAACGAAGCCTGACCTGGTGGACAGAGGCAAGGAGGATGAGGTGATGTCAGTCATCAACAACGAAATCATTTGCCTCACTAAAGGCTACATGGTCGTCAGGTGCCGAGGACAGCAGGAGATCGTGGACCGCACCCCGTTTGACGAAGCCATCCAGCAGGAGAATGACTTCTTTATAGAACACCCATATTTCAGGTAGACATTTTGATCTCAAGGAAGATATGTCTTGAGAATTTTCATGAATTTGCAGTTGGAAGTCTTTAAAGTCGCACTATGTACAATTTCAATTTTAATATAAGAATATTAACAATGTTAGCTAGTACAAGTGGTCCTAATCATATTAATCTATTTTTTTTTTAAATGGATGTTATAAAAAAAAAACTCAGTGAGATGAATGTAAAAATGCGGTTTTCACAGGATACCATATAATGAAGGAAAAGCCACCATTCCCAAGCTGGCTGAGAAACTCACACTCGAACTTGTCCGTCACATCAGGGTAAAGTTAGTTCTTTCCAGAAGCCTGAAGATCGTGTGGTACACAAATGTCCCTGCCCGTAGTAAAATCCTTTCTGGTAGTAGAATGTGACTGTGTGTGTGTTTTTTAGACATCTCTGCCGCAGCTGACGGAGCAAATTCAGATGATGTTGGCTATAACGCAGACTGAACTGGATCGCTATAATTCCGTGCCTCCTACAGATCCAGAACAATGGATGGACTTCCTGACTGATGTGAGTTGTACACAAAAATTATATAAAGACTAACAGCGAAGGTCCTGAAATTTGGAAAAATGTCATTTAACACAGCCTTGAAAAGTCATTTCCTGATTGCGCATAGCATGAGATAAATATAGCACCTGTGAAACGCACCATCAGCCTTATTATCTGAAGCGAAGACGCAATTCACACGTCTGCCCTGGTAAGACAAAGCTACACAACATCTCGTTCCCTTCTCAGTGAACAGGGTTACATGCGTAACCCTAGACACCTGGGACACTCAAATTCTCAGAGCATGTAGGCATCGCCATGTGACACTGATTACTCCAAAACCCTCAACTTCTCAGCCACCACTGAACTCCTGTGCAATTGGTCCATAAGTTCAAATAGTCTCCCATAGAGACTGGAGGGGATGAAGATCCAGCTTTATCTTGATTAATGTTGATAGGATTGACACTACGCATGTTGGGGATAAAACGCTAGCGTATTACTTTGAGCGCATTTGAGTTTTTATTCTTTTTTAAAAAAATATATCTGAATACAGGCATTTGTTTGTTTATTAGAAAATAATAGCATTCACTCGGGACGTCATAAGCCTAACAACTGGAGAGGAGATGATGAGCATGCCACATGTCAACATCTTCTCCACTCTGAGGAGACAGTTTAATGACTGGAAGACGGATCTAGACAATTCAAGAATGACATGTGAGTGGCATGCGGTGTGATGATTTATCCCTGTGTCTGTATATCAAGGGCATTACAGATGTTGGGTAGATGAAATACTGCAATAAAAAAATGTGTATGACTTTGCACATTTGAAAACCTGAAGCTAGTCAGCAATGTAAGAAATTGTACATGTACATATTTCATAAGAAGAATAATGAAGCCATATCTTCTGTTAAAAGTCTGGTAAAAGTGTTCTTATACAGTATGAGTGTCTTCTCTTATTTTACAAAGACATGAGTGGGGATGGGATGCAGAATGGACCACATTGAAGGTTATGTCGTTTACCATTACCCTGAACATTTACTTTGGTGGGGGAGGGGATTTTCAGTTAACCAAAGAATTGAGAATCAAGTGATGGACTATGAAGAAAACTACAGAGGCAGAGAACTCCCAGGATTCATCAACTACACGACCTTTGAGATTATACTGCGGGACCAGATCATACAGCTGGAGAGACCTGCCATCAGGAGAATGAAGGAAATCTCAGGTATATGGCATATATGAACTCATATGAATAAATGTACGGAGCCATTTCGCAGGCTTTTCTGTCTTTGCATGTAAGGTAAAAAATAATGGGAAAACATCATGACTTACTACTACTACATCATGTTCCCACAGATTCCACATACATTTCTCTTCCATATTCTGGCTTGCCTTTTGTGTGTATCAAGCTTTATTTATGTGTTTAATTATTTTAGATGTAATTAGGAACAAGTTCATCCAGCTGGCTCAATCCAACTTTCGGGACTTCCCGAATCTTCTCAGACTGACAAATGTAGGTCCTCATATATATGCAAACTTTAAAGACACACTTGAAACTCTGCCTACATTTGCTAGACCATGAACACTAAATGACAATATATGATAAACATGAACCAAAAGGTCTAGCACAAGAAGCATACTGTCAGGGAATATCATGTTTAAGCATGTCATGGTGAGATGGTCCTTTGTTCTTCCAGACTAAGATCGAGAACATAAAGCAGCTGAAGGAGTCAGAGGCTGAAACGATGCTGCAGACACAGTTTACGATGGAGCTGATGATCTATACTCAGGATAGTGTCTACACTAACACACTGAACATGGGGAATCGCATGGAGGAAGAACATGAGAGACAATCTCATGATGTGGCTCGCCCTGCTTCCAATAGTTTGATGGCACTGATGCACCACCTCAGGTCTTACTACAGCGTAAGTGGTTATTATCAACCGTTCATTTCCTGATATTTCTGATTATTTGCAATGTTATCATTTTCAACAAAAGTAATAGGGCATAACCATGATGGATACTACTCTGAAACCCTCAATTAAAAGGCGTAGTACCTACTTTTATTCATGAAATGATTATTCTAATTCATGAACATATAATGTGAACACTCCTTTAGCCATAGCACACCCACTTATTCCTGCGTATGGACTTTGTGGAGAGGAGTTGGAGTTCTCTTGGCATTTGCCCTTGGAGATAGCTTTTCTCACATACACATTCATTGCAGCACAATGAAATTCTTTTCTTTGCATATGCCAGGTTGTTAGGAAGCTAGGACCAGACATGAGCAGATGGGTGCTTAAGGGCTATGCTCAAGGGCCCAACAGTGTTAGTTTGGCAGCGCTCAAATATTATTTGAGACAAACTCTATTACTTGTTGCTTTCTTTAGCCTTATCGCTCCAGTTAAAAAAAAAATGAAATGTCAAACACAACATGCATGCCATATCTTGACTGGCACTGTTTGGGCAAAATTTTTCTAAATTGAATATGTCTTTAGATTGCAAGTAATCGTCTGGCTGACCAGGTGCCGATGGTGATCAAGTACATGGTGCTTCAGGAGTCAGCGGCGCAGCTGCAGAGAGAAATGCTACAGCTTATAATGAACTATACCATTAATGATCTGGTGGGAGAAGATTATGTCACCAACGACGACCTAACAAGCCGCCAGGAACGTCTGAGGGAGGCCCTCGTCAATCTGGTCTCGCTTTCATAGTCAGTTATAGTTTGGGGGAAAATGTATAACTTTTGATCACTTTAGGAAATGCAGATAGTAATGATAATAATAATTTTTATATTTTTTTTTTGTTTTTTTTTAATTAAGTTATTTAAAATTTTTTTTTTTGTGTGTTGTACTATTATTCAAAGAAACGTAATAAAAATTTTTTTTTTTTTTTTTTTTTTTTTTTTTTTTTTTTTTTAATGTTGCATAATTCGTATTATAATTCATAATTGATCATCATTCAAGTTTTACTTGTTTTTCTTGTTTTTGTCTTATACATATTATGCTCTAAGGATGGTGATATATTAAACATACCATGTCAGGATTGTGTATGTGAAGTTTCCATGTTCTCCCCGTGCTTCAAGAGTTTCCTCCGAGTACTACAGCATCCTGTAAAAAGACATGCACTATAGGCTGATTGCCAACTCTAAAATATGTGTCCATAGTATGTCAATGTGTGTTGCAACCCCATCCAAAGTGTCCCCTTCCTTGTGCCAAAAGTGCCCTGGGATGCTCTACTTGGTGTCATATTATACCACAATAAAACTCTACAGATCAAACATTACAGTAAAGTAAATGTGGCCTGAAAATTAAAAAGTCCTTTATATAGCCTACACTAACTACCTCGGTATTATATTTATTATATATTCTTATTTGGATGCTTTGGGCCCATTAGCTTGATTTCAATTTTATGATCAATTTAATACTCACTAATTCCACTAACTCCTGGGATAGGCTCCAGGTTCCCCGCCACCCTGAACAAGAAGTAAGCGGTAGAAGATGGATGGATGGATGATTCTAACGGTCCATTAAACACAATAAACGGCCAACAGCACCATTTAATGTTTAATAGAGCCAGTGATTTTTGTGCAATATGTTCAACAATAATCATTTATCAGCTCAGTGACTCTCTTTTGAAGATCAGTGATCTCCTACTCCAGTTGCTGGGATTTCATCTCCTCCTCTTTAAAATACATTTGAAAGTTTTTAAAGGCAGATAATAGCTTTTCTTGAGCTTCACGGTCCTCTGCACGTGCGGATTCTTATTGTGTTTTAATACATATACCTAAACTTTACCTGGTTGTTGGGAATTCATTATTGATATACGGGGTGTGGAGGGTCGGTGTATCAGATTAAGATATATATTCATTTAATCTAGAATAGAGTGCACACATTAGAAAAGGTGTTTGACTACACCGAGTATTACCTCAGTTAACAAGCTGTCACATAAGTATTCCATATAAAAACATTCATCTAGTTAGTGACAGTTTATGACATTGAAACACATGCAAGGGGAATTGCAACCATAGACATTGAAGTTGAATAGAGTAAGAGAACGAGAACCCAGGGCGTCTTTTGCTGCACTAATTATATAGGCAAAAGTCCGCTATCTATATCTATTTATCTATCTATATCACTCACTCTCTCTCTCTCTCTCTACTTCGGTGGAAGGCACCGACACGGACGAGGACCACGCCGGCCGAGACGACGCGCAGCGCTGAGGGACTGCCCGAGAGCCCCGAGGCGTCTTCCGGGATTCCCCCGACACGCCCCCACGAGCGTCACGGCGTCAGCCCGGCCCCGCGGACCTGCACACACACCCCCGGGACATACACTCTACCAAACCAAGAATAAAGCCTGAGTCTTTTGCGCTACCTTCGCCTCCGTGTCTCTGTGCATCGCCCATCCCGCTACAATATAAATATATATAAAAAAATATATATATATATATATATATATATATATATATATATATATATATATATATATATATATATATATATATATATATATAGTGAGGGAAAAGAGTATTTGATCCCCTGATTATTTTGTACGTTTGCCCACTAACAGAGAAATGATCAGTCTATATATTTTTTTTAAGTTTCATTTTTATTGAACATTTCTACATTTCTACTAATTATTTCTACTGAGCATTTCTGCTGAACATTTCTACAAAACATTTCTACATTTCTTTTTTTATTAAACATTTTTGCTGACCTTCTGATGAACATTTCTGTTGAACTGCTTAGGCTATCTAAATCACCTTTTCTGTTCTTTCCTCCCTACCATTTCCCAAAAATAAAAACAAATTGAGCAACAGCAGTAAATATTCACAGATTTTTTTTCTTTTTATACAAAGGAAAACAAAATTGAACCCACAACCCACCCCTCCAGCTCATCATGGCTACCCATTAACTGTCGCTGGTTATAAAGATATTATCAAATTCAACAACAGGCACCAACCTTTAAGTGGGTAGTGTCTGTAACTCCATAAAGTATGCAATAAAGGGATTCCATTTATGAAAAAACTTATCTGTACAACCATTCATCGTATATCTTATTTTCTCGAGTTTCAGAAAAAACATCACGTCCTTTATCCACTGGGAGATAGATGGGCATTTAGCAGACTTCCAATGTAACAGAAGGGAATGTCTTGCTATAAAGGATGTGAAAGCAATAACATCCTTTTGTATCGAGCTCAAAGGAATTGAAGCTTGAGGAATCCCAAATATCGCAATCAAAGGACAAGGCTTTAAATCTGCCCTGAGAATAGTGGACATGATGGTAAAAAAGCCAGACCAAAAACCATGGAGTTCAGCGCAGAAGAAAAACATATGGCCAAGATGACAGGGAGAGCCATGGCATTTATCACACTTGTCCTCTACATCCGGATACATCACAGAAATTCTTGACTTGGACAGATGGACTCTGTTTAAATCTTTGAACTGTATAAGTCCAAGACAAGCACAGGAAGTGGTGGACTGTACCCTCCCTATTGTATGTTCCCAACACTCCTCACTTATCTGTACTCCTAACACCATTTCCCATGTATTCCTAATTTTGTTACTCGACTCACTACATAGCATCATTACAAGATCATTGAGTATCACCATCCACTGCTCAAAACCGTTTCATCTACTGGGTTTTCATAGCACGTTCGCCTCACACCTCCAGGGTCCGGGGTTCGATTCCCGCCGGGGCCATGTGTGTGCGGAGTTTGCATGTTCTCCCCGTGTTGCGGGGGTTTCCTCCGGGTACTCCGGTTTCCTCCTCCAAAGACCTGCATGGTAGGTTGATTGGCAGCTCGGTAAATTGTCCGTAGTGTATGAATGGGTGTGTGAGTGTGTATGTGATTGTGCCCTGCGATGGACTGGCACCCTGTCCAGGGTGTACCCCGCCTTGTGCCCGATGCTTCCTGGGATAGGCTCCAGGTTCCCCGCGACCCTGAAGCAGGAATAAGCGGTTGAAGATGGATGGATGGATGGATGAAATATTCCTGTCTGTCTTACCTCAATATCATACCTTCTGAATCTGCATGCGGGTCCTATGGAAATGGTCATCAATTTCTTCTGAAGACATCTGTGGAAGAAATAGCCTTAACATGAGCTTAATTTCTTAATTGAATGTGAACTTAATCGTAGATATAATCTAAACAGATGATGTGCTTTTATTTTCCTTACTCCTGCACTGCCTGATCTTGGAAGATGTAACATGTTTGACTTGCTTTTTAACTAGGGTGCCGGTGGAGTGCATGGTGGAATCCATATACCTACATTCATACATTATGTTAGATGCCACACTCTCCTAGGTTGAAGATACTTCGTAAAAAATAATAATGAAATGAATAATAATAAAAAACCTGAATATGAAAATGAATCAAGACAGATCCAAATAAACAATGAAAGTTCCAATGAAAAGTAAAGCTACATGTTCTCTTCCTCTAACTTGTTCAGTACTTGTAATACAGATTAAATACATGTGGGCAGATGATGTAAACTATGCATCTGGTCCAATGTTATTTGGGAACAAAGAGCAAGCTGAATTTTCTCAACACAAATTTTTGTGTAGTTTGTTGTCAGATTGTCTAGATGTAGATCACACATCTGTTGAACAAAGATTTTCTCTCCCGTGCTGTAATGATGGCTGGAAACTAGGACTTAATGGCACATACTGTAGAAAGGTGATATAGAACTTAGAGAAATCTCATTTAGCACTTTGGGAATGAAGTCACAGTTGCCTTTTATTCTGATCACAACCAGACAGTTATATTGTTTCTGTTTTAGTCTTTGTTTAGAATTTTTGATGCTGAAGAAGCAAAAATCTAAGGAACCCTTAACATTCGGACTAATGATTTGCAATGTCTGAACACAATGTTTGAAAAGAAACATGTATAACAATGTTGAAAAGGTAGAAAGGGATCTATGAATTAGTTAATGGACTCTCTCACTCTATATATCGCTATTAAAGTAGTGCTTAAACAGATACATAGCAGACAAATATACATATAGACATTTTTATTTTGTACACGCATACCAACTTAATCTTCACCTATCATCATTACCTGTTAACGAAATCTGTCACCACCTAATAAAACAGTTTAAGTCACTAACCAAAGTAAGTATAAAAACTGACGCTATGAAAAAGGAACAAAAACAATGAACCTTTCTTAAAGAAATTCCCAAATTCTCTGACCAAGTATATGGCTGTGCCATCTGTATGTTAAATAAATGCCAGTCCTTCAGGCTGAAAAAGAAAGATCAGAATATTCTGCAGTAGTTTGGCACTGTGACTAAAAAAGTTGTTTTTCATCTGACATCTGACTACTGTCCCCAACTGCTGTACAATACTGATAATGCTCTTACACTTAAGAGGGCTGAACGGCAGACCTTGTTAAATAATATTATGTTTTTCATTATAATATCTTATATTTGATGAAATATATTCTTATATATCTCAAATTAATTTTTGCCTTTTCTTATATGTTGACATGTTAGAAGACGTGTCAATGGGCAATGCTGTTGTGAAGGTGACCCTGCTCATACAGTGGATAGGTTACCCCCACCACCCCTGGTCATAAAAAAAACTCTTGGTCAGGAAGAAACCAAGGATCATAAATTAACCACTCCTAGCCCCGAGAAGACCGGGGCCATAAATTAGCCCCTAGTTCTTCCACCGTGATTGACATTTGACAGAGTGTACTGGCCATGTTGAAAACCCGTGTGTGAGTGTGTTTAGAGAGAGAGAGAGAGAGAGAGAGAGAGAGAGCGGTTGAGAGATAGCGAGAGCGAGAGAGGAGTGTCTGAAAACACGTATGTGTGGGGGATTAAGAAATCTTAACGGGAAATGCCAATCATTTTGGGTGTGCTGTTATAAGGGACAGTAGGTAATATTTGCAGCATTACATCGAGAGTATGGCATATAAATACATATTATATGGATATAAAGGTTACCAATAAGCACTAGGCTAGGTGTGCCTGTTAAATAAAGATAAATGACTTTCTACGGCCATGTTAAATTCAATTTTGAGGAAACTCACTGTTGGGATTTGCTTCAATTTGCGTACAGCTCGTGTCATTCAGGAAGGAGATCCTTTGTTCTGGTTCTGCAGGAGGCCCAGAGCCATAGCAATACAGTTCAGAACAAATTTCACCCATCATCTGGATTTGCTCCTCCCATCCGGCCCGGGCGGTCATTCCTTTTCCATAGTCCATAGAGTCACACACACACACAATTTTTATTTTTGATCTGTTCTTTTACCATGATGTCCACTATTCTCAGGGTACATTTAAAGCCTTGTCCACTGATTGCTGTATTTCGGATTCCTGAAGCCTCAGTTCCTTTGAGCTCGATCCAGAAGGATGTTATTGCTTTCACATCCCTTATATCAAGATGTTCCCTACTGTTGCATTGGAAGTCTGCTAAATACCCATATATCTCCCAGTGGATAAAGGATGTGATGTTTTTTCTGAAACTCGAGAAATTAAGATATATGATGAATGGTTGTACGGACAATTTTTTGTTTGTTTGTTTGTTTGTTTGTTTGTTTTTTATAAATGGCATCCCATTATTGTATACTTTATGGAGTTACAGACACTTCCCACTTAAATTTTTGTGCCTGTTGTTGTTCTTTATAACCAGCGACAGTTATTGGGGAGCCATGGTTTTTTAATTTTGCTTTCCTTTGTTAGTATAAAAAAAAAAAAAACTGTGAATGATTACTGCTGTTGCTCACTTTGTTTTTCGTTTTCTTCTCAATTGAATATTTGGGAAAGGGAGGGGAGGACTGAAGAGAAAAGGCAATGTTCAGCGGACATGTAGGCATTCAGCAGAAATGTTCACCAAAAATGATCAACCTTACAATGCAGTCTTCTAAAAAAAATTCATTAAAAAGTGGTCCAGGACAAGAGAATGTACATAGTATATTATTAAATGATCTCAGATTAACAGGGTTTAAACAGAGTTTGAAATATAAAGTTTTGTTTTGTTGTTTTAGAGAGACAGAGCAGAGTTCCAAACATCCAGCATCACTGTCCATCAACATCTCTCATTTGATGGAGTGAGGAATTCTCTCTCAGATCTGAAAAATCAATTCAGGAATTCTGCGAGGAGGAATTCAACAAATTCCCTCCACATGGTTAGAGGAGCTGGTCCTGCTGGAGAAACAATGTAAAGTTATAGCTTTAACTTTGACACTGTAATGGCTGGAGTGGGATTATTGATGTCCACGATGACAAATCCATAGTTTAAAATTCTCAAACTATTTATTTCAAAGATGTTGCACAGTAGGCGTGAAGTACAACACAAACTAAAGAAATATAGGCAAACAAAAAATGAACATGTTTAAAATAAATATATAAATGGCCATAGCTGATTTCAAACGAAAACATCAAAATATGACCATTCTAACGTTAATTTCCATGCTTAAACAGGAAAATTATTTCCACTCTAGTTCCTTTCAGCTGAACTGTTTGGACTTGAACTACTCCAGTGTTGAATGGGCCACTGGAAATGCAAATGTGAATAGGTTTAATTATAAACAAAAATAGCAAATTCCGAAACTAACAAATCAATCATTCATAAATGTCCCAGCAATGCTTTTGCTCATGAAATTATTTCTTTTATTTTGTTTACACCTGTCACTGTAACTAAATTAACCAGAATCCTTTGTTTCTTTCTCTTTTTTCCATGTAATCTTTTATTTCATGTCCAAAGTAATGTTTTCTTGAACGTTGATAACTGTTAAGACCCAGCAAACAGGGGACGTCCCCCGGACGTTGTGAACGTTCACTTAGGTCCACATTTGGTCCGGTTTATAACATTCGCTGGCGGATGTTCCGAGGAGGTCAGAGGATATTGAAACATTACTGAATGTGTTCATTTCAGTGAAATATATATATATATTTTTTTAAATATATGTTCTACGGACGTTCAAGGGAACGTTCACAGGACATCCAGCAGCCATTCGGGACACTTAGGGGATTTTCAATGAAATGAACACATTCAGTAATGTTTCAATATCCTCTGACCTCCTCGGAATGTCCTCCAGCGAACATTATAAACCGGACCAAATGTGGACCTAAGTGAACGTTCACAACGTCCTTTATCGTTCAAAACATCACGTCCTTTATCCACTGGGAGATAGATGGGGATTTAGCAGACTTCCAATGTAACAGTAGGGAACGTCTTGCTATAAGGGATGTGAAAGCAATAACATCCTTTTGTATCGAGCTCAAAGGAATTGAAGCTTGAGGAATCCCAAATATCGTAATCAGTGGACAAGGCTTTAAATGTACCCTGAGAATAGTGGACATGATGGTAAAAAAGCCAGACCAAAAACCATGGAGTTCAGGGCAGAAGAAAAACATATGGCCAAGATGACAGGGAGAGCCATGGCATTTATCACACTTATCCTCTACATCCGGATACATCACAGAAATTCTCGAGTTGGACAGATGGACTCTGTTTAAATCTTTGAACTGTATAAGTCCAAGACAAGCACAGGAAGTGGTGGACTGTACCCTCCCTATAGTATGTTCCCAACACTCCTCACTTATCTGTACTCCTAACACCATTTCCCATGTATTCCTAATTTTGTTACTCGACTCACTACATAGCATCAGAATAAAATCATAAATCCTATAAATCATTCCTTTCTGATGCGGATTATTTGAAAACAATCTTTCCCAAGCCTTTCCAGGAGGCAGAGAGGAAATCAAGAAACAATCTAGAAACGAAATTCCGTATTTGAAAACACAGAAAGAAATGCGTCAAGGGGAGATCATAAGTGGTTACCAAATTGGCAAAGCTATCAAACACACGATGGGAATACAGATTTCTAACTTGTTTAATACCCTTTTCATACTACACTGAAAATGGGGAGTCCAAACACGATTGGGGAAATAGATGTTTTTTGACTAAAGGACACAAAGAGGATGGATGCACCTACAAATTTAAAGTGCCGTCTAAGTTGATACCAAGTCATAAGTGTGTTGAGGACAACTGGCTTATCAATATATATGGAGAGTTTTGTAGGTAAAGAGGAGTAAAGCAGAGCAGGTAACGAGGATTCACTACAAGAAGATAATTCCAATTTAGACCACAAAGATCCAGGAGATTGAAACCAGTAACAAACTTTATGGATGTGCGCAGTCCAGTAAAAAATTTACCCAATGAAGATTGGGTAATGCAAGTCCTCCAAAGATTTACTAACCCTTGGTGGCTTCCCTCCCCAAATAAATGTACAAAATATCTTATCCAATGAATCCAAGCATGATTTTGGGAGAGAAAGAGGCACTTGCTGGAACAAAAAAATAAACTTCGGTAATATATTCATTTTGAGGACATTGATCCTGCCAATTAGGGAAAGGGGTAAGTTCCAATTTACGAATTTCCGGTTCCGGTGACAGGGTACACTGGTGTGTTTTGCTGCCGCTCCTGTTACCGTTTGGTTTGTTTTCGTTGGTATTTTAAGTCATATTTATTTATTTATTTATTTGTAAGTTTGCGAGTTTCTTTTAGTTACATTGTCTTTAGTGCCGCTGCGATTGCGATGTGGTGGTGCCATTCTATTTAGTTTGGTCTGTAGTTTTTATTTCTGAGCTTCACTGGAATAACCTGCAGCATGTTACTCTGTATCTACTCCTCGGCTCGGCGGTGTGTGTGGACGGATTGTACGAGTCTGTGCTCGGAGTGCGCTCCGGAGTTTCACTCGCGCTGACCCTACGTGTGTGCACTCACCGACCATGGTGCTAAGGTACACTACATGCCAGCTTTTGAATCTAAATCAGAAGTGTTATGGCCTAGCCAAAGACTCTTACAATCTCTGTCGAGACGCTGGACTGCTACGTCCTAAGCGATATATCCATCGGGGTCTGAGGCACAGTTTTACTGTCTCGTCCTCTCCTAACAGCTTTGTCCCGATCTGCCGCCGTAAGACCAACAAACTGCTCCATACTGGTGTTGATCACAGTAATTTAATATCGTTCCCCGCGTGGAGATTAAACCACCGGCGTCTCCGCTTCAGAGCCTGGCTTATGCTGCGTTATTCAATGCAAGGTCTGTGAATAACAAAACGCTGGTTTTATCGGATTTTATCACTGATAAAAAGCTGGACTTGTTGTTCTTAACTGAAACCAGGCATAAAGAAAATGATGGGCTCCTGTTTAACCAGATCACTCCAGCGGGCTTTGGAGTTTTAGATCTCCCGAGGTTATCTGGCAGAGGCGGAGGCATTATTGTGATTTACAACCTGAAGTTCAACACAAGCTCTGTATCTGTTCCCAGGTTTCCTTCATTTGAATGCCTGGTCTTGAGTATCTCCGCTCCTGTATCCACCGTCATCGCTACAGTCTATAAACCACCTAAGGCTAAGGCGCATGCAGCTTTTATGTCTGAGTTTGCGGACTTCCTGTCGATGTTGAGCACGAAGTTTGACAGAATTTTGATTGTGGGAGACATCAACATTCATGTGGACTGAAGTGACTCTGTGGTGGCCAAGGATTGCCTGTCACTAATTGACTGTTTTAACTTCACTCAGTTTATAACTGACCCGACTCATAACAAGGGTCATACGCTGGATCTGGTGATTGCTAATGGCTCATTTGTATCTGAGTTTTCTGCTACTGACATTGGACTGTCTGATCATTCAGCTGTCTTTTTTAACCTCGAACTGTATCATTCACGTGAGCCTCCTATCCGATCAGTAACCTTCCAGAAGTGGAAGTCTATCGATCAGAAAACCTTCTCCAATTCTGTGGTTTCCACCCTAAGCGATATTCATCCATCATCACTGGTGGAGAAAGTTCTGCAGCTAAATTCCACTCTTGCTGCTAAGCTTGACACTTTTGCTCCTCTAAAGTCACGTAAGGTCACATTCACCCGCTCTGCTCCCTGGTATAATGACAATCTGCACTCTAGAAAGGCTGTATGTCGGAAAATGGAGTGTAAATGGCGCCTTACCGGACTGAGTGTCTACTATCAAGCGTGGAAGGATCTTCTAGGGGATTATCGTGCACTTCTGGAGACTGAACAATCCTCTTACTTCTCTGCTGCTATTGTAAAAAATCTAAATAATCCCAGAAACTTGTTCTATACCATAAATAGACTGCTTCAAGTTAATGCTGTTACCACTTTGCCTGTTTCTCAGCAGCTCTGTGATTCCTTTCTACAGTTTTTCAATTCTAAGATTGTCAATGTTCGTAAAGAAATTTCTGTTAACCCTGACTGTGCCACTCCACTCCTTCGTCCTTCTGGGTTCACTGGTGTTTCTTTCACCCATTTCTCACTGCTTGACTCTGAGGCTCTCATAAGGGAGGTCTCCAGCATGAAATCTACCACCTGCCTGCTGGATGCAATTCCCACGATGCTGTTTAAATCGTGCTTTGCTGTGTGGTGCCCTGCTATCCTCAGCATTATAAATGAATCACTGGAGACTGGGGTTGTTCCAGCAGTACTGAAGACTGCTGCTGTTACACCTGTCTCCAAGAGAGAAAATGTTTCTGTGGATGATTTTAACAATTTTCGCCCCATTTCAAATCTTCCGTTTTTGGCAAAAATACTTGAGCATGTTGTAGCCTCTCAACTATGTTCTCATCTGACAACCAACAACCTCTTTGAACCACTTCAATCAGGTTTTCGTAAATTTCATTGCACTGAAACTGCGTTGGTCAAAGTTACAAATGACCTTTTGATGGCCTCTGATTCTGGAGCTACCTCACTTCTTATTCTTCTTGACCTTAGAGCCGCCTTTGATACTGTGGATCATGGTCTTTTACTTACCCGCCTTGAAAGTGTTTTTGGTGTGTCCGGGAAAGTTTTAAACTGCTTTGAATCCTATTTTACTGACCGTTCCCAGTTTATTTCTATGAGAGGCTTTAGATCTGACACTTGCTCGGTGCTCACTGGTGTTCCTCAGGGTTCAATTCTAGGCCCTCTACTGTTCAATATTTATCTCTCTCCACTTGGGCATCTGCTGCGAACACTTGGCCTCCATTATCACTTTTATGCTGACGATACCCAAATCTACATTCACTCAAGATCTGGTGAAAACATTGATGTTGGTTATCTTTCTGGCTGTATTTCTGAGATAAAGAAATGGATGAATAATAACTTTCTGTGCCTGAACAGCGGGAAAACTGAGGTCATGCTCATAGGTTCCCGTCATCAGATTCGCAAAGCGGCTCCATTGTGTCTCTCCGTTGATGGCTCTGTTCTAGACTTCCAAAGCAAGTTGAGGAACCTTGGTGTAATTTTTGACACTAACCTCACTTTTGATTTTTTTGTTCAGAGCACTGTGAAAGCTTCCTTTTTTCACCTCAGAAATATTACCAGATTAAGACCAATGCTAAACTTATCTGTCGCTGAAAAGCTGATAAATTCATTTGTTGTCACGCGGTTGGATTATTGCAATGCCATTTTAGCCGGAGTTTCTAAAACTGCAATTAACAAATTGCAGTATGTTCAGAACTCTGCCGCCCGGATCCTGACGGGAAGCAGGAGATATGACCATATCACTCCTGTTTTGAAGTCCTTACACTGGCTCCCGGTCAGGTTCCGGGTGGATTTTAAGATCTTTATGTTAACATACAGGGCATTGCACGGATTGGCTCCACAATATTTAACACATCGCAGACTGCGCTCCTCACAGGGTCATCATCTTACGGTTCCACTAACCTACCTTAAGTCTATGGGTGACGGGGCTTTTTCTGTCCACGCTCCATCACTTTGGAACTCTCTTCCCCCTGAACTCAGGGAAGCTCAGTCCTTTGGCATTTTTAAAGCTCTTTTAAAGACACACTTTTTTAAACTCGCTTTTGACTCTTAATATCTTTTTGACTGTTTTATATTTGTTTTTATTACAGTTTTAGTCATTTTATTTAACTTTTATTTATGCTGTGATTTGTGTATTTATGTACAGCGCTTTGCGAAGCTACTTTAAAGGCGCTTTATAAAATAAAGTTTTTATTATTATTATTATTATTATTATTAAGTTACCGCAACTCTCAATGCTAGATTTAACCTTTGAGATAAGGGGAGTGAAGTTAGCTAATAAAAGATTAGATAGGGAACGTGTCACGTTGATACCTAGGTATTTAAAACCTGACTGACTAAATCGAAACCGTAGAGACAGAGCTGAAGTGTTGACAGGAAAAGTCGCTTTTATCTAAATTTAATTTATAACCGGAGACAACACCAAAAGACTACAGAACATCCAAGACAGATGGCATAGAGGTACATACAATAGCAAATCATCAGCATATAGCGACAATTTGTATTCTACACCATATCGAACTATTCCTTTAAACAAGGAGGAAGATTTTAGTGCAATAGACAGCGGCTCGATGGTGACAGCAAAAAGCAGAGCGGATAAAGGACACCCTTGGCGACACCCTCGTCCGAGCGCAAAATATCCCGAATAAGTCTCGTTTGTCTGAACCCTAGCATTAGGGGTTGAGTAAAGGAGGCTAATCCAAGAAATAAACTTATCCCCAAATCCGAACTTCCTCAAGGCTGCAAACAAATACTCCCACTCAACCGTATCGAATGCTTTTTCAGCATCTAATGAAATCACAATCTCAGGGTGAACAGCCGAATGTTTTGAATAAATTATATTAAAGAGTGTACGGGTATTGAAAAACAATTGACGTCCCTTTATTAAACCGTTCAGATATAATATAAGGAAGTACATTCTCTAACCGAGATGCCTTTACTTTCGCCTACACCTTTACATCTGCATTAAGCAGTGACAGCGGTCTGTAAGAACCACAGGAGGATGTATCCTTACCATCCTTTAGAAGCAGAGCTATAGTGGCTTGTGTCAGAGTTGGAGGCAAAGACCCACGTTCCAAAGATTCGTTGAACATAGCCAAAAGCAATGGAGCTAATTTTCCGATTAAAGTTTTTAAAAATTCAATTGGAAACTCATCCCGGTCAGGAGCTTTGTTAGATTGCATAGATTTAGCTGAAATTAAAATTAGCGTGTTTTTTTATTACAGCGAGCAGAATAAGAAATAATCTGCCCTCTGATATAGGATTTAAGTGTCTCCCAAAACAGTGAATAAGAGGTGGAGTCATTCTGATTGAAGAAAAGAAAGTCATCAATAGAAATAGAAATTAACTCACAGAATTCACTGTCTGTTAAAGAAGAGAATTAAATCTCCAAGGCGGTCGACTACGTTTATAAACAGAAATATGAATATCTAATTGTAGAGGCGCATGGTCAGAAATTACAATACCCAAATAGTCAGAAGAAACTACGCAAGAATCTAGAGTGCTGTCTGTGAAAAAAATAATCAATCCTCGAACAAGAATGATGCACCTGGTAGAAGAAAGAAAACGTTTTAAGAGAGGGGTTTCGGGATCTCCAGGGATCAACGAGACCGTTCTGACACAAAAAATCGGAAAATTTATTGGACATTGCAGATTGATTCAGAGTACGAGGATTAGACCGATCCTTGGGTCAATTACACAATTTAAGTCTCCACCGAAAATCAACAGGTGAGTATTTATATAATACGTTTCTTATAGCCCGTAGAAGCTATATATAATTTTTATAAGGCCTATAGAAACTTCCAATACATTTTACACAAATTGCTTGTGTCGTTTGTAACTTGTGTCTTTTGATCTGGAGAAATTATTCAGTGTGAGTTCAAATATTTAACGATATAATTTTCTCATGACAAGCTGAATTAAAGAAAAAGGATTTGACGCATTCATGTAAATTTAGACAACGGTGGGCGGAGCCATGGGAGTAACCACGCACTCTTTGGGGGGGTCGTTTCCCCCCATGTTGAGGAAATACCAATCTGTCCTCCCCAATATACAGGAGAAAATATCTTCTATATCCCGCTTTAATTTTCCCTGCCAACAGATCTGTCTTTTCTTCATCTATTCTATTTATTTTATTTATCTATTAATTTATGTCTATTCTGTTTAGAATTCAGTGTGTGTACACTTGGTTTCGCCCAGACACAACGCAAATGCGTTGATATATTGTAGCCGCTCGGTCTGTAAGAAATAGAGACAGCAGCCAAGTGTAGAAAAGTGCAGCAGAACATACGAGCTTTTTTCAGACAGAAGTAACTCGATGCCTAAATATCTAGGCTAACGTCAGGTCCAGTTTTTGACCATTAACGGACTGCAGAATCTCTCACTATCTTCAAAAAACAGTTAAAGACCCACCTTTTCCGTGAACACCTAACCAACTCCTAGAGAAAAAAAAAACCCCACACACAATGCACTTATACCTCTACTCTGTACACTTTGCTTCCTCTAGTATTCAATTAATGGATCTTGTATAGTAGCACTACTTGTATTGTTCCCTGCTTGATATATCGCTTTGCTTATTTGTAAGTCGCTTTGGATAAAAGCGTCTGCTAAGTGAATAAATGTAAATGTAACGGTACATTCACGTGCACATCCTCCCGCTGAGTTCGGTGTGACCCTTCACGTTGTGACGGACTGTTATAAATGTTATAAATGTTATAAATGTGAGTGACAGTGAGGAAAGGTTCACAGCATTTCGTTCGCCGAGAATACATCTGCACACAGGACGTCCACAGCACCCTACTATTTCCCCATGCTGTGTGAGCTTCTATCACTCAGAAACCACGTGAATTAAACAGTATCTGTAATCGTAAAACTATTTTCTAAATATGCAAATTTTCAGTATCAAAATTTGAAAGTCTGGCGGCCGGGGGACGGGGGATGCACGGACTAGCGTCTGGTCGGGCGGGTGTCTAGCGCTTGGACCCCCCAATGTCCATACCATGGTTACGCCCTTGGGCGGAGCACAGACACACAGGGGGCCGTTTTAATGTCACTTTTTTAAGAAATCTTTTTTTCCAGGACAGTCTGTGAATGGGTGTGTGTGCACACGTTGAAGTGGGTGAGGGTCTCAGTCGTCTGCGTGGTTGCCGGGGTCGTGCTGGAGGTTTCCCGAGTGGCGGGGATCCCGTTCTGCCATCAGGCAACGCCACGATTGCAGCCAGGGGGCGGAGTCTTCACTCGCGTCAGATTCGTCTGAAAAAACACACAACAGCGATTAATAGACATACATTCCTCGACAAGTGTCTGAAAACACCCAAAATAGCCATGAGCACATGTACTGAGAGCCATCTCTCTCGTTGCGAGCGGAATATCACCCTTTTATACCACTCTCCCCTTTGCTTGCTGGATGGTGGAACGTGCGACGTGTTCTCTGGACGTCCAAAACATTGGCGGTGCTGAAGCGGAGCTGTCTCTTCAGCACCGACGAGGAAGGAGCAATCTTTGTCTCTTGTGCGCTGGACGCCGGCCTGCCACATATAAATGTAAATATGTGTGTGTGTTATTGGGGTTTATACTTGTGAAATCGTTGCCTATGCCTCTCTGCATAGCAGTTGCCTATACATCACACTTCATTGTATTATATGTTTTTAAATGAGTTTTTACCTCGTTTTCTTTTTGTTTTGTTGAATTAGCATCCTTCCGGTGCTCCACACTCTTATCCAGCTGGTGGCGGTAATGCACCTTAAGCTGGTTAGCCAACCGCCATTAAAACCAAAAGAAGAAGTAGAAGAAGAACAACAACAGCAGCAACAACAAAAACGTCTCATAGCAGACGTTCATTCACTAATGAGAGTCTGCATGTGCAGAGGACCCTGAAGCGCACGAAAAGTCATTATCTGTCTTTAAAAGCTTTCAAATGTATTTTAAGGAGGAGGAGATGAAATTCCAACAACTGGAGTAGGAGATCACTGATCTTCAAAGGAGAGTCACTGAGCTGGTGCAGCTTTCACACACACACACACACCAAAAACAAACAAACAGTGATTTAAGCTGTGATCTCAGGGGTCCTCAGAGGCCCTGTTTGTGTTTACATGGTTATCTTGTCAGCCATTTCATAAACACTCCCTCACACCCTTTCACTCCACACCCTCGTGACCATTCTCATAAATCATTAAGAGATTCATTTTTAGTTTTTTAGTGTTATATATTTAGTGTTATATAGTGTTATAGTGCACTTTATCACTGTTAGAGATATAATCTCGACAAATGTTGAGAAATCCTCTCTAAGGCACCGTTAAATGAACATTGTTGAAATTATTACACAAAAATCACTCTCTATTAAACACTAGATGGCGCTGTTGGCCATTGATTGTGTTTAAAGGGATGTTGGTGGAATCAGTGAGTATTAAATTGATCCTAATATTGGAATCAAGCTAATGGGCACAAATCATCCAATAAGATTATATAATAAATATAATATCAAGGTAGTTAGTGAAGGCTATATAAAGGACTTTTTCATTTTCAGGCAACGTTTACTGTAATTTTTGATCTCTGATCATGCTTCACTGTCACTTCTGTAGTTTTATTGTGACATAATATGACAGCAAGTCGAGCAAAGATAGGGTTGTGGGGAGCCTGGAGCGTATCCCAGGGGACTTTGGGCAAAAGGCACGGGAAACATGGGATGGTGTTCCAACACACATTCACATACTATGGACACATATTTTAGAGATAGCAAAGTGCTGAAGTACCCGAAGGAAACTCTCGAAGCACGGGGAGAACATGTAAACTCCACGTACACAATCCTGACATGGTATGTTTAATATATCACCACTCTATATAATGTGTGTTGGATTAAGACAGAAAAACAAGTAAAACTTCCAATGATGTCCAAACTAGATTTTATGAAAGTTTATTCCTAATTAATAATGTTCAATCCAAGTGAAAAAGAAATAATAAAATCATTCTCCCAGCAAGTATAAGAAGCAGAAAACAGTCCCAAAACAAAAAAGTACATTGAGGATAATTTTGTCACAGGCTCAACACAGCAGAGTAAGAAATCGCATTAACAGATATTTCGATTAAGTTTCATTAAATTTTGCACAACAAACAAAAATGTAAAGCTTTTTAAGTAGCTATATGAACTAATCATCTAAAAGTAAATATATCAATTATTATAATCATTACTATCTGCATTTCCTAAAGTGATGGAAAGTTATACATTTTTCCCGAAACCATAATTGACTTTAAATTTGAAATTTAAAGCAAGACCAGTTTGACGAGGGCCTCCTTCAGACGTTTCTGGCGGCTTTTTAGGTTGCTGCGTTTGATGTTGATCTCATTATCTTCTTCCAACAGATCATTAATGTTATAGTTCTTCATGAGCTTTAGCATTTCTCTCTGCAGCTGCGCCACTGACTCCTGAAGCACCTTGCACTTGATCACCAGCGGCACCTGGTCAGCCAGACGCTTACTGGCAATCTAAACACATTCAATTAAGAAAATTTTAGCCCAAACAGAGTCAGTCAAGATAAGGCATGCATCTTGTGTTTGACATTTCATTTTTTGAACTGGAGGGATAAGGCTAAAGAAAGCAACAAGTAACAGAAATTTCATTGATCTGTTTCAAATAATATTGTAGTCAAGACTATCCAATTCCAAGACCAGGGCCAGCCGAGGTCGAGTAATGACAGAGTTTTTAGGGGGAGGATCAGTAGTCCAAGCCAAGCCAAGATTGAGTTCAAAAGAAAGGAAAGCCACACCAATTCGAGACCGAAAACCATCAAAGCCTTTTCGAGGCCACGTCTTAACTTCAACTAGTGGGATTCATTTGTGCATTGCGTCAGTGATTAGGCTGTTTTCTAAAATAAGGTATTACTTGGCTCAACGGATAAGGCTCTGGGTTATTGGTCAGAAAGCCAAGGGTTCAAGCCCCAGTGCTGCCAAGCTGCTACTGTTGGGCCCTTGAGCAACGCCTTTAAGACCCTATCTGCTCATGTCTGGTCCTAGTTTCCTAACAACTTGGAATATGCAAAGAAAAGAATTTCGTTGTGCTGCAATGTATGTGTTTGTAAGAAAAGCCATCTTCTAAGTCCAAGGCAAATGCCAAAAGAACTCCAGTTCCTCTCAAAAAAAGTTGATACACAGGTATAACTGGTGCGTTATGGATAAAGTAGTGTTCACGTTATATGTTCTTGAACTAGAATAAACTTTTCATGAATAAAAGCAGGTACTACGCTTTAATTGAGGGTTTCAGAGCAGTATCCATCATGGTTATGTCCACTTACTGTGGATGAACATGATAACATTGCAAATAATCAGAAATATCATCAGTAACATCAGGAAATGAACGGTTGATAATAACCACTTACGCTGTAGTAAGACTTGAGGTGGTGCATCAGTGCCTTCAGGGTATTATCAGTGTTTGAGTAATTGTACAAACTATTGGAAGGAGGTCGAGCCACATCATGAGATTGTCTCTCATCTTCTTCCTCCGTGCGATTCCCCATGTTCAGTGTGTTCAGCATCGATTCAGCCTCGGACTCCTTCAGCTGCTTTATGTTCTCGATCTTGGTCTGGAGGAACAAAGGACCATCTCACCATGACATGCTTGAACATGATATTCCCTGACAGTATGCTTCTTGTGCTAGACATTTTGGTACATGTTGACAGAGTTTCAAATGTGTCTGTGAAGTTTGTGTAAATATGAGGACCTACTTGTGTCATTTTGAGGAGATTTGGGAAGTCCCGAAAGTTGGATTCAGCCAGCTGGATGAGCACATCCCTAATGAAATCTAAAATAAATAAATAAATAAATAAATACATCTCGATACACACAAAAGGCAAGCCAGAATATGGAAGAGAAATTTATGTGGAATCTGTGGGAATATGATGTAGTGGTAGTAAGTTATGATCTTTTCCCATTATTTTTACATTACATGCACAGCCAGTATACAAAGCCTGTGAAATGGCTCTGTACATTTACCTTCAAATGAGTTAATATATGCCATATACCTGAGATTTCCTTCATTCTCCTGATGGCAGGTTTCTCCAGTTGCTTGATCTGGTCCTTCAGTAACATCTCGAAGGTCTTATAGTTGATGAATCCCCGGAGTTCTCTGCCTCTGTAGTTTTCTTCATACTCCATCACTTGACTCTCAATTCCTTGGTTAACTGAAAATCCCCTCCCCCATCAAAGTAAATGTTCAGGGTAAAGGTAAACGACACACCCTTCAATGTGGTCCATCCTACATCCCATCCCCATTCATGTCTTTGTAAAATAAGAGTGGACATGGATACTGTATAAGAACACTTTTAACAGACTTATAACAGAAGATGTGGCTTCTTTATTCTTCACTTATGACTTATAAATATGTACATGTACAATTTCTTATATCACTAGCTTCAGGTTTTTAAATGTGCAAAGTCATACACATTTTTTTTTATTGCAATATTTCATGTACCCAACATCTGTAACGCCCTCGATATACAGACACAGAGATATATCATCACACCGCATGTCACTCACATGTCTTTCCTGATTTGTCTAGATCCATATTCCAGTCATTAAACTGTCTCCTCAGAGTGGAGAAGATGTTGACATGTGGCACGCTCATCATCTCCTCTCCAATTGTTAGTTTAATGGCGTCCTGAGTGAATGCTGTTATTTTCTAATAAACAAACAAAGGCCTGTAGTCAGATTGATTTTTTTTAAAAAGAATAAAAACTCAGATGCGCCCCATGTAATACGGTAGCGTTTTAGTGAAGTGTGGCTCCTGTTTGGTTGGAATATAAACCTGCACCCACACCGGCTCTTTGCAGATAAGAATGGAGACCCCTCCTTTATACCATTCATTTGCAGTTTGTGCAGAGATAAATACGGGATTACTTTGTAGATCGTTTATGAACATCTTCTGATTTCAGCTCAATGTTGGTCGGTTTTGCCATCCAAGCCACCGTGGAATTCCATTGTGGCATTGGTGGGCAAGGCCTATGCAGTAGTAGTCTTGCATGTGGGTCACTGCAGACAATGACAGAGTCGCAGGCCTACCAAGCAGACCTATTGAGTGAGCTTGACATATGGCGGCATTCAGCCTTCTGTAGGCATTCTGTCTACCATAGAAAAGGGTTACCAGGTCCTGTTTAGAGCTCGACCCCAATGGTTCAGAGGTGTGCTCACCACAGTAGTCAGCACAGAGCAGAGCCTGACGTTAGCACAGGAAGTAAGATCCCTCTTGGACATAGAACATCTACCCTGTTCCCTGAGGGAGGGTTTTTACAGCTGTCATTTCCTTGTCCGCAAAAAATAGGGGTGTATGCGGCCAATTTTAGATCTGGGTCATCTGAACTGTACTCTTCAGACATACAGGTTCAAAATTCTGACACCCAAACTTATCATTCCACAGATTCAGTTTGAGGACTGGCTTGTGATGATAGATCTAAAAGGTGCATATTTCCACATAGAAATATCACTAGCTTTATCCCCTCGCACCTTCACAAAGTGCGTGCATGTCACTCTGGCTCCATTGTAACTCCAGGGCATCTGTGTACTAAACTACCTGGATGACTACTTAATTCTAGCACGATCCAGGAAACTTGGGGCTCAGGTTGAACCTCAGAAAAGTATGCTTTCTCCAGTGCAGTGGACAACTTTTCTAGTGGTTATAAGGATTCTACTATGATGAGGGTGTTTCTATCCCCAACATGCATAGGGTCAATCCTATCAACATTGATCAAGATTAAGCTGGATCTTCATCCGCTCAAGTCTCTAAGGGAGACTATTGTAACTTATGGAACTATTGCACAGGAGACAGTTCAGTGGTGTTTGTTTGTATTTTTCTCATTTGTAAGTCGCTTTATATAAAAGCATCTGCTAAGTGAATAAAAGTAAATGTAAATGTAAATGGTGGCTGAGAATTTGTGGGTTTGAGAGTAATCAGTGTCCATGGAGTCCATATGGGAGAGGTTTGGCCAAGCGGGACTGCATGTGTTCACCTCCGAGGAGACAGCACACGGCCTGCTGTATTTTGCCCTCACTCCTCCCACAGAATTAGGGCTGGACGCTATGGTGCACACGTGTCCGAGAGGTCACAAAAAAAGAGCCTTGTCCCCCAATCGCTCTGCTCCTACAAGTTCTAGCGAGAGTTAAAATCAGGGTTTACGTAGCCACCATTTCGGCCAGCCACGCCCCTGTTCATGGAGCCTCTGTGGGGCAACATCCTCTAACTTTGAGGTTTATGCGTAGTGTCAGGTGGCTGAGGCCCCTCTGCAAGCCGCACGTACATTCCTCAGATCATTCTGTGGTCCTGGAAGATCTGTCAGGGGCCCCATTTAAGCCCTTAGAAACAGCCTTAATTGCTTAATTGCCACGTCACTTGATTATGACAGGCCTATAAAAAGGCATGATTTTACACAAGCTTCAGATGCTGGTCGTATAAGGAGTGCTCCCATACTGTTATGCTAAACACATAACTTTTCCTTTCATTCTGATCTCCAAACTGCTTTAACACCAACTTGCTGCTGCTCGCTCTCTTAGACTCTCGACTTTTTAGGTTCGATACATTTCAGAGCTGTTCAAATTAAATGCTAGGTATAGTCGGTAATATTTGTATCAGTACATCGAGCGCACAGGAAAACTCTGGATATACTAATAACCAAGGAAACAATAACCAGGAAATGACTTTCCAAGGCCATGTTAAATTATATTATTCCAAATTTCAGGATCTTTGCTGTTAGTCGTTATTTCATTTTTGTGTACAACTCACATCAGTCAGGAAATCCATCCATTGTTCTGGATCTGTAGGAGGCCCGGAGTTGAAGCGATCCAGTTCAGTTTGAGTTTCAGCCAACATCAGCTGGATTTGCTCCTTCAGCTGTGGCAGAGATTTCTAAGCACACACACACACACACACACACACACACACACATATATATAGATGGCCACAATTTACTACCAGCAAGGATTTTACTAAGGGCAGGGACATTTGTGTAAAACATGATCTGCAGGCTTCTGGAAAGAACTAACTTTACCTCGATGTAAAGGACAAGTTTGAGTGTGAGTTTCTCAGCCAGCTTGGGAATGGTGGCTTTTCCTTCTTTGTACGGGATCCTGTGAAAACCGGATCTCACTGAGCTTTTTTGAATAACTTCCATTTTTTATACATTAATATGATTAGGACCACTTATACTAGCTAACATGGTTTATCGTTTTATATTAAAATTGAAATTCTACATACTGCACCTTTTAAAGACTTCAAAGTGCAAATTCCGGAAATCTCTCAAGACATATCTGCCCTGAGATCAAAATGTCTACCTGAAATGTGGGTGTTTTATAAAGAAGTCCTTCTCCTTCTGGATGGCTTCGTACAGAGGGGTGCGGTCCATGATCTCCTGCTGACCTCGGCAGCGGACAATCATGTATCCTTTAGTGAGGAAAATGTTGCCGTTGTTGATGACGGACATCACCTCATCCTCCTTGCCTATTTCCACCAGGTCGGGCTTTGTTAGGATGCCTGTTATGAACACACATGCTAAATGTTTTTGGAAGCCATCTTGTGCACGTGTTAAAGCATCACTGTGGAAGCGTTGGGCATGGATTAGATGAATGGAGAGCAGAGATGCGGAAGGTGAGTGGTAAGGATACCAGACCTGTACGAAGCTAACAAATGTTCTGTTCAGTAAGTAGTGGCAAGGGTAAAGAGACAAGAGCTACGCGAGAGTGAGAGTTGAGCTGCACAGAGCTGCGTAAGCATGTACGTTGATATTTGTGCAGGGAAATAAAACCGCTACACTTTTCCATCAGAACCGAAGTGAAGTGTTACAGTCACAATTTTTGAAATTCACTATATTAAAAATACAGACCGAGGGTTCTCTCGCCATTTGGATCAACTTCTTCAGCCATCTTCAGCGCAGTAGTGGTGATGTCCACGTTACACGGCACCACCACCAGGATAATGGTGTCTTCCTTTGTGATGAACTTTTTGATCAGGCTCTTAATCTGAATGAAAGACGGGCATGCGCTGATACATTTCAAAATGCTTTGTTTGACATTTTATAAGGGTTTAAAATGTCATGTTTAATCAGTTTACCACATAACAAATACGATCCATTTAAATAATCTTTAAAAACAATTGACCTGTTCTCCGATGTCCTCCGTTTGGGCTTTGACTGGCACATGGGCAATACCAGGCAGATCGATGAATGTGAGGTCGGGAGCACTGGTCGATGTCACCTCCAGGCTGATGAGCTCGTCGCTCATGCCCAAAACTCCAGCTATTTCATTCTGAGCTAAAAAAAAAATAAAATAAAAAAAAAAAAAAAAAAAAAAAAAAGAAGAACATGCACACGAGACAGTAATAATTAAAACAAAAATAATAGACAGCTAGGTAAAATATTTATATAATTAAGCAAAGTAATTAAGCAAAGCAATAACTAATGTTTAGGAATAAGTCCAAACAATGATGGCTTGATAATAGTTGAGAAAGACGATAATCAAATTAGACTGCTAATGTTAAAGATTGTGCCCAAACAAAGCTAGCTGGCAAACACAACACAACACGGCAATGGGACAGAGTAGTCATAATACAATCTCACATTTTTATTCCATTTTATTCAAGTTTTTATTTGTAAAATAATTTTTTGTGTAATAATACTTTTACCTCCTCCTCTTCAGCTTTAGAGAGGACTTTGTGTAGCTTCATTACAAGTTAAAAAAGTAGGAAAGCTAGCTTGTATTCAACATTAGTCCGCTTAGGACTTGGGTAACTACTCATTGAAATTTGCTTGCTTTTGTTGTAAGCTTAATAATAATAATAATAATAATAATAATAATAATAATAATAATAATAATAATAATAAACAGTTAGTTACTGTCCATTAATTTGACTGTATAAGTGTCATCCCATGATTTGACTGATGGAATGAAACAAAACAAATATTTGGCCATACTGCGTCTAAAATTTCAGAGACTTGATAATCATTTCTTTATAGAGCTGTGCGACTCTGATTCACAACATCGTTACCTTTTCTAATCGAACTCTCCACATCTGTTGGATCTGTAATGTCTCTCACAATGTCCTTGTACTTGATCTTTCCATGCCAGAAGTCCTTCTGTCTGCTCTTCTTCATCTTGAGCTCGAGTGGACATCGTGTCACGATATCTGCGTGATTAACAGCAAATAATTCAAACGTAATAAAATCGAATACTCTTCTCTCTGACATTTATTCATTTTTTTAAACATTTGAAGCTGTTCTGATACATTCACGTAGCGACTTACTGTATGTTCTGTAAGTTTCAGTATAAATAATGTTAAATATAAAGACTGTACAATCATTACATGTCTCTCTAAGTTACTATTAACTATAAGTTTCTATTGGTAATAAACATTACATTAGGCTAACATAACTGTGGACATAATACTTGATAGTGATACTTGCTATGAGAGTGAAAATAAAATGAAGATGAATAAGGGCGTTCGAAATAGATTTTGTATGTGTGGACAATTTTCAAAAGTAATCACAAATTGGATTTGCAGTGATGTTTCGTACTCTTGAACACTGCGGGTTTGTATTTGGAAGTGACATCGGTCACTACAGTCACAGAGAACGCAGTCACTGTAGTAAAGTTGGTTTTGGATTTGACATTCACTACGATTTTCTGAATTCTGTCACAATTTATTAACACAAATCCCCTTTTTCTGGAAAAAAAATAAAATGAAGATGAATAAGGGCGTTCGAAATAGATTAAACCTGAAATTCAAATTTCACTTAGCTTCATCCCTATTAAAGTTTCTGCTCCGTTAAGAGTCTGTTGATGTCCCTGAGGTAGTCAGACCGGTCCTGTGAGCATTACACTACTGTATGTAAATTAGGTTTGATTGGGTTTGTAAATTCCATAGATATGGAATTATTGTGTGGACAATTTTCAACAGTAATCACAAATTGGACTTGCAGTGATATTTCATACTTTTGGACACGTTAATTGCGACCGAATTCAAGCAAAAAGGAAAATGCAAATCCATATTACCGCGGTTTTCGTACGTGAATGTACAATGTCTAGCAACGCAAAGTCCACGTACAGTTGCATTTCACTTGCAGATGTGTGTTACGAGTTGAGACCCTGTCAGAAATACTGTAGCAACAGCAGTTACCCCGTTTGATACGTCACTTCCCCACATAGTACAGAACGTGCCAATGTTCAAACAGATTCGCAAATCCCTTTGTGTTTGCATGACGCTTCACAGAGAAACCGGTCAGTTAGTGTAGGGGTTGGAGTATAGGTCTATTATGGGGCGGGTTTGTATTTGGAAGTGACATCGGTCACTACAGTCGCAGAGAACGCAGTCACTGTAGTCAAGGTGGTTTTGGATTTGACATTCACTTAAATTTTTCTGTATTCTGTAACAATTTACATGTCCACTAACACAAATGTCCTTTTTCTGAAAAAAAAAAAAAAAAAAAGATCTGCAAAGTACCTCCATCCTCTCACTTCCAGGCTTATGGAAATGTCATACATATTTCACATTCTATTAAATTATATAAGTTTAATAAAATTATTATTATATTAGAGTTGAACATCATTACAGGTAAAAGTATGGTGTAATTATATAATTTTTCTATTTAATATTTTTTATTTAGGTGAAAAGAGAAACTATCACTGCTTTTTTATTAATTTGTTTTAGTTATTTAAGTTAGTTATCTTGAGCAACAGTAAAATGAGTGCACTCAAAAGCCCTTTGGATGCAATTTCGCGAAAGAAATGAATCTAATAATTATAATCGCATCAAAGATGTCAAATAACAGCAATTTATTATTATTATTATAAATATAATTATTATTATTATTATATTGTTGTTGTTGTTGTTATTAATAATAATACATAATAATAATAATAATAATAATAATAATAATAATAAAATTGCTGTTATTTGGCATCTTTGATGCGATTATATATATATATATATATATATATATATATATATATATATATATATATATATATATATATATATATATATATATAGATATTTTATTTTTTTATTTATTTTTTTTTTGGTAAAAACCCATATGATTAAGAAGTTGACCCATGGTGTCTCACCACTCCCGCGGGGCAGAGCGACTCCGGACAGCGCCTCCAGCACCGAGCTCTTCCCCGAGCTCCGGTCTCCGATCACTACGATGGCTGGAAGCGCGAGGTCCTTCCCTACACCGAACACCCGCAGAGAGTCGATCAGGTCGAGGTACGGACGCACCTTTTTCTCATACTGCTCACTCAGGCTCATCTCTGACAGCTGAGAAACTCTGCAAAGTAAGTCGATCAACAATTAATAACAAGTTCGTTTTTTAAGTCTGCGCTTTAACACAGCTCTGTGTCCTCTGAGTTACGTGGAAAAGTGAAACTGATGCACCAGGTCGCTTCACCTGTCATGCAAAGCGCCAACGAATCACCTGGGATCCAGACCATATTTCGCGAGACTGATGCAAATACAAGTACAAATGCAGATAAGGCCAAGACGAGTCAAAGTCAATACAGAAAACCTCTTGAAATATCCCTAATTCAAAGGTGGGGCAAAAACTGTGCTGAACTTACCTTAGAACTGTGGATTCAAGAAAAAGGGATGGAACATTTTTAACCAAAGAGTAGATACTTGGAATGGAAGACATTCCAGGGTATTTAAGTCTTTGTATTGTCGCTACTTAGTTGCGGCACACACACACACACACACACACACACACACACACACACACACACACACATTATGTATATATATATGGGTCTGTGCGTGTGTGTGAGTGTGTGTGTGTGCGTGTGCCGTATATATATATATATATGTGTGTGTGTGTGTGTGTGTGTGTGTGTGTGTGTGTGTGTATCCCATATAAGGTGGGATAGGAAGGGGTAAGATGTGTCTTAAATAGAGAATATGTCAGGAAAAAGTCATTATATTTTAAAGGGTAATTTTCCATCAATATATAATTCATCCTTTAAAAATACCTCCTTGTTTCAGGTGTTGCTGTTACTGGGTAGCTGTAAAGTGAGCATGGCTGCATCTAAAAAAAAAAAAGAAGAAGAATTTATACCAGATTTCCTTTATATTATTAAACTGCTTTTGGAGCGTTACCTGCAAAGCCAGGCATATGATCTCAACATGATTCCGATTGAACAACAGGACTAACTCTCAAGCTTAATGTCCGAATTTGCGATAGCAATTTACCGCTTTGGTAAATAATAATTCATCATTTTATTGGCACTAATTGTTGCTAATGGAATGTTCAATTGGTACATTCTTTATCTAGAATAATCTAAGTAGGAATTTAGGCCTTTAAATTGGGGTTTCATAGCAGCGTGTGATTTAGAACGCAGTTATCCATCATGCATGAGTATTGTGCAAGAGCTTTGCTTCATGTTTATTATACAGTATATTTTCATTTGGTGTTTGTGGTCCAGCAAAAATGTCTTTACACCATAGCTCAATGTCAACATTAGTCAGAAGGCTTCAAATGTCATAACACACAGTTAAAACAGATATAAAATAAAACAGAATTGTTCCCTGAAGCAAGTGAGAAAAATGAAGTGGTGCCAGAGGAGGAACAGGGACGACCAAAAGCTAGGAAAAGAATGAGAGCATAACAAGTTTTCAAGTAAGAACAAATTAGCTAGACCATTTTTTGTTTCTGCTTCATCTGTGTTTCGTCCCAAACATTTAATTTTTCTTGCTGTAAACTTTATTCTAGTTTACGAAATGTTAACGGAAATGCCAATCATTTTGTGTGGGCTGTTTAAAGAGAGAGTAGATCATTTTTGCAGCAATATATCGAGTTTACAGTACAGATAGTGCCGCAGACAAATTTTTACCCAGGGAAAACTCTGGATATAAAGGTTACCAGGAAACACTAGGTTAGGTGTGCCTGTTAAATAAAGATAAATGACTTCCTAAGGCCATGTTAAATTAAACTTTGCGGAACCTCATTGTTGGGATTTGCTTCATTTTTGCGTAGAGCTCGTGTCATTCAGGAAGTAGATCCTTTGTTCTTGTTCTGCAGGAGGCATCGTCTGGATTTGCTCCTCAGTCATCCACACACAACCACACCCAGCCACGTTTTACTACTAGCACATTTTACTACGCATAGGGATTTTACTGCCAGCAAGGACATTTGTGTACCACACAATCTGGAGACTTCAGGAAAGAACTATCTTTCCCTCAATGTGAAGGCTGAGTTCAAGTATGAGTTTATGAGCTATGCAATGTTTTCCTCAGTAGGATATTCTGTTGCACTGCGGATGAAAATGCTAATATTTGTTGCGCTCTTAATGTAATACATGTAGTGTTTTGTGTTTTAGTGAAAGAAATCTATTAATCTATTAAACTTTCCTTCATCACTGAATGAGAGCAAATTCCGGTATTACAGATAGTAGCACTGGGACAGGTAGCAGATGTGTGACTAATCATGAAGAATGACGTGACGCAATTGGAGAAATCGTCTTGCTTTTGAAAAGATACTGATCTAAACACCAAAGCAGTCATTACACACACAAGACCGAGAAGTCCCCTGTCTGCGTGCACAAGGAACGATTCTTATTGGTTATGTTATGATCTGTATAAATAGTGTGATATACTCATGTGTCACAGGACGAAAGTCTCAATAATATAAACACGTTGTTTAATAGTTTAACGTACGATCGGTCAGTTAAAACGACATTGTAATTATAGGATAAAAATTATGAGAAAAAATAAATAAACATATATATATATATATATATATATATATGCTTCTTTTTCACCATGGAGAACACTTTGCTCTGTGTCACTCATTTGCTGTGTGGGAAATTAAAAATGGGATAACTCTGTTGGCCTTTTATGAATGTCTTTACGCCGTAGCTCAAGGTCAACATTAGTCAGGATCTTCAATGTTCATTTAATAACACACAGAATAAAACAGAATTGTTCCCAGCTCTATGGCATTTTTCATTAAAACATTGAGAAAAATCAAGTGGTGCCAGAGGAGGAACAGAGATGGACAAAAGCTAGGAAAGGGATGAGAGCAGGAAGAGTTTTCATGTAAGACCAATTTATCTAGATTACTTTGTAAGGCCATGTTAAATTTCATTGTTAGGATTTGCTTATCTTTGTGTACAGCTCGTGTCAATCAGGAAGTCGATCCTTTGTTCTGTTTCTGTAGGAGGCCTGGAGCCATAGCAATCCAGTTCAGCCTGAATTTCAGCCAACTTCATCTGGATTTGCTTCTTACATTCAACAACTACCCCCCCACACACACACACACACACACACACACACGCACAAAGACACACACAGACACCTGCTCACACAGCCATATTTTACTACTAGCAAAGACATTTGCGTACCACACAATCTGGAGACTTCAGGAAAAAACTATATTTCCCTCAGTGTGAAGGCTGAGTTCAAGCATGAGTTTCTCGGCCAGGTTGGGAGTGGTGGATTTTCCTTTATCAAACAGTGTTCTGTGAAGAATATCAACCAAATTGTACAGTTTAAACTGTGCTTTACATAGTATTGGGGGGGGGGGCGGTCTCCTCAATCACCACTAGTGTGCAAGATCCACCAGGATAATGCGATTGCAACCATAGTGCGCCAGAGCACCCACCACACACCAGCAATTAGTGGAGAGGAGAGAGTGATGTAACCAATTCAGGGCTGGGGATTATTAGGGGGCCATGACATAGAAAGGCCAGTGGGGCCAATTCGCCAGGACCTCGGAGTTGCACCTTTACTCTTTTACGATAAGTGTCCTGGGATTTTTAATGACCACAGAGAGTCAGGACATCTGTTTAATGTCTCAACATCTCAATGGCAGTGCTGTTTCTACAGTATAGTGACCCCGTCATTACACTGGGTCATTAGGCCCCACACAGACCACAGGGTGAGCGCCCCCTGCTGGCCTTACTTACACCACTTCCAGCACCAATCTTAGTGGCTAGTTCTACAGGATGCTCCATAAAACTCATTTCCTTATAAAACTGAACTAATTCTACCTGAGATTACTTTTTTACAAGCAAAACTGCCGCTTCTCGCAGAGTTAAAGGTCAGCAAAAATGTATGTTTTGTTTGTCACTGTAATATAGCCTAGTGGGTCCCATGTTTAATGTTAAACATCGGTTTAGAGATGTAATGGCTTATATTTTAAACATTCCTGCTTCATAATATTGCAATTTATTGATATCAGCTAAAGCAGCAGGTAAATCTGAGGTAAATTATTGAATTCATAAGGTATATTTTAATGATTTCACAGCTTTAAAATGTACTATATATTAATAAGTGTAAAAATGTTTCAGCAAAAAAATTTTGTATATCACAGTTTAAGTTTTTAGGGTGTATTTATGATAACTTGACCCATGGTGTCTCACCACTCCCGCGGGGCAGAGCGACTCCGGACAGCGCCTCCAGCACCGAGCTCTTCCCCGACCCAATAATAATAATAAGCCAATGATAAGCCCCAATTGGCTTATTATGTAATTTATGATTCTGTGCTTGCATGTTATATGGTATATTGCAATGCTTTATTTAAATGTTAAATTTTAGTTTTTCATGTACGTTGTATTGAATGTACATAGCATAACTAGTATATAATTTATACTTTGTGGCTGCTCAGAGATAAAAGCAGGGCAGAACACAAACACAAGGGAAGCAGATGTGGGGAATAAGTGCTCTTTTATTTACTCTAAAAGTCTGTGTGTGGAGGTGAGGTGTAGGTAGGAGTAGGGAGTGGCCTTCCTGGTGTGGATTGTGGAGTATGTTAGCAAGATAATTAGCAAGATTTGATGCTAATATTTAGCCCACCCACAGTCCCACACAAACGTGCACTTATTTTCAGATGTCTTATCTGAGTCCTTCACTTTAGAATAAGATGGTGAATTAAGTTAAAGTTGAATTTGGATTTTCGTGGATTACATGTGTCTGGATCAGGCAGCGTTGCAGGTTACATAAGGGTTTCTTTTACTGCTGAGATAACATGTTATTGCACTGATATAAGGTCTCCTTACAGTGACAGCTTTGTTCATTTAGTTCGATTACAGTCTCTTTGCAACAGTGTGGTTTGAGTGAGTTATTTCTCTTCTGAACTGTGGACTGCTGAATAGAATAGAATACAATAGAATAGAATAGTGTGCAATTATGAATTGCATATTAAACCAATTAAGAGCAAAAAGAGATAAAACACATCAATTAGACAACGGTCAGAATAAAAGAATACCATCGACATGTAAACATCAGTTTAATAACACCACTTAATAACTGTTAATATATTTTTTTAAATTCTATATATCCACGATTCTATGGATGATTTGGTTTAAATTTTCTTCATTTTCTATTGAATTATATACAGTAATTTAATAATTCGAATGCTGACGTAAATACATATGGATTGTATTGTAAACGTATAGAAATCAAAGCTACACAAACTGGCCATGGCTAGTGAAAAAATACAGGGGACGAATTTACGTTTTATTAAAAGTGTGCCCATGGATTCTAGAAGCTTCTGACTCGAAAGGTAGCTCTTCTGCTGGTCCTGGCATCTCTCAAGCAGGTAGGAGATCAAGGTCTTTCTGTTGTGCCTTCCTGCCTTTACTTTGCCCCTGGATTAGCCAAGGCCTTCCTATATTCTAGGCTGGATTATATTCTTAAAATGTCCAACCTTGAGTGTTACAGGTGCCAATTTATATTCACGCGACAAGCGAAATGCCTGTTACCTGACCACAACTGGCCTATAAATAGCTGTGATTTCACACAGACTCCAGATACTAGTCCCACAGCGTGAAGCTCACACAATGTCTCGTTCTGGGTTCCTTTCGTTTCCACAGAAAGATCAGATGTCTTAGATTTAAGACCAAAGGTTTGACCAAATGACGTTTTTGCACACTTACACATAATATTTTGTTAATATTTGTTTATTTGTTAATATAAGTGGTGAGTGTGTACAGAATCACATACGCAACACATACGCACACACACACACACACACACACACACACACACACACACACACACACACACACACACACACACACACAAACAATGGTTTAAGATGTGACCTCAGGGGAACAGTGCTTTCTGGTCCGGAATAACATGTTTGTGTTTACATGGTTATCCTGTCAGCCATTTTATAAACACTCCCTCACACCCCTTCACTCAGCACCCTCGCGACCATTCTTATAAATCATTAAGAAATTAATTTAGCATATTTTTATTGTTATATAGTGCACTTTATCACGGTTAGAAATCGAATCTTGACAAATGTTGAGAAATCTTGCCTAAGGCACCTTTAAATGAACATTGTAGAACTTATTGCACAAAAATCACTGTCTCTACTAAACACTAGATGGAGCTGTTGGCCATTGATTGTGTTTAATGGAATGTTATTGGAATCAGTGAGTATTAAATTGATAGTAAAATTGAAATCATGCTAATAGGGCGCCAATATTAGTGGAGAGCACTGAATACATCAGTAAGGAAACTCATCTGCCCTATCAGAATGTCATGTTTTATGTCATTTATATGCATTTTTGGTTTTGGTGCATGAAAATGTGTACTTGAACAGAAACTGAGGGACTTCTGATCCAGGGTACGCAAATAGATTTTACCAATGTGTGCATTTTACATTTCCATTCAGATGTCTGTGTCATGCCTAATAGGCCAGACAAGTTCAAATATGAGATTGGAGATTGTTAATAATTATCTAACAGACATACTAATCATTAATTTTAGAATATTTGAAATTTTTTTGTTTTTATATTGCAAACGCACCTACTTACTAGAATGTAAAAATACATCTCCAGGTTTATATAAAATGTATCTGCAATCATGCGTCATTTCAGTGCATCAGTTACTGCTTTATTATGAACAGGAATTTCAAGATACTGTCCCATACCACTAGTATGATAGGCTGTCAATGCCCTTTCTAAGCATAGCTCTAATACAAAATATATATAATAACACCAATTGCTGGATATATAGTAACACTAATTACTGGATATTCTGGACTAACTGGAGCTTGTGTATACACCTATTGATTCAGCCAGATACCAACGTGAAAAGATAACAAAAGTCCAACCTACAAATCATGAACTGGTTGATGAGTCATGTAATGACATTATATTTCTTATATAGTTTAGCAATGTTTCTGAGATGAAAATGCAATCGCGATAATATTATTTACATGAGCTTCAAATGAGAGACTGGGGTCAGTAATCCCACCAAGTCTTTCACTGCACTGCTGCTGATTTAACTGAAAACCCAACCAGAGTTAGAACATATACAGAAAGGTTACTTCTAGCTGCCTGTGGCTTTAGTAGAAGTACTTCTTTTTTGTCAGAAATTACACAGCCTCCAGTGTCTAATGTCCTCAACAGTATTAAGCTGATGTTCCTCATCTGGCATTGTTGAAACATAAAGCTGTGTCTCAGCAGCATAGCTGTGGAAGCCTATACCATGCTAATGAATATCTGTATTCAGAGGTACCATATAGGAAAATAAGCAGACACCCAAGGACTTATAATATATAAGTATTTACTGATAAATAGATGGAATCAGCAGCACCATCAAAGAGACAATCTCCCAGATAAAACTGATGGAGAACTTTTGCAGGAACCAGCACCTTCTGAGACACAGTGTGTCAGCCACTTGTTCTCAATGAACTTGTTCATCTCAGGCACTTCTTGATGTCAAGAATTTGTTTCTTAATATGTGTTTAATTAGAAAGTTTACAAGTGTATACAATACTGTAAAGCGCTTTGAATAAAAGCGCTATATAAGTGCGCCATTTACCATTTAAATATTCCGATTTGACATTAAACTTCAAAAATGAATGATAAAATGTTTTGTTGGTGTGTAACTTATTCTTTTTTTAAAGACTTTGCAGCTGTTTTCATTAATAGGATTTCTGTTTTTATCATTTCTTTATTGAAACTGTTATTGTTCAGTAGCTGGGTGAATTCATTATTATTATGTTGTTGTTCTGGATTAATAATGATTAACCAGAGAGAGAGAAAAAACCTTCATAAAATCCCATTTGTATATGTATTTCTTGGCCCTCAATAAATCAAGCCCTAATTGTTCTTCTCTCTTACCTACATATACAATATGCTTTATACAGGTGGGTGTTAAACTTTGGGGGATGGGGGGTTGTTTGGTTTTGGTGTTGTTGGTCTATGCTCCCAAATTTCCTCTATAATTTTTCCGCTATTCTACACTACCCTACACTACCCTTTTGCTCATCTCAAGTCTTTTTAAATACTTTTTCCCCTAATTAATTACATTAATTAAATCATGAGTCAAACGCAAGCTCAATATGGTTTGCTGCTTCGTTTCCTTTGGCTCTGTGAACTTCGGAAAAAACAAAAAACACTTTTGTTGAAATGGCTCGCAATATTTACTGCTCTACATTTCTACACTATGTAGAAACTTTTGGTAACACTTTATATGAAGCCCATGCTTATAATTAATTGTAGCCCCATTTTAATTATTTATAAGCAAGTATTACTGCTCTATAAACACATTTATAATGACACATATAGAGCTATACTTCGTTATAATAACATTTATATTATTGTTTTTGAAATTACTTATAAGTGATACCCTTGTTTTTTCAGTGCACATGCTCATAATGCATTTTACACCAATTTATAAGTATTAATTAGTCTGTTTTATGGTAAAAAAAAAATACAGCCTGCATTTTTATAATGTTATTATATTAAGGTTATAATTACTTATTGGTAATGCAGATTTATTTCTAGCTATAATTAGCTATTTCATTCTGAGCTAAAATAAAAAAAATATGCACATACGACAATAATAGTTAAGACAAAAAAAAAAAAAAACCTAAGCATAGCTAGCTAACATTTAAGAAAATCAGCAACCGGAGTTAGACAGCTAATGTTAAATTATAAGCCCAAACAAAGCTATCTAACTAACATAACACAGCAACAGGAGAGAGTACGTATTATATTGTTAATAAATTTACAAACCATATTCATTATTTAATCAGATTCATTATATATAATCTTAATAATCAATTTAGGTTTTTTTTAATAATACACTATTATCCGTTTAATTATTTAAGCACTAAATTGGCATGCACGTCTTTTTCTAATCATTTGCTCCACATCTTCTGGATCTCTTCCTCATAATCATCGTACTTGATCTTTCCATGCCAGAAGTGTTTCCTCCTGCTCTTCTTCATCTTGAGCTCGAGCGGACATCTTGTCACTATACCTGTTTGGTCCATCCATCCATCTTCCTGTACACCCTGGATAGGGTGCCAGTCCATCGCAGGGAACAACCACATACACACTCACACACCCATTCATACACTATGGACAATTTACCAATCAACCTACCATGCAAGTCTTTGGACTGTGGGAGGAAAGCCCCGCAGCACGGGGAGAACATGCAAACTCCGCACACACATGGCCCCGGCGGGAATCGAACCCCGGACCCTGGAGGTGTGAGGCGAACTAAGCCACCGTGCGCCCTACCTGTTTAGTGATTGGCAGAAAAAACATTTCCCTGTTAGTGTTTCATCAACTTTTTAAAGCGTTTTGTATTTTCTATTTCAAGTCTAGTCGAGGCAAGTGGGTTTTTATTGTCATTCCTCTATATAGCTGGTATACACTAGATCAAACAGAAGACAACGTAAAGTGCAAATACACAACACAACGTTGTGAGACACTGACATAATACAGAACTATATACACAGAATAATAAATACATAGCTGTTGCATGGATGGACTGTAAAAAAGGGGGCAAAGAAGTGTCCACTGCAGTATTCAACAGTATTGAATCATACTGGATTAGTGTGTGTAATGTGAGAGTTTTAGCCACATCCATTGCTAATAGGTATATTAAATCAAGCACAACAAGACAAACCTGAACTCTGGAGCAGTGGAAACATACTCTCTGGATTAAGGAATCATTCCCCTTTCCCTTCTTTTATCATGGCACACCCATTTTTTTCCTAAACACTATAAATTATTGCTGCAAATGTATGGCTGAATTTCAACATTATAAACATGTTTTAAAAGAAAAAAATAAAATAAATTTTAAAAATAGTTTAAAAGATAACATTAAATTACCTCTATTTCATGGGGTTTTTTTAAACAGTACTTTTTGAACAGCATGTTTTTGAACTGTGCTGTGGGTGGAGTTTGGCTCGGAGTGCTTTAAAGCTGGAGGAGCAGTCAGTTTTGCACAAAGGTGTTGTGTAAGCAGGTCAAATTATTCCCTTTCAATTTTAAACAAAAATATGTCGACCACCAAGGTTATCTTCACAAACATTCACCTGTTTGCCAAATGTGAACTCAAATGTGAACTGCTTTAAGTTCAACAAAGCACTAATTAACCACCAGCCCAAACACACACAACTCTTATTTTCTTTCTGTTATTATAGAAGTCTTATTTGAATTCTTCTTCTGAAATTTCCCATGCAACTGTTTGAAATTTGGATTTGAAATTTGAATCCAAGTTGGATTCTTGTAGGTTCACAGACCTCATTGTGATACCCCAAATGCAGATTTGGCATGGTATAGCTTGCAATGATACATACATACATACATACATGTGTGTGTGTGTGTGTGTGTGTGTGTGTGTGTGTGTGTGTGTGTGTGTGTGTGTGTGTGTGTGTGTGTGTGTGTGTGTGTGTGTGTGTGTGTGTGTATACACCATATAAACTATATAAAATTTCAATAGGACAAAACCATTCAATCCAGTACGGGTCATTTTGACCCCCTTTATGAATTCGTGAAGGTTTTTTTGATTCATGCATTGTTGGGTTAAATATCAAAAAACCAAAAGGTGTGCATCATACCTGACACCTAGTCGAACACTTTACAGTTGGATGTGTGACTGTACATCATAAACTTCAAATGCTATTGAGCTTTAAATGATGGTATAGTTTGTATATGAGCCCATGCAGTTATAAAATACATGGCAATATTTATATATAATTTAATAGTTTAATTTATTACATATAAAAAAAATCTAAAATGTGTGCATTATAGCTGACACCTAGATGAACACTTTACAGTGGATCATATAAATCATTCCCTTCAAATGCTATTGAAGTTAGAAACGTGTTTAACAATGTCGTATGTAACTTTAGAGACGGTCCCTTAATTTCCGCATATTTACATTTACATTTATTCATTTAGCAGACGCTTTTATGCAAATCGACTTACAAATGAGAAAACATAAACAAAGCGATATATCAAGCAGAGAAATATCCGTGAATATCGGACGTCCAACGTCCAGGTCTGGATCCCAGGTGATTCGTTGGCGCTTTGCATGACAGGTGAAGCCACCTGGTGCATCAGTTTCACTTTTCCACGTAACTCAGAGGACACAGAGCTGAGTTAAAGCGCACACTTAAAAAACATTCTTGTTATTAATTGTTGATCGACTTACTTTGCAGACTTTCTCAGCTGTCAGAGATGAGCCTGTGTGAGCAGTATGAGGAAAAGGTGCGTCCGTACCTCGACCTGATCGACTCTCTGCGGGTGTTCGGTGTGGAGAAGGACTTCGCGCTTCCAGCCATCGTAGTGATCGGAGACCGGAGCTCGGGGAAGAGCTCGGTGCTGGAGGCGCTGTCCGGAGTCGCTCTGCCCCGCGGGAGTGGTGAGACACCATGGGTCACTTCTTAATCATATGGGTTTTTACAAAAAGATTTTTAAAAAAGTTTTTTTTTATTCTCATCCAAAGTGCATTCATTTTACTGTTGCTCAAGATAACTAAAAAAAAAAGCACTGATAATTTCCATTTTCGTCTAAAATAAAAGAACAACAAAAAAGTCAAATAATATTAGAATTACACCCAACTTTTACCTGTAATGACGTTCAACTCTAATGTAATAATAACTGTAACTGTAAGTTATTTAATTTCATATAATGTGAAATATGTATGACATTTCTGTAGGCTAAATGAATTCAGGAAGTAGGCTGGAGGATGGAGGTTAAGTACTTTGCTGATTTTTTTTTTCTTTGCAGAAAAAAATTGTGTTAGTGGACGTGTAAATTGTGACAGAATTCAGAAAAATCGTAGTGAATGTCAAATCCAAAACCAACTTTAATACAGTGACTGCGTTCTCTGCGACTGTAGTGACCGATGTCACTTACAAATACAAACCCGCCCCATAATAGACCTATACTCCAACCCCCGACACTAACTGACCGGTTTCTCTGTGAAGCGTCACGCAAACACAAAGGGATTTGCGAATCTGTTTGAACATTGGTACACTACGTACAAGTCTGAGGAAGTGACGTAGCTAACGGGGTAACTGCTGTTGCTACAGTATTTCTGACAGGGTCTCAACTCGTAACACACAACTGCAAGTGAAATGCATCTGCACGTGCCAGACATTGTACATTCCCGTATACGAAAATGTGGAAAATTTACGGGTCCACAAATATGAAACACAACTGCAAATACAATTTACGATTACTTTTGAAAATTGTCCGCAAGATACTTCCATATCAATGGAATTTACAAACCCGATCAAACCTAATTTACCTACAGTAGTGCACATGCTCACAGGACCGGTCTGACTACCTCAGGGACATCAACAGACTCTTAACGGAGCAGAAACTTTAATATGAATAAAGGAACGTACACGTACGTGAAATTTGAATTTCAGGTTTAATCTATTTCGAACGCCCTTATTCATTTTCATTTTATTTTCACCGTCATAGCAGAGATATGTAATGATTGTACAGTCTTTATATTTAACATTATTTATACTGAAACTTACAGAACATACAGTAAGTCGCTACGTGAATGTATCAGAACAGCTTCAAATTTTTTTTTTTTTAAAGAATAAATGTCAGAGAGAAGAGTATTCGACTTTATTACATTTGAATTATTTCCTGTTAATCACGCAGGTATCGTGACACGATGTCCACTCGAGCTCAAGATGAAGAAGAGCAGAAAGAAGGACTTCTGGCATGGAAAGATCAAGTACAAGGACATTGTGAGAGACTTTACAGATCCAACAGATGTGGAGAGATCGATTAGAAAAGGTAACATTGTAACGTCGTACTCTATAACAGCTCTATAAAGAAATGATTATCAAGTCTCTGACATTTTAGACACAGTATGGCCAAATATTTGGTTTGTTTTCACTCCATCAGTGAATGACATGCTGTCAAATCTTGGGATGATGCTTAAACAGTCAAATTAGTGGAAAGAAACTAACTGTTTATTTATTTATTTACTTACTTACTTACTTACTTATTTATTTATTTATTTATTTATTTATTTATTTATTTATTTATTTATTTATTTATTTATTTTTGTTATTATTATTATTATTATTATTATTATTATTATTATTATTATTATTATTATTATTATTATTATTGTATTATTATTAAGCTTACAACAAAAGCAAGCAAATTTCACTGAGTAGTTACCCAAGTCCTAAGCGGACTAATTTTGAATACAAGCTAGCTTTGCTACTTTATTGACTTGTAATGAAGCTACACAAAGTCCTCTCTAATGCTGAAGAGGAGGAGGTAAAAGCTATTTTACAGATAAAAACTTGAATAAAATGGAAGGAAAATGTGTGATTGAATTACCACTATTCTGTCCCATTGCCGTGTTGTGTTGTGTATGTCAGCTAGCTTTGTTTGGGCACATTCTTTAACATTAGCAGTCTAATTTGATTATCGTCTTTCTCAAATTTTATCAAGCCAACATTTGGACTTTTTCCTAAGCATTATCTAATTTGGTTGCTGTTTTGTTAGCTAGCTAGCTTTGCTTAATTATATAAATATTTTAGCTATCTGTCTATTATTTTTGTTTTAATTATTACTGTCTCATGTGCATGTTCTTTTTTAGCTCAGAATGAAATAGCTGGAGCCTTAAGCATAAGTGACGAGCTCATCAGCCTGGAGGTGACATCGACCAGTGCTCCCGACCTCACGTTAATCGACCTGCCTGGTATTGCCCATGCGCCATTCAAAGGCCAACCAGAGGACATCGGAGAACAGGTCAATTGATTTAAGTGATTATTTAAATGGATCGTATTTGTTATGTGGTATACTGATTAAATATGACAATGTAAACACTGATAAAAAAAAGTCAAATAAAGCATTTTGAAATGTATCAGCGCATGTCCGGCTTTCTTTCAGATTAAGAGATGGATCAAAAAGTTCATCACAAAGCAAGACACCATTATCCTGGTGGTGGTGCCGTGTAACGTGGACATCACCACTACTGCGCTGAAGATGGCTGAAGAAGTTGATCCAAATGGCGAGAGAACCCTCGGTCTGTATTTTTAATATATATTGAATTGCAAAACTTGACTGTAACACCTCTCTTCGGTTCGGATGGAAAAGTGTATAGGTTTTATTTCCCTGTGCATATATCAATGCACATTCTTACACGCAGCTCTGTGCAGCTCAGATCTTGCCCTCGCGTAGCTCTTGTCTCGCCGCTCTTTATCCTTTGCACAACTTACTGAACAGAACACTCATTAGCCAAATTATACACAGGTCTGGCATCCTTACCACTTACCTTCCGCAGCTCTGCTCTCCATTCCTCTCGGCCATGCCCAACGCTTCCACAGTGATGCTTTAACACGTGCACAAGATATCTTCCATAAACTTTTTGCATGTGTATTCATAACAGGCATCCTAACAAAGCCCGACCTGGTGGACAAAGGCAATGAGGATGACGTGATGTCCATCATCAACAACGAAATCTTTTACCTCACTAAAGGCTACATGGTTGTCAGGTGCCGAGGACAGCAGGAGATCATGGACCGCATCTCTCTGTACGATGCCATCGAGAAGGAGAAGGACTTCTTTACAGACCACCCACATTTCAGGTAAACATTTTGATAGATATGTCTTGAGAATTTTCCTGAATTTGCTGTTGGAAGTTTTTTTAAGTTGCAGTATGTAGAATTTCATCATATTGATCTACAAAAAAATGGATGCTGTTAAAAAATTCAGTGAATTCAAAAACTCAGTGAAAAAAACTCAGTGAAACTCAGATGAACGTAAAAACTCGGTTTCCACAGGATGCCGTATAAAGAAGGAAAAGCCACCATTCCCAAGCTGGCTGAGAAACTCACACTCGAACTTATCCTTCACATCAAGGTAAAGCTAGTTCTGCAGATTGTATAGTACATAAATGTCCCTGCTCATAGTAAAATCCTTTCAGGTTGTAAAACATTGCTGTGTGTGTGTGTGTGTGTGTGTGTGTGTGTGTTTGTGGTTTAGAAATCTCTGCCACAGCTGAAGGAGCAAATACAGCTGATGTTGGCTGAAACTCAGACTGAACTGGATCGCTACAACTCCGAGCCTCCTACAGATCCAGAACAACAGATGGACTTCCTGACTGATGTGAGTTGTACACAAAAACTAAATAAAGACTAACAGCGAAGGTCTTGAAATTTGGACTAATGTCATTTAACATGACCTTGGAAAGTTATTTCCTGGTTATTGTTTCCTTGGTTACTAGAATATCCAGAGTCTTTCACCATGCACTCGACTTACTGCTGCAAGTATTCAAATATCTCCTTTCATCCCTACTGTGACTGATAAATAAGTGATTACACACAGACACGCACACACATGCACGCACACATTATTTTTATATATATATATATATATGTAAAATAATATACATTATCTGACTTAGGATTTTCTGACATACTGTTTATTCCTTTCATCCCTGGAAAGGAACCCAATTGATTTCCTGCTCTCAGACCGACAGAGATGAAAAATGCCGTAGCTGGGTTTGGCAAATTCATATCAATTCACTTTTATTTGTATAGCGCTTCTAACACTGGACATTGGCTCAAAGCAGCTTTACATAAATATATAAACACACGATAGAGATTTTAAGTGTGTGAATTTATCCCTATTGTGCGAGTCGGTAGCAACGGTGGTGAGGAAAAGCCCCCTAAGATGATATGTGGAAGAAACCTTGAGAGGAACCAGACTCAGAAGGGAACCCATCCTCTTGGGAACAACGGATAGTGTGAAATTAAAAGAAAGTTCATTATGGCTTCATATGAAGTCTGTTTGTTGAACTAGTCCACTATTCACCAAAGGAGGTACACACTGCAGGTGGTAATTGCAGTCCCAAGGCCATCACAGCAACCATAGTCCCAGCAACCACAACGAGAATGTCTATGTTGAATTGAGGTACGGAGATCAGAAACGGTCAGGATCACTGGCATCTCCATAAAATCATGTGTGGCTCGACCAACAATTCTGTTTTCCTTTATATCTGCTTTAATTTTAAATTATAGCTTTATGAACCTTCTGGCTAATGTTGACATTGAGCTGAAATCAGGAGCCCTTCATGAACGATCTACAAAGTAATCCCATATTTAATTCTGCCCAAACAGCAAATGAATAGGTATAGGGCATGGGTCTCCAATCTTATCCGCAAAGGGTCGGAGTGGGTGCTGGTTTTCATTCCAACCAAAAAGGAGCCAAACTTCACTAAAATGCGTTTTTTAATCTTTAAAAAAAATATCAATCTCACTACAGGCCTTTGTTTGTTTATTAGAAAATAACAGCATTCACTCAGGACACCATCAACCTAATGATTGGAGAGGAGATGAAGAGCGTGCCACATGTCAACATCTTTTCCAATCTGAGGAGACAGTTTAATGACTGGAAGACAGATCTAGACAAATCAGCAAAGACATGTGAGTGACATGCGGTGTGATGATATATCTCTGTGTCTGTATATTGAGGGTGTTACAGATGTTGGATGCATGAAATATTGCAATAAAAAAACCTTACAAATTTAATTCCCTCAGGCAATATCTTGTTATAAAGCTGTTAAAAGTGTTATACAGTATGAGCGTCCACTCTTATTTTACAAATACATGAGTGTGGATGAGATGTAGGATGGACCAGATTTAAGGTTATGTCTTTTAACTTTACCCTGAACATTTACTTTGATGGGGGAGGGGATTTTTAGTTAACCAAGGACTTGAGAGTCAAGTGATGAAGTATGAAGAAAACTACAGAGGGAGAGAACTCCCAGGATTCATCAACTACAAGACCTTCGAGATTATACTGAAGGACCATATCAAACATCTGGAGAAACCTGCCATCAGGACAATGAAGGAAATCTCAGGTATATTGCATATATGAACTCATTTCAAGATAAATGTACAGAGCAATTTCGCAGGCTTTGTATTCTGTCTGTGCATGTAAGGTAATAAATAATGGGAAAACATCAAGACTTACTACCACTACATCATATTCCCACAGATTCCACATCAATTTCTCTTCCATATTCTGCCTTGCCTTTAGTGTTGGATTTATTTATTTATTTGTTTATTTTAGATTCCATTAGGAACGAGTTCATCCAGCTGGCTCAATCCAACTTTCTGGACTTCCCGAATCTCCTCAAAATGACACGAGTAGGTCCTCATATGTACACAAACTTTACAGACACATGAAACTCTGCCTACATTTGCTGGATTGTGAAGACCAAATGACAATATATGATAAACATGAACCAAAATGTCTAGCACAGTGGTTCTTAACCAGGTGGGCACGCCCCCCTGGGGCATTCGTGGAATATGCACTCTGCACGTGGAGAATACAGACCTCTGCACTCACACCTCTATCTGCATCTGCTCTGTTCAGTGAGGGTGTGAGCCGGAGATTTAACAATATCATGGATAATGAGACACACTCTTCCCCCCAATTTATATAATTCGTATACGAATGTTTATAGAACACAAGACGAATGGAATGCAACATCCTGGTTCTCTTGTTCAGAGTAGTTATAGGGTACAGAAACATTTTGATTATTCATGTTCCATACCTGTTCATTATATAGTTTTATAAAAGCCATAAAAGTAATTTTTTTAATCATAAAAGTTATGAAAAATAATATAAAAATTACAAAAATAAAAAAATTCTCTATCTATCTATCAATGAAAAACAGATTTTATATGGTCTACAACAATAACCATCATGCTGTCAGGGAATATCATGTTCAAGCATGTCATGCTGAGATGGTCTTTTGTTCCTCCAGACCAAGATCGAGAACATAAAGCAGCTGAAGGAGTCCGAGGCTGAATCAATGCTGAAGACTCAGTTTAAGATGGAGCTGATGATCTATACTCAGGATAGTGTCTACACTAACACCCTGAAGATGCTGAAGCACATGGAGGAAGAAGAAGAGAGACAACTTCAAGGCGTGGCTCGCCCTCCTTGCAATAGATTGTACAATTACTCAGACATTGAGGCCACCGTGAGGAACTGACGCGCCACCTCAAGTCTTACTACAGTGTAAGTAGTTATCATCAACCTTTCATTTCTTGGTGTTACTGATGATATTTCTGATTATTTGCAATGTTATCATGTTCAACTACAGTAAGAAGGCATAACCATGATGGATACTTCTCTGACTCTGACTACTCCTCATTTAAAGGCGTAGTACCTGCTTTAATTTTTGACAGATGGTTCTAGTTCACGAACAGATAACGTGAACACTCCTGTAGCCATAACACACTTACACACTTAGCCATAACTTATACCTGTGTATTGACTTTTTTGAGGAATTGGAGTTCTCTTGGCATTTGCCTTGGACTTAGAAGATGGCTTTTCTCACATACACATACATTGCAGCATAATTAAAATTTTTTCTTTGCATATGCCAGGTTGTTAGGAAAGCTAGGACAAAACATGAGCAGATAGGGGCTTAAGGGCGTTGCTCAAGGGCCCAACAGTAGCAGCTTGGCAGCGCTGGAGATTGAACCCTTGGCTTTCTGATCAGTAACCCAGAGCCTTAAGCAATGAGCCAAGTAATACCTTATTTTAAAAAACAGCCTAATCACTGACGCAATGCACAAATGAAGCCCACTAGTTTTTTTAAAGGATTTGATGGTTTTCGGTCTCGAATTGGTTTGGGTTTCCTTTCTTTTGAACTCAATCTTGGCCTTGTCTTGGCCTGGACTACTGATCCTCCCCCTAAAAACTCTGTCATGACTCGACCACGGCTGGCTCTGGTCTTGGAATTGAACAGTCTTGACTACAATATTATTTGAGACAGACTTCTATTACTTGTTGCTTTCTTTAGCCTTATCCCTCCAGTTCAAAAAATGAAATGTCAAACACAACATGCATGCCTTATCTTGACTGACTCTGTTTGGGGTAAATTTTTCTTAATTGAATATGTGTTTAGATTGCGAGTAAACGTCTGGCTGACCAGGTGCCGCTGGTGATCAAGTACATGGTGCTTCAGGAGTCAGCGGCTCAGCTGCAGAGAGAAATGTTAAACCTCATGAAGAACTGTAACATTAATGATCTGTTGGAAGAAGATTATGTCATCAACAACAAACGCAACAACCTAAAAAGCCGCCAGAAACGTCTGATGGATGCCCTCGTCAAACTGGTCTTGCTTTAAATGTAAAAATTTATATAGTCAATTATGGTTTGGGGAAAAAATGTATAACTTTCCATCACTTTAGGAAATGCAGATAGTAATGAATATACTAATTTATATATTTACTTTTAGATGATTAGTTCATATAGCTACTTAAAAGGTTTACATTTTTTGTTTGTTATTTGTTATTTAAAGAAACGTAATCAAAATATCTGTTAATGCGATTTCTTAGTCTGCTGTGTTGAGTCTGTGACAAAAGACTCAACATGTACTAGATGTACTTTTTTGTTTTGGGACTGTTTTCTGCTTCTTATACTTGCTGGGAGAATTATTTTTATTATTTCTATATCACTTGGATTGATAATGATTAAATAGGAATAAATTTTCATAAAATCTAGTATGGACATCATTGGAAGTTTTACTTCTTTTTCTGTCTTAATCACACACACATTATGCTCTAAGGGTGGTGATATATTAAATATACTATGTCAGGATTGTGTACGTAGAGTTTACATGGATTTTCTCCCCGTGCTTCGACAGTTTCCTCCGGGTACTACAGCATCCTCCTCCAGTACAAAGAGAAGCACTGTAGGCTGTTTGCCAAATCTAAAATATGTATCCATAGTATGTCAATGTGTGTTACAACCCCATCCAAGGTGTCCCCTTCCTTGTTCCCAAAGTCCCCTGAGATATGCTCCAGGCATATCTACTTGATGTCATATTATGTCATAATAAAACTACAGAAGTGACAGTGAAGCATGATTAGAGATCAAACATTACAGTAAAGTAAATGTTGCCTGAAAATGAAGAAGTCCTTTATATAGCCTACACTAACTACCTTAATATCCATCCATCCATTTTCTACCACTCATTTCTCAGGGTAACAGTTATCCTGGAGCTTATCACAGGGAGCATCAGGCACAAGGCGGGGTACACCCTGGACAGGGTGCCAGTCTATCGCAGGGCACAATCACACACACACTCACACACCCATTCATACACTACGAACACTTTAGACACGCCAAACAGCCTACCATGCATGTCTTTGGACTGGGGGAGGAAACCGGAGTACCCAGAGGAAACCGGGGAGAACATGCAAACTCCACACACACAGGCGGGAACCCTGGACCCTGGAAGTGTGAGGCTAATATGAAATAAGTTGCTCAGTCATACCTTCACAAAATCATGAAATTGTTGTTAATTAATGGAGACATTGAAAAAGTTTTCCCAGGGAAAATACCAGGCTTATAGGTCTCAGCATTATCTGCCATGTTCTTTCTCACAGAAATACACGATTAAACTATGATTAAGTTTATTAACTTATGATTAAATATTTCAAATCACATATATAATCATTTGAGATCTCAATTATCATACCGGGCACATACGTAGTGCTAACCACTAAGCTACCATGCGCATTTGTACCCATTAGCTTGATTTCAGTTGTATGATCAATGTAATACTCACTGATTAACATTCCGTTAAACATAATCAATGGCCAACAGCTCCATCTAGTGTTTAATAGAGCCAGTGATTTTTGTGCAATAAGTTCTACAATGTTTATTTAAAGGTGCCTTAGGCAAGATTTCTCAACATTTGTCAAGTGTAGATCTCTAACAATGATAGTGTACACTATAATTCTATATAACACTATATACATTAAATATATTACACCAAAAAAACCCAAAATTAATCTCTTAATGATTTATGAGAAAGGTCACGAGGGTGGGGGCGCACGGTGGCTTAGTGGTTAGCCTCCAGGGTCCGGAGTTCAATTCCCGCCGGGGCCATGTGTGTGTGGAGTTTGCATGTTCTCCCCGTGCTATGTGGGTTTCCTCTGGGTACTCCGGTTTCCTCCCCCAGTCCAAAGACTACACTTTGGACTGGTAGGCATGGTAGGCTGATTGGCGTGTGCGGAGTGAAGGGGTGTGAGGGAGTGTTTATTAAATTTTTTTTTTTTTTTTTTTAAAAAAAAACACCCTTTTTTTTTTTTTTTTTTTTTAAATTTTTAATTTTTAAAGACAGATATATAGTTTTTTTTTTTTTTTTTTTTTTTTTTTTTTAAAATTTTGGTTCATGGTCCTCTGCACGTGTGGATTCTCATCACTGAATGAATGTGTGCTATGAGATGTTGTTGTTGTTCTTCCTCTTCTTTTTCTTCTTCTTCTTCTGGTTTTAATGGCGGTTGGGAAACCAGCTTATGGTGCATTACCGCCACCAACTGGATAGGAGTGTGGAGCACCGAAAAGAACTTAAAACAAATAAACAAAAACAAAACGAGGTAAAAACTAATTTAAAAACATATTATAAAATGAAGTGTGAAGAGAAATCAAAGGAAGGCAGTACAGAATAGCAAGACAATACAGAGAGACATAGACAACGATTTCACATGTACAACCTTGTATATGTATAGCGCTTTTTACAATAGACATTGTCTCAAAGCAGCTTTACAGAAATATCAACATGGTATACAGATATTAAAGCTGCGAATTTATCCCAACTGAGCAAGCCACTGAGATGTTAAGAGGAAGAAACCTTGAGAGGAACCAGACTCAGAAGGGAACCCGTCCTCATCTGGGTAACAACAAATAGTGTAAAAAAGCTCATTATGGATTTATATGAAGTCTGTTTGGCCTTAAAAGCAGCCAAACTCCCAGCAATCTGGAATTGGAGTAGATGAGAGCTCCATCCAGAGGCAGGACATCTGAAGCGGATCAGGATCTCTAGTATCTCAATAAAATTGTGTGTGGCTCAACAGAAGGAGAGAGGGAAAGAAGAGACTGTGCTTAGAAAGTCTAGTCAGGGTAGGCTTGAATAAACAAATACGTTTTAAGCTTAGACTTAAACACTGAGACTGTGTCTGAGTCCCAAACACTAATTGGAAAACTGTTCCATAACTGTGGGGCTCTATAAGCGAAAGCTCTTCCCCCTGCTGTAGCCTTCGCTATTAAAAGTACCATTAGATAGCTAGCATCTTTTGATCTAAGTAGGCGTGGCGGATCATAGAAAACCAAAAGCTCACTTCGATACTGTGGCGAGAGACCATTTAGTGCTTTATAGGTTAATAATGGTATTTTATAATCAATGTGAGATTTCACTGGGAGCCAATGCAGTGTTGATAAGATTGGGGTGATGTGGTCGTAACATCTGGTTCTAGTTAGGACTCTAGCAGCTGCATTCTGGACTAACTGGAGTTTGTTTATGCTCTTACTGGAACATCCAGACAGTAAGGCATTACAGTAATCTAGACTAGAGGTGACGAATGTATAAACTAATATTTCTGCATCATGTAGTGACAATATATTTCTTATCTTAGAAATATTTCTGCGATGAAAGAAGGCTATCCTAGTAATATTATCTACATGAGCTTCAAATGATAGGCTGGAGTCAATAATCACTCCAAGGTCTTTAACTGCTGCACATGATGAAACAGAAGACCATCCAGAGTAACCATGTGATCAGAAAGCTTACTTCCAGCTACACGCGGTCCTAATAAATAATGTCTTTTACACATTCTTCAAGTTTACTAAGCTGCTGTCTGTCTTCTGGCTTTGCCGAAACATACAGCTGTGTATCATCAGCATAACAGTGGAAGCTAATCCCATGTTTACGAATAATTTGACCTAGAGGTAGCATATATATAGTAAAAAGCAGTGGGTCTAAAACAATCTTCATTTGCAGAAAGGGAAGAGGAGAAGCCAAAACAGGAAATTACACAGTCCAATGACATCAGGACAATTAAAAGGGAAACTAGTCACACAAGACGACAGCTACATCAGGTATACATTTCCATTTGTGTAATTCTAAACCTTCCATAATTGTTACATAAGTTAGTTTAACTTATTTACCTACAAAAAACATAAACTTTAGATTTCAAGAGTTATGAACTCAAAATCATGATTCATTAAAATAGCTCACGCTGGTCTTCCTTTGATGTGATTGGCCATGCAGGGAGTTCTGCCTGGCAACAAGAGAACTAAGGCTCTGATTGGTAGATAATTACAATGAGCGGTCCTCTTCGTCTCCTCTGTTTGTTGCTACTGAGACCAGTTCCAGTGAGTAAACTTATGTTGATATAAACTTATTTTCTGTGATTTTTAATAGTGAAATATGTTTGTAAAATTCCTAGTGGTACATTTTATAATAAAGGACAACACAGCCATAATTACAGATGTTTCCTGGTCGAACCTGGTATGATAATTGAGATCTCATATGATTATATATGTGATTTGAAATATTTAATCATAAGTTAATAAACTTAATCATAGTTTAATCGTGTATTTCTGTGAAAAAGAACATGGCAGATGATGCTGAGACCTATAAGCCTGGTATTTTTCCTGGGAAAACGTTTTCAATGTCTCCATTAATTAATGGCAATTTCATGATTTTGTGAAGGTATGAATGAGAAACTTATTTCATATTTTAACTTGAGAAACGCAAACATTTCATAAAGTATTAATAATCGGTTAACGTGTCACGTGTTTTGAGAAAGAATATGGCAGCTATAGCTGAGAATGTCGTGGGAAAAAACAACCTGTTTAGGTTAAGTCAAAAACTTCAGAGACGCAGTTTAGTAGATGACAAAGTAAATAAACTTTATTGAAAACCAATAAAGTGTGACAGTCTGATAGTCAGTTAGAGAATGGTTACAATTAAAAACTGGACATGAGCTAAATGAGTCGGCACACATCAACAGGAGTGTGATTTCATCTGTCACGTGACGAGAGAAAATCACACGAGTTGAATTTACACCCTACAGCATGGGTGTCAAACGTACGGCCCGCGGGCCAAAACCGGCCTGCTAGAGGGTTCAATCCGGCCCGCAGGACTAATTTTGAACGTTAAAAAAAGGCATAAAAGACACGAACTTGTCATTTTTAATAAAATGCTATTCCTGAATTATCCGCTAGGGGGTAGAAGACGCAGCACATCTCTGGGACTGAACAGCAGATGGCAGCAATGCGACGTCTGCTGTTTATCACGATGCAGTCTACCCTATTTTCTACTCGCCCCCACACCCTCATTAGCCAAAATGCCTGCCAAAAAGCAGAAAAGTGGATACAGAGCGTAGAGTTTTCCATGAAAAATGGACCACTTCCTATTTTTTCACAGAGATGAATGGGTCATAGTTTTTTTTAATGTGCAATTTAATGTTAGTCAACAGCTTCACTACAAAATAATTTGGTTTGGTGGAATCCTATTGTTCATGCAATGCCATAAATTTGAAAGTGAAATACTATATTTTTCAGTTCCAAATACCTGTGAAGTTTTTTTTTTTTGCATTCGTACAAACACTGTGAGCAGTTGTAATGCACATATATGTGAATGATAATCAGAAGCAAATTGCACATGTTTGTCTTAAAAAAAAAACTGAGGTTGTTCATGATATATTTTTATAAAATGATATTTCATTAAATATAAATGTCTTTGCATGAAAACAAAGGTAATAACATGGACTTCGTTATTTATAGGTGATTATGCTATGATTTTACTGGCCCGGCCCTCTTTACATCTAATTAGGCTGTATGTGGCCCCTGAACTAAAATGAGTTGGACACCACTGCCCTACAGTGTTCATATACAAGTCCACTGGGCACAAATGAACAGTCTGGGTGTTAATTCAACACAGCGGTATATCTGGTTTCAGAAGTTGTATGTCTAAGACAAGTTACGAAACGTAGACTGGAGGCGGATGCAGGTGCGGGTCAAGGTCTTTATTAAACACAAAACTCACGATCAAGGAAAACGCAGTCTTCACCGGGAAACGAGAACATTTGAGGCATGGAAAACAAACGAGACTACCGCTCCAAACAATACAAAAAGGGATCAACTATGGACACGATAATACTGAGCGAACTGCTCAGTCACCCAGGTATTTAAATAAAGAACATGATTAACTCAAAGCATGGACACCTGAGGCAAATTAAAGTCAATTAATACGAAATGCTCAATCCGGAAGCGAGCGAACAAAACAATGTCACGTGACTCGTCAGGAGACGAGCCACAGTGCCCTCTGCTGGCCGTGGCGTAACAATAAGCGAGAACAATAATGAACCCACCGTTCAAGCAACTGCCACCCCTGAATTCGAACACAAGAGCGGAAAGGCGTTCATAAGGGATTGAAAAGGGAGGAGGGGAGAGGAGGGAATGTCAATCCATTGTGTGTGTGTGTGTGTGTGTGTGTGTGTGTGTGTTCTAACAGTGGACAGATGCCATCTAGAGATTTTTGTCCAAAATTATGAATGAAGGAATGAAATGCATGCTCCTATTTTGGGATTATTTCTATGTTGATCGATCTATTGTATGTCTAAAATTACAAAATTATTCCAATACAGTCGGTGGTGTTGCTGCGACCCTGCATTAAATCAACTACATTTTCATTTACTATAGTTTCACTTTTCACATCAGGATTGTTCATCTGGATTCATTGAATTAAATGAAATGGGAGGGGGTCATTCCAATCCTCCACCACCATCTCCAGGTGAGTTTATTAAGCAGCAAGACAAAAAATAACTTAGTCCTGTCTCACTGTTAATTACAGACAAATTCATCATTATTTACCGTTTTCACACTACTTGAGCATTTTGCCATGAATAGAGGAATATATTAAATGAGTTATTTACTGTGTAATAATGTAAGTAGAACTTGACAACTAGCTTCAAGTCTAGTCTGTCTTGTTACTCACCTGTATGCCAGAAATACCCTTAAAATCATGTTAGGGTTAAAGCTATTGAAGAACATTTATTTGTACATTTGACATTGATGTGACCTTGATCCTGTTTGAATCAATTCCAAAATCATATTAATCTGAATAAATAAATAAATAAATAAATAAATAAAAATTTTGATCATAGAATTTTTATTGAAAATTTACATTTTACATAACACCCCACAAAACAACCTCAACAAACAACCACAGCCAAAACCAAAAAGGGGGAAACAAAAAACAATTAAGAAACAACCAGAGAAAAACCAACACAAAAAAACAAACAAACAAAAATTACCGTCTACCACTCCTCAATCCAACTCCAGGGTGCATACATCATTGAAGTAGGTAATAAATTGTCCCCATTTTCCCAAAAATGAGTCACCCCTGCCTCTGATGTTATACTTGATTTTTTCAAGTTTTAAAAAGAAGATAAAATCTTTAAGCCAGACTGATATAGAGGGGGGATGTGGAGAGGTCCAAGACAACAATATTCTGTGCCGAGCAAGTACCGATGCAAAGGCCACAACACTAGCTTGTTTATGGTTCAGAGGTTGACGCTGAGATGGAACACCAAAGATGACAATTAAAGGACAGACATCTACTTTGATTTTAATAACGTCAGACATAGTTTTGAAGAAAGAGTTCCAAAAGTTCTGCAATTTGGGACAGAGTGCAAACATATGACTGAGGTTACAGGGTGAAATTCTGCATTTTTCACAACGTCAAGGACATTGAGATATATTTTAAATAGTTTACTTCTAGAGAGGTGAGCTCTATGGACCACTTTAAATTGTATAAAACTAAGTCTAGCACAGGACGTGGTGGTACGTATGTTATGGTGGTATGTATACTGCCCCAGTAATCATCCTCAAGTTCCAGGCACAATTCCTCTTCCCAAGCACTAATGGTTTTGATATAGTAAGAATTGACCTGTGACCAGATCGTTGTATATATTTATGAAATAATGCCACCCTTATGAGGATTCAGCTTGTTAAGTTTGTCATTCTGGTCGTTGGTTATGTTGAAGCAGGAAAGTCCAGCTTTATAAATTCGGTCAATAATGTTTTCCAAGAGTGAATCACCTGTAGGGATCTTGTTGACGCAACATCTGTAACCAGTTTCACAAGTAGAGTAACGTGCTTACAGTGCCGGGGGCTGATCTGCTGTGCTTAGGGGTTGGACAAGCATGGGGATAGCCTATAGAGCACTGTCTCAACAGAGGTCAGTAGCTATCAGCCCTGTTTGGCCGGGTATATGGACAGGGGGATTCTACCGAGGATTTGGTGGTTGCCATTGGTCCTGCCCCAAGGTTGAAGGGCCGTAAAAATTTTTGTTCGTGCTGCTTCAGTTCAGGAGATATTAAAAGAATATTTATAGGTAATTCTGGGGTCACCCAGCCCCCCCACATGCTCCAAATTAACCCTAAATAGTCTCAATCGTTTGTGATCCGTTTGTGAACTATTGAACTATTGAAAAAAGTAAATAATCAACAGCCTGTTAAACTCAGGAAATCACGAATCTCTGTGCTAAACACATCTGCATTTGATGGTTTTGTCAATGCTTATGTTGTGCTTTCTGTGATAGTGTAACTTTAGGAAATATTGTTTGTGGTGAGGGCTCAAACAACCTCCTCCAGCTAGTGAAAACAATCAACACAAAGGGTCTGAATGCACAGGTCTACATACAGAGGGCAGAGGTGCTGAGTGGGATATTTAAAGCTGTCCAATTTAAGTCGGGGTGGAGGGCGCAGTTGGTAGAGCGGGTTGTCCACTAATCGTAGGGTTAGCGGTTCGATTCCCGGCCTGGGTGACTCCACATGCCGAAGTGTCCTTGGGCAAGACACTGAACCCAAGTTGCTCCCGATGGCAAGCTAGCACCTTGCATGGCAGCTCTGCTACCATTGGTGTGTGAATGGGTGAATGAGACTCAGTGTAAAGCGCTTTGGATAAAAGCGCTATATAAGTGCACATTTATTTTATTTATAAGTCTGGTGCTCTCCAAATCAATGCACAGTGCCACATCTCCACTATCATTGAAAAGTCAATGACACAATGCACATGTGTTTCCTTCACACAACAGTGCTCCTCACAGTATTGCAGTCTCAGCACAGAAGTCACAAGGGAAATTCCATTTGTTTGTACTTCTGTTGCTGTACTGCAGGCTTCTGGCATGGCACATCTTCAGACCGCGGTGGAAGAAGGCCTTAACCTTCCGGAGTCCCCTGCCTCAGGCCAATCCAAAGTCTGTCACAGTGTCCCTCTGCATTCAAGACAGACTCTACCTCAGGAAAGGTGCTCTGTGCAGGGAAAGTTTCTCACAGTTACAGTCTGGGAGAACTTCTGTGGCACAAACAAAGCACAAACGATTGAGACTATTTTGGGGGGGCCAACTTCACGCAGGCCATCACGACTACTACTTAAACTGTAATTGTTGAATAATTATAACAGCAAAAATTACAGGCCTCCAGTCTTACTGATTACTGTCAATACCATAACCAAAATAACATGGGGGGGTGTCTTCTTATTAACAGTTTCCGGGGGGAGTCTTTTTATTAACAGTTTCTGGGGGGAGTCTTCTTATTAACAGTTTCCGGGGGGAATCTTCTTATTAACAGTTTCCGGGGGCGTCTTCTTATCTGCGCATACAGCCACTAAGTAGCAACATTACAAATACTTAAAAACCCTTGAAAGTCTTCGGTATCTAGTCTTTGGTTAAAAATGTTCTATGGCTTTTCTTGAATCCAAAATTGTGAGGTAAATTCAGCACAGTTATTGCCCCACCTTTGAACTAGGGATATCTCAAGAAGTTTTCTGTATTGACTTTGACTCATCTTGGCCTTATCTCCATTTGTACTTCTATTTGCATCAGTCTCGCTAAATATTGTCTGGATCCCAGGTCATTCATTGGTGCTTTGCATGACAGGTGAAGCGACCTGGTGCATCAGTTTCCCTTTTCCACGTAACTCAGAGGAAACAGAGCTGTGTTAAAGCGCACACTTAAAAACTAAATTGTTATTAGTTATCGATCCACTTACTTTGCCCAGTTTCTCAGCTGTCAGAGATGAGCACGAGCCTTCTATCTCTTAATGATTTATCAGAATGGTCACAAGGGTGCGGATGAAGGGGTGTGAGGGAGTGTTCATGAAATGGCTAACAGGATAACCATGTAAACACAAACAGGACCTCTGAGGACCCCTGAGATCACAGCTTAAACCAGTGGTGTCAAACTCATTTTAGTTCAGGGGCCACATACAGCCTAATTAGATGACAAGTGGGCTGGGCCAGTAAAATCATAGCATAATCACCTATAAATAACAAGAAGTCCATGTTATTACCTTTGTTTTCATACAAAGACATTTATATTTAATTAAATATTTATAAAAATATATCATGAACAATCTCGGATTTCTTAAGACAAACATGTGCAATTTGCTTCTGATTATGATTTACATATGTGCATTACAACTGCTCACAGTGTTTGTACAAATGCAAAAAAAAGAAAAAACTTCACAGGTATTTGGAACTGAGAAATATAGTATTTCACTTTAAAATTGATGGCATTGCATGAACAATTGGATTCCACCAAACCAAACTCTTTTGTAGTGAAGCTGTTGACTAACATTAAATTGCACATTAAAAAATAAATAAATAAATAATAATAAAAAAAAAACTATTACCCATTCATCTCTGTGAATAAATAGGAAGCGGTCCATTTTTCATGGAAAACTCTACACTCTGTATCCACTTTTCTGCTTTTTGGCAGACATTTTGGCTAATGAGGGTATGGTGACGAGTAGAAAATAGGGTAGACTGCACCGTGGTAACAGACAGCAGACGTTAGAGATGTGCTGCGTCTTCTACCCCCTATCGGATAATTTTGGAATAGCATTTTATTAAACATGAAAAGTTCGTGTCTTTTATGCGTTTTTTTCACTTTCAAAATTCGTCCTGCGGGCCGGATTGAACCCTCTAGCGGGCCGGTTTTGGTCCGCGGGCCGTACGTTTGACACCCATGGCTTAAACCATTGTGTGTGTGTGTGATCACATTCTACATATTTTCCATCTTATTCACATTCTCATTAAGAGGAAAAAGCGGCCATTGCACCTTTAACATATGACAATGTAAAAACGAAAAACAAACGAAACCTACACATTTTATGCTATAAAACGTCTCATTCGTGGCATGTGCCCAGCATTATGTAGCATGTTTAGTCAGTGAGTACTTTGTAGCTTTACATTTGATGTAATTTTGTACACACGACACTTTTAACCAAATATTACCAGAATATAATCTGTAAGTGTGCAAAAAAAAGTCTAATCAGACACCTGATATTTACTGTGGAACCCTATCAGGAAACGCTACCTAATTAAAAAAGAAAAAAAAAAGAAAACCTGCGCTGACTTTCGTTTCTGGGCTTTTAGGACACAAAAGACTCGATTCCATACACTGAATCGATTCTTTAAAGCAAACCAATATACGTGAGTCGAGTTTTATTGTGTATGATTGACTACAGTGGAAAACGCCTATGTTGACTAGTCTATATAAGATAACAATATTTAGTTTTTAGTCTTTGACAACAGAAAAAAGGCTTTAATATGTTTGTTTGTAAGCGACTCCATGGATCGACTCCGTTGGATGAATCATTTGAAAAGATCCGATTCGTTGGATTTGGATGATAAATAGAGCATCCTGGTGCACAAGTTTCGGTTTCCCAAGAAACACAGCGGAAACAAGGCTGCGTTATACTGTAGCTCAGGCTCCAAACGGAAAAAATAGAGACCTAATTGTTAATAGTTATTCATAGTTATTTTCCGCGTTTCTCAGCTGTCCGAGATGAGCGCGAGCCTGAGTGAGCAGTATGAGGAGAAGGTGCGCCCGTGCATCGACCTGATCGACTCTCTGCGCGCGCTCGGTGTGGAGAAGGACCTCGCGCTTCCAGCCATCGCCGTGATCGGAGACCAGAGCTCGGGGAAGAGCTCGGTGCTGGAGGCGCTGTCCGGAGTCGCTCTGCCCCGTGGGAGTGGTGAGACACCATGGGTCAACATAAAAAAAAATAATAATAATAATTTTATTATTTCATTTATTTGAACCCCACCCCAGATGTAAAGATGGATGAAGGATGAAAGAAGGGATAGGCTGTGTGGTTTGAGTATGCAGTTCTGCATTTCCTGTAACCAAAACTAAAGCACAGGGGATATCTATGGGAGGATGGTGGGATAAGTGGATGGATGGATGAACAGAAGGGTGAAAATGACCAATCCATAAATAAAGCATTGTTATGAGCTTTTGTCAGACCTTATGTCTATGGAAGTGGGCAGTTTTGTGCTTTCCACACAGTGTGCTCTGCTGCCCTGGGAACTACGTTGAGGGAACGCTAGCTGGTGGTTGGAATTTGTCCGACAAAACATGCTTCCACCATTATGTCACCAGTGTTCATATGTATGACCTTAACGAGCTAGCTTCACTGTTGCCCGGTTACAATTTATCCCACCTGGGTCCGCCCAGCTGAGTGCTGACAAACGTTCTGATTCTGTCCATACGCACGCAGGTATCGTGACGAGATGTCCACTCGAGCTGAAGATGAAGAGGAGCCGAGAGGAAGACTTCTGGCATGGAAAGATCAAGTACAAGAAAGATCACGATGAGGATTATGAGGAAGAGATCGAAAATCCAGCAGACGTGGAGAAAAAGATTAGAGAAGGTAGTGCGCCCCTTCAAACACTTTTTTTTCCCCCACTCATGCTAGCGAGATCACTGTTTGGACGTATTCTTGAATGCTAGCTAGCATTGTTTGGGCTTATTCTTTAACATTACTGTCTCCAACAGTTTGCGTGTATTCCTTAATGTTATCTAAGTAGTTTTACTTAGTCATGCCCCTTAATTTACCTAGATATTTAACTGTTATTGGCTTATGTGCATGCCCTTTTTAGCTCAGGACCATATGGCTGGGGTCGGCGTGGGCATCAGTGACGAGCTCATAAGCCTGGAAATAACGTCAGCTGATGTTCCCGACCTCACACTCATCGATCTGCCTGGTATTGCCCGTGTGGCAGTCAAAGGCCAACCGGAGAACATCGGAGAACAGGTAAAGCGCGCACATATATATATATATATATATATATAGAGAGAGAGAGAGAGAGAGAGGCACAAACAACTAAGCTCACAGAGTTGAATTGTGCCATGGGTGATGCTGATAACCTGCTGTATGCCCAGAGTGCCTTTCAGTGGTGGTTCATTCTCATTCAAGCTCCTCTACATAGAACAGGTTTATGTTTGTCAATGACAGAAGTGTTTCAAAGAGGATTTTAGTATTGGATTTAGCATTTTAGCAAGGTCAATGCCCTGAGACACTAAAGAATCGGCTGATCTCTTGATAGCTGCTCCGACCCATCAGCAGGGCCCTTCCCATGGCCTGCCTCCGGAAAATTCCAGTTAACTGCTTGAAAATCCACCTCAAATGGGAATGTTGACAAAAGGTTTTCTTTCCTCGAATCTGTATTGTTGGCCCTTTACTATTGAAGCGCAGCTTTTGCATACTTGCAATCCTGAAGAACAGGTTTTTAGCTCTGAACAAATAACAGTGGAGCCATGTGTCACTGAGGGAGGGATGGAACAGAGTGATTCAGTACCCTTTGTAGTCTATACGACACAACTGCACAATTCGGGGACGCCCCAAAACGTATCTGTCTTTTTCAAATATTTCCAAAAGCTCTTCAACTGTGCCGTATGGTATTTTGTGACCAGGTTGTTTCTCCCAATGCCCTTGAGCCTCTTTTTTTTTTTTTTTTTTAACATGACACACAACACACTCTTGGTACATGCAGGTTCTTTTGCTTTAACCACAGCACAAGCCCCTCTGCCACCTTCAGCAGGTTATTAGTGCCGAGTGATGATGCCATGTTGCTTTATTCTGTCAGCGTTAATCTGTAAGCAAGTGTCCTTTTTGTTGATATTTGGACACACAATCCAGAACGGTCAAAATCTACAGAAATAGGAGTATTTTAAGTTGGGGCATCTCTTTAATCAACTTTTGGTGGAGATTTTGCATTGTATCAGAGATAGATAGCTTTTCTGCCAGTGAGTGTATTGTTCAACAGGACTTCTTGACACTTGACACTCAATAACTGACTCCACTGGTTTCATTGTATTGTGCAACAGGACTTCTTGGCACTTGACTGTAACTGAAAACAGTTATACACATACCTAGTTATACACACTACCCACTTTCGTTCAGATTAAGAGGCTGATCAAAAAGTTCATCACAAAGCAAGAAACCATCAACCTGGTGGTGGTGCCGAGTAACGTGGACATCGCCACTACTGAAGCGCTGAAGATGGCTCAGGAAGTTGATCCAAACGGCGAGAGAACCCTCGGTCTGTGTAAATTTCTCATCAGTATCATAGAGAACTTGACCACATGCATAAGATGTCTTTATCGAGCTTGTATACGTGTGTGTGTTGATTATAACAGGCATCCTAACAAAGCCCGACCTGGTGGATAAAGGCACAGAGGAGACAGTGGTGTCCATCATCCATAACGAGATCATTTACCTCACCAAAGGCTACATGATCGTCAGGTGCCGAGGGCAGAAGGAGATCATGGACCGTGTCTCTCTGCACGAAGCCACCGAGAAGGAGAAGGACTTCTTTAAAGACCACCCACATTTCAGGTGCCACGTTTGACTTCACGAGGGTCGATTAGAACAGTTTATGGAAATTATAATGTACTAAGATTTTTCATTTAGTAAAAGTAGTACTATTTGGAATCGATTAAGAAGATGTACATTATTTGAACTCTTAGCACACTTACGTGAATTTTTGTTTGAATATATTAATTATCCTATACGTGATTAATTGAAAAAGTGTTAAATGTTCGTATTTGATTAACTTTTTGTTTGCTTTATATTTTACCATTACAAAACTTTAATCAAATGAGGAATACTTTTAATTTACTACATGTACATATTTGAATAGAAAATTGAATTACTTAATAATTGACATAAGTTTTTTCTTTGAGAAGTCAATTATTTCTTTAAGTTTTTTTTTTTTTTTACAGTACACTGTATGAGGAAGGCATGGCCACCATTTCCAACCTGGCAGAGAAACTCACACTCGAACTCGTACATCACATTGAGGTAAAAATAGTTTTGTTCCACGATCCCTCAAATCATGTAGTAAACAATCCATTCTGGTGGTAAAATGTGCATTTGTGTGGTTAGCTATCTCTGCCACGACTGGAGGAACAGATTGAGATAAAGTTGGCTGAATCTCAGGCTGAAATGGATCGCTATGGCTCAGGACCTCCTACCGAACCAGCAGAGAGGATCTGCTTCCTCATTGACGTGAGTTATACACAATCCAAATAAGCAAGCTCAAACGTGATGTTCCCGCACTCTGAAACAACAACAAATCAACTTGAAAACAACTACGGAAGTTCGCTGGTTGGCTATACCCAATGCCCAATTTTCCCCCTTTTCTCAGCTTCAAAATGGCTGGCTTTTGTCCCATAGACAGCTATCTGGTCTAACAGTCTAGTCTAACAGGATACACCTGAGCAGTCATGTGTTCCAATATTTTTGAAAAATCACTTGAAAAAATGGGCGGTTTCAAACAAAAGGTGCTGTGTTCTAAGTTGTTTAACACGTCGATATGTAAATATGAGTAAATGCTGAACGCTAAAATTCTGATCTTGTCATCTCATGTTCATCTTTTCATATCAAACGCAAATGTATTCAATGTATAACAATACAATTGGCCTTGCCAGAGTTGTGTGGCTTTCTTCTAATATCTCAGCATTTCCTTTTTTTAATGGTGCGTATTAGAAAGTTACAGCGTTCACTCAGGACGCCATTAACCTCACGACCGGAGAGGAGCTGAAGAACGTCCAGCATCTCAACATCTTCTCGAGCCTGCGGAGGCAGTTTGCGCTGTGGAAGATGCATCTGGACAACTCAGGAGAGACGTGTGAGTAGTGGAGTCATGATGTATCGCAGATGTTCGGGACATGGTGCTTGGCCCCCCTGCTTTCACAGAATTGTAATAGAACGGTGATAAGCTTAAGCTGCCTATGACTTTGAGAGTCTGGAAATCATTTGGCCAGACACTTTTGAAAAGAGAATATGAAGTATATGAAAGAAATCCTTAAAATATTTTTCTAGTCAAGAGGAGGATTGAGAAGGAAGTGAACGAGTATGAGGAAAAATACAGAGGCAGGGAACTCCCAGGATTCATCAACTACAAGACCTTCGAGGTGATTGTGAAGGAGCAGATCAAGCAGCTGGAGGAACCTGCTATCAGAAGGCTGAAGGAAATCTCAGGTATATGGCATGAACTTGTTTGAAGACACATAAGTACAGAAAGACTTTCATACTTCCACAGATCCTAATCATATTCCGGGTTTCCTTTGGTGTATTAACTTTTATTACAGGAAGTTGTATTGACCGAGATCTCCCCATCTGTTTTTAGATCTCATTCGGAAGGGCTTCATCCAACTGGCTCAAAACAGCTTCTTGGGCTTCCCCAATCTCCTGAAAATGGCAAAGGTAGATCCTCATATTTACACCAACAAACGTCCGCTGGACCACGAGCACCAGATGACAACATACGATAAACATGAAGCAAAGGCTTAGTACAATAGTCAAGCTCTCGATCTTCAAGCATGTCATGGTTGTGATGGTTCTTCATTGTTCCTCCAGACCAAGATAGAGTGCATCAAGCAGGTGAAGGAGTCAGAGGCCGAAACGACACTGAGGACTCAGTTTAAGATGGAGCTGATCATCTACACCCAAGACAGCATGTACAGCGACACCCTGAGCACGCTGAAACTCGAGGAGGAAGAAGGAGAGAGACAAAAAGTTAGCGTGGCGAAACCTTTCAACATTTCATGTAGTTTATACAATCACTCCGACAACAGAGCCACTCTCGAGGAACTGATGCGCCATCTCAAGTCCTACTACAGCGTAAGTTGTTATTAGCTATGCTAACTGCTGCCTGTTGTAACCTCATACTATTTTACAACATTAATGTACAGGCTTAGCCTATAAATACATTTCTCAGAGAAGTACGTGAGAGCTCTTGTTCGTTACTGCTATTTATTCAAGCTTAAGGATATAAAAGGCTAGCATTTCTTTAGCCAGGTTACTGCTCGGAAATATTGAAGTACTTTGGGAACCTAGAAATTGCAAATCATAGTTGATAAGTTTGCCAAAACATGCTACCAAAAAGTTTTAGCATTCATCCTATTGTCCAACCTGAATCATTATTATATCAAACGTCGGACCACTTGTGATCCTCCAAAAGCAATGTATTATTATTTTCATGAAATTTATTTTTTGAACAACTGACTAGAATTTGAATCGAATATGCAGTTAGTTACTGGCGATTGTGAACAAGAACGCATCAACGTAGCACGTTACTCGTGCCAAACACAACCTAAAAGCTACTTGTATTAAGCCAATTGAAGAATGATGGTTATTTATTAAAGTTTTACGTAACGCTGAACCTTTTACCTTTACATTATAATACAACTATACACTTTGATTAAACATGTTAACACTATAAATAACAATTCAAAGCTAGCTTCAGATAGTGTTAGCCGAATTGGCTACATCTGGTTTGGCCCAGCTCTGACGTTGCTGCTTCATCTTTGGACTAGAGCTACGAGTTTAATTTTGTCTTCTCCTCTTAACCGGACACGTGTGTAGATCGCGAGTAAGCGTCTGGCCGACCAGCTGCCGCTAGTGATCAGGTACCTGCTGCTGCAGGAGTCGGCGGTGCAGCTGCAGAGAGAAATGCTACAGGTCATGCAGGACAAAAACACCATGGATCAGCTGCTGAAAGAAGATCACGACATCGGGAACAAACGCAACAACCTGCTGAGCCGCCAGAAGCGTCTGATGGAGGCCCGCAACTACCTGGTCAAGTTTTAGAGTCGCGTATGGTGTCTGTTTTGTTGATCACTGGACGCGAGTGATACGCAGTCCCAACAAATCAATTATAAAGGCAGAAATGCCTTTATATTAGTATTATTACTCTAGTATGTACATGTATTTATTTCCTATATCAAGATGTACTGTTCTCTTACTCCCATGTATGGTTATATGATAGTCAACATAGCACGTCATAATATTGAAAGATATTTTCATTATAAGTGACGCATATTAAAGTATTTCATTTGTCGAGTTCAATTCCAGATTTCTTACCGCTGCAGCCATTTTAAAACCGCCAGAACATACCTAAGAAAATTCCATTGAAACAGCGCACTCTTGTGATACTCATGACTTGGACTATATGAAGAAACAGCGTTTCTCAATATTGGTTTAGCGGTTTATCCGGAGTGTCATTTCTGAGTATATTAGTTGTCTGTACCTAAACATTTGAAATAATACAAAATAAATAAATAAATAAATAAACAAACTGTTCTTGTGTGAAGAAATTGTTTCCAAAGAAAAGGAGTGACGGAATGAAACGAGACACAGCCTCGTCTTGTCGTTTAGGTTTAATCCTCTCTCAAAGAAACTGCCACACAACACAGAACACACATTCTTACGCCGTACACTTTAACCACACCACGTGTTTGATCAGCATCAGGAACTCTACATCTTATAAATCTACTTCCTTATTGCTAATAATGTCCATCTAATCGGTATTTGGTACTACAATTGATCAAATATGCTAACCGTGGTACATCTGGAGGAAAATACGAATCACCATCAACATAAATTAATGAAAGGCTATGATTCTGTGGTTAAAAAAAAAACAAAACAAAAACAATCACACGTTAAAAAGTGGCGTTGGAGTGGCGAAGTCTCATCACGTATGTACATATATATTTTACAAAAGTCTGTCAGGAAAAACAAAACCAAAAAAACAACGAGCATTATAACATAGGGAGTTATTTGTCCGTTTGTGATTTGAGCTTCCTCTCCCAGAGCTTCTGGTGGTCAGAGAATCCTTGCTTTCCTTTGTTGAAGGAGTTGGGGCCCGCTGAAGTCGGGGTGTCCCTGTATTAACACAGCAAAATGACAGAACACAAAAAAAACAATGTAATTCATATTGTCAAATAATAACTGTAATCTTCCAGTTTTCTTCATCTTGTATTTGATTCTAGTTTATTAAATGCAACAGTCTGGGAACCAAATATAACTGCAAGCAGCAAGTAAGGGGGCCAAGCACTTCCTTCCCCGTCCTTTAGCGACAAAGGAAGACCAAAAGCCATTGGGACCATCGGTACTTTAAGATCCACCAAGGAGATCTTAAATATTAAATCCAAAGGCAAAACGTCCAACCACTTCTGAGATATCACCTAACTTCCTGTTTCCTCCCAGATTGCAAATGAAGTCTAAATCATGCCTCTTAACATTGAGTAACGTTACTAAAAATATGTATGAAGTTTGGCAAAATAATCCAAGGAGATTCAAGATGATGACTGGACAGAATTTGTTTTGCAAAGTGCAAACTCGTTCCATCAGGAATGCTCGGACGTCTTAATGGGAAAAATGAGGAGAAAAAAAAAAGAACCTTGAGCCGATTCGAAAGTTATGAGTGAATTTAAGGGTTTGTGAACTACAGTGCCACATGGAGGCAAACTCACAAAAACATAACATCTTGCACTCCCTCCATCACAAAACATCTTGCACTCCCTTCACGATGTCCTACAAAAGTCTTTTTTTGGACTATGTCACACCGCTAATGAGATACAGCCTCGCCCTTCCTGTTTGCCAGCTTCACTGTTAAAAGTGGTTTTAGTGTTGTGGACGAATTGTACTGTATATTAAAAATATTTTTTTTTTCATTTGTAAGCAATTTTAAATGATGCTAAATCCAACATGGCAGCAATTAACATCATGGGGTCTGCTCAACTCAAGGCTGCTTGACCCAAAGGATCAGAGCAAAGGGGAACCTCCCTTGTAAGATGCCGTGTTGTAGAGTTATTAATGTAAAAGTATGTCCAATTTTGCCCTATTGGTGGTGCTAGAGAGCTTGAGTGGCATAAACTAAGACAGCCGAGACTGTCCTCTATGACTGTGCTAAACTTCCATTCCACAGGCTGCCACAGACTCCAATTGTGGTGAAAGCATAATAAGTGCCCCCTAAGAAACACAGATTTTAAGAACTATAATGAGAATATATATATAGACAAACCTTCCAATGTTCTTCATCCTCATCTTTGCTTCCGGAGGCATCTCCTCTGGTTCACTCTATAAGGACAGAAGGAAGCATTTTATATCAACGGCTAATCCTAATCTTGTAACACCTTACTGTCTCTGCTCGTGAGAAATTACTCACGTCATCCTCGTCGAAAACAGACGCAGGTTTTTTGGCGGGTAAAATGGGCGCGACTTCCTTCGGTTTCTGGGGGGAGAAAAACATTTACACGCTTTCAGACAGACAGTCAAGCAGTTATCCATCAGAGTTGTTAGTCATCTGTCTGCTAACGCGAGCAGTCGGCTCTGCGAGACATAACGTTTGCGGGCAACTGGCTTTGGCAAGATAATGAATGAATAATATTATGATGACTAAAAGAAACCTTTAAGTGAATGTCAACTGTCGACTTGTCTACACGAGCCCCTTTTTTCCTAGCCCTAGCTAGCTACGAAGCTCACGTTTTAACATTTAAATACACGATTTTGAATACCGTGAAGTGTAAACAAGCCGCTCGGTCGTTCTGTGAGTCGGCTGATCGACAACGCGATACTCTTTTTTGTGTGTATAATTTACTTGTACAATATCTAGAACATGATGACAAACAAACAAAATATTAAGTTTTGGTACGTTCTATGGGTGGAGCTTCGTGAACGTGGGCGGGAATTATTCAAATTGTTGAACCCATCTAACAGTTAGAGACCTTTGTGTGTTTGTGTGTGTGGGGGGGTGTCTTTGGGCGTAACGCACCTTTAAATTAAGACTTACACAATTTTAGGCAAATTAGCTATAACGCATAATGTGGAACAAATTCAACCAGTGATAACCAATCCTACTGAGGCATGTGAGCTGATGTTTCTCACAACATAAGTTCCTAGATGCGAATAGTTAACCGCTAGTTAACGTTAGAACCTACGACAGAACTAAAAACGGATATACAGTCCACGCCCACAAGAATGAAACGACAAGCACTCAGCTAGCAAGCACTATCATTACTATTCTTCTTCCTAGGACTACTCACACTAGCTCCTAGCTTGATGGAAATAGGAGCAGCCTTCTTAGCGCTACTGACGCCCGGTTTCGGGGATTTTAGGAGGTGCCGGCTGGTTCTGGAGCTCGTCCTTGCTGGCTGGCCGTTTCCCGAGACCTCCTCCCTCTCCTCCTCCTCCAGGGCTGTTGGAGACAGTGTTACTTTTCCCACCGTTTGCCTTCTCCTCCGCTCCTGCTGGAGGCGAAACAACTTACCAAGGTGAGCGACCGTAGCCGTGGTGGCCAAAGGAGAGCTACAGTTACCTGGAAGACGAGGGACGTCAGGAGGACCTGCTCAGAAGTGCTGCTGAGGAGCAGAGAAGCTCAACTTCTACTCGTCTAGCCACCTCCATCAGCGTACTGATGCGAGACTAATCTAGCCGACCAGATAGTTAACGTTCGCATTAAACGAGCCCGGTTAACTCACGTTATACCACAGTGCTGCAGAAGGCGGGGCCTTGACTTAAGTGTAACTGGAAACGGATAAAAACCCATTTGGATAAAAACACGGCAGTCTTTTCTTGTGATATTTATTTTTAAGTGCACTAATTGGCAAATCGCTGTGGTATAAGATGGAAAGAAAATAAGACACTCGAGGCTGAGGAACATCAACTTGAAGGTTGTCATAGCAACTCAGCATCATCACACCATCCTGTCTTTGATGAATTTCCTATAAAAAGCACACACCCCACCTTAAAAAAGGGTTTCACTCCTGGCACTGTGGATAGATATTATATGTGATATTATAACCACTTGTTTGCATGATGCTTTGATCCTGATTTGAACTGGTGGCTTTGCTCCTGCATTACTTGTTATCTAGATTGGCCTGCTAGCTCAAGTGCAGGGTTAAAAAGCAGGTTAAGAGGTCGATTATTTACTATAATGACAAACACTTCTCAATTTAGAGCAAAGTCAAGCTTTTTGTTTCTATCCTGTAAACAGAAACCAGTTTCTAAACCTAAAACCAACTCCTCCCCCCAATAAACAAACAAACAACACGGCGAGCTAACGTTAGCTTAGCTTGCTAGGCTAACTTAGCCGCTTGCGCTAATCTTGTGTATTTCGTGGGGATTAATCCGTGGCCTCTCATCTAATCACATTATAACCCAAATGAGATTACACCTATCTTTGTACTAAAATGAGAATTAGCGTTGATCATTTCACCTCCAGCCCGAGGCCCTTCGCCGCGGTGCTGCACCGTCGCCATTGTAGTGAGGGGGGGTGAAAAAACTTTCCGGAAATGGACCCGCGTACGGGTGTCGAGAAGGGACAAGGCGAGCGCGTTACATGAAATGCGCCTCGTTTTCTCGTCGGCTTCACTGTAAAAGTCGTATGACGTTTATAAACATCATTTATAAATTATAAAATAATAATAATAATGTGAAGTATATAAATATTTCAGTATTTCTAATTATTATAACATCAGTAGCCTGTGAAAATAATAACGCTTATTTGTAAAAAATAAATAAATAAATAAATAATAATAATAATAATAATAATAATAATAATAATAATAATAATAATAAAATAATAATAATAATGATAATAATAATAATAATGTGGTAGACTGTAACAATTATATCAAGTTTTATAAACATATAAAATGTTGTGGACAGTAAATATAATATAAAGTGTATAAATATAATGTATATTTGTAGCCACACTATCAGTCCATGAGGATCAGCTCTGGGATCGATGGCTCAGCATGGGAGCAATGCTTATGTCATATATATATCAAGAGAAATTTTCTAGAGGTATCCTACAAGGTTCAGTGTTTGTTCCTCTTGTGTTTCATTCTGCAAAGGACCTTAGATGGCTTCACTTACCACAGTTATGCTGATGAAACTCAACACACCCAAGACATGGAAATTCCTGGAAATGCTGACCCACGTCTTCATCTCGCCATCTCTTTTGCAAAGTCTCTGTTTAATTAATATTGACTGGAAAATGGACTGACTCACTCATTAGTACCTCAGTAGCGAGTGCTTAACTTTAAATGTATTTCATACAGAAAATGCTTACGGTACAATGAATCAATTCAAAATAACAAAAGACCAAACACAATTTCTTAAAGTTATGACGTCCTGTTAAAGTGATCTCTGTCCTGGGATGGTCCATGTTGAAATTAATTGAAAATGTAAATTAAGGCCTAAAAAAAAAAAAAAAGATGTAAGGAAATAAATTATTGATCTAAGATTTTATTTTTTTTAATTCAAAACACTTTTCAGGTGTTTGTTTAACAGGTTAGCATCTTATAGCAATTGTCATTTAATAGTCATATAATAATAATCATTTTGATTTGGTGACAAAGCAAAAAATAAAAAGAAAAGATAAAAAAAAAGTTTCTCTCTTTAGTTTCTAAATTGTTTACACAATTGATTATAGACTATAACACAATAAAAAGTTGTAACAAGTAAAATATGATTTCATTTGATGTCACTTGTATAACTTTATATTACGTTTATATATATATATATATATATATATATATATATATATATATATATATATATATATATATATATATATATATATATATAACACTTGGAATTTTTGTTGTTACTTATTTTCTACTCACTATTTTCATTTTATAACATTTTATTCAATATTGTTTTTTTTTTATTTTAAATGTCGTTTAACTCGCTTCTGTTAGAACAAAAACCAAAGACCAATAGGAACTTTTGGAAAAAGTGTTTATTGCTAAACGTGATTGTGTGAGGTCTGGGCAGCGGGGACGGCGGCCAAGTGTCGTGCTTTTAGCACGGCTGGAGTGTCACGGGTGGCTGAGAAGAACAGAAAACGCACCCTCACTTGATGAGCGGACGGTGACTATTCCCTCGATTTCCACCCTACCGTGGAACGCTGTCCCCGGGCCAAAGAGAAAGGAAAGATGCAAGAGCCAAAAATAAACTGCATTGGGGGGTGGGGGGTTGACTTCCAGAGAGAGAAAAATGTTGGCAAAAGGCAAAAAAATTGAGAGAATATGTTTAGAAATTACATCTCATAGTCCTTTTTTTTGTTGTTGTTCAGTTGGTCTTCGAAAACATAGTTGACGTCCTGACACCATGGGGTCTGTAGATACACCACCTTTCTCTCACCACTCTCTTGGAGAGGGGGGCTTCTTACACAGACAGGACATGCTTGACGAAGGCTGTAGTATGACAAGGAGACAAACATCAGATATTTCTAAAAACGATCTTAATCATCAATGCATGATTGCATGATACTTGGGGGGTTGCGCGCGTGGTTGTGTCAGGGGTGGGATGTTAGCCTGGTTCGTTTGAAAGCCTTACATTCATAGTTGACAGAACCGCTCTCGTCCTCCTGACCTTGCATCAAAGCGTCGACCTCGGGCTCGGACATCTTCTCTCCTGTAGAAGGGCGGGGACGTTCAACGTTACAACAAAGACAAAGAGAATCATAATCAGACATTTCCAACAGCCCGCTTACTCATTCACTCACCCAGCGTGGACAGAACAATGCGAAGCTCAGCACCCATCACTGTGCCGTTGCCTTCCTTGTCGAAAACACGCAGACCCTCAACGTAGTCGTCGTAGGTTCCCTTCTGGGCAGCGTTCACAGTCTTCATCATGGGCATGAAAGCATCAAAGTCGATCCTCTTGTTGGCCATGTCTGAAAACAGATCATACCACATACCACTGTAACACACAGCACTAAGGATTACCAATGTTTTGGGGAAAATGAGGCTCGATTTTTTTTTTGTATAAGATAGCAATGGAAAAGTTAGACTTAATAATGTCCATTATGAATGTAATAGTCCCTTTGGGTTAAGCTACGGGACTGACAGTTTAATCCAAAGTCCATTGCTTAGCAAGATGATCAGGTGTTGTAGCCTATAATGTATGTATGTGTGTGTATATATATATATATATATAATCAATCATGTACTAAAGTTAGACTTAGCCAGGGTCAGATTTAAGTACAAGGTTGAACTGAATAGTTATTTTGGATTAAGTTAATCTAAAGTTTATCAGGTTTATCAATTGTCATACCATATAGCATGTCAATGTTTGTGTGTGTGTGTGTGTGTGTGTGTGTGTGTGTGTGTGTGTTTTTTTAAATGGTTGATATCTTGCCATCGGCGGATGGGTTTCCCAGAATCTGCTTGACGTCCTTGTTGGTTGGGTTTTGTCCCAGAGCGCGCATGACGTCAGCAACCTGATTGAAGGCAATCTTGTTGTCGCCAACTCTGTCGAATAGACCAAAGGCCTCTTTGAAGTCTAGAGAAAGGAAATTAAGATATATTCAGGTCTAAATTTGGCCGTTATATGGGATTTAAAAAAAAGAAAAACCATGTAGCACTATGGTGGTCACAAAGGCTAATGATTTTATCCTTACAAATTTAATTGTATTTCATTACCATTGTAAAGAGTTCCATTGATATCCTGGTTATTGTTTTTTCACTCAAGGTCAAAGAAAGAAAGTAAGAAGTGGTATGTCCAAGAAGTCCAACTGTATGTCCCAGAAGACAAGGAGTGACCCTCAGCTGGCATTTGCTATTTCTATGCGTCTAAATGGAAACTGATCCAGCGACAGGTTCATGGCTAGTACGGAACAGCTGTCCCTCTTTCAGGCGCCATTTGGTAGTGTGTTAGCTGATACACCTTAAGAAAGCAGCTTTCGCCAAACATGGCCAACTACAACAGGGGAATGCTGACTGAGGCGTAATCCGCAACCGTGAGTTAACAAGGCGGCTTTTTCTGGAAACGCGACTGTACGCACACCTGCGATTCTATCAAAACAGGAAGGAGCGTAGCACACAAATTATGACAGTAACTCTAATGGTGAATGGTAACAACTTATCAGGGGACTGAGAGCAAAAATCCCCAGAGGAACAGTAGATCGCATTCCAGCAGTTTACTTAGGGGATCAAAGTAATTCGCCATCGCCTTAAATATCAAGGATAACAGCTGCACAGAATCCTTGAATCATGTCTGGCTTGAAGCTGGTTTACACGAGCATTTTTAACGTACGCATACATGATATATTCTAATATATGCTACTGTGGTACTCGTAATCAGGTGAATTAATTTTTTAAATATATTTCAAGTCCGGTAGGTCACATCATGTAGATCACACTCAAACCACTCTGTATCTATGTACAGTACAGCACACACTACGTTAGAAGCTATATTTAGCCTCGCTTTTCTTGGGGTGTCCTTGGGTTTGGTTGGTATTTCAACTTGCTATTGTCAAAAAAATTTAATAAACAAACAACCCACGGCGGTAACAAATGTATCTGTTAATTTGACACACTTTTATTTCATGCTACGTTCAACCTACAATTTTGACACGTTTATCCTCACTAACTGGAGATCGGGATAAGCTGAAAAATCAGCTGCAGAGGTTTAAGGTTGAATAATAAATCAAAATTAAGATTGGGGTGTGTTATAGACAGAATTCGATAAATTAAATCCTTAAAAAGTTGACCATCATGTGGTCGGATTTTCTGTTGTAAATATAAAAAAAAATGAATAAAAAAAGTTGGGAGTTCTGGGACAGAAATAGCACCACGGCAAGTTGCTAGCAATATATATTTATATGTATGTAGAACTATCTTTGAAATTGTATATTTAAATAGCTAAATAGGAGTACAATTTTGCTGAAACTAAGAACGCACTAATAAATAAATAAATAAATACACTATTTATAGCATTTTTACAGTAGGTTTGTATACTCACCCTCAATCTGGTCAGCAGTGAAGTCAGCCTGGCAAAGACACAAATACAAAAATCATTCTCAGTTACATGACTGCAAACGGTTCATAAACGCATCGACGTGATTAAAAGATTTTGTTTGTGCATAAAAACCTAAGCTGGATTTGATTCTATTTCAAAACATCTCGCAGCTGCATCTCTGCGCTGCTAAAAACGAATATCACAGTTTTGTCTCAAAAAGTTTGGGGGGAAAAGGGATCGCCAGCATTACGTTCCTTTGCTTGGGAAGGACGTGATGCCGAAATGTTTATTTTTTTTGCAGAGATTGCAACGATAGATATCCAGACCAAAGCAAAAAAAGAGAGAGAGAGAGAAATATTCCCAAGTACACACCATGATGCAGTTTAGATGGTGGGGAGAAGGGGCACAAGTGAAGAAGCCGTAGTCCCAGGAGAGTGGTCCTGATCTCTCGGTTCGAGGCCTTCTTATTTAAGTCGGGCCGGTGATGTCACACGGAGGATCGGTTGACGCTCCATGGCTTTCTTTAACTTTCTTAGGGCAAGCTGAATGCCCGAGACGCGCCCTCCTCTAGGGCACTCAGTATTTTTAGACTCACTCTCCAGACAACTTTTTTTTTTTCAGACCCTCTCAACGTTTTGGTCAGCATTATACTGCTTGGTAGTGCATCGTTGCATAATGTTCCGATTATAATTATTGACTGTAAGAACTGTTCAGGATGAATATGTTAAACGGATGTGTTATACACCAATATTGAGTTTTTAGTGCAAAGGAAATTAGGAGTCTTGTAGTCTGCAGCAGTGATATTTTTAACCTTTGATGCTCGACCACATATGGTTATATACAGAGCTTGGTAATAGTCAGAATGTGTTTACTTGGCTTGTAAATACTAAGAATTTCATTTCATTAATAACCCAAATATCCATTACTGAATATTTTAATTTAGGGTATGAAGGATTTTCCCATATGATATCAGTGGAAGGGATCCATTTTTTTTTTTTGGTTACAGAAAAATATACTTTAAGAGGACTGTGCATGCTGATTTAGCAATGTTAGCCAATCTAACTTGCACTAAAAATCAGTCAGTTTAGCTAATGTAACCTCTCCAGCAGCTAACCAGGTTCAGTAAGATGCTAGCTAATATTAGACTAATTATTATATTGTAAAAGAGGGGAAAACAGTAACCCGAGCAAGCTAGCAAACTAGTAGCAAGTTAGTTACCATGCCAGGAACCATTAAAGAGAGTAGCAAGTTAGTTACCAAGCTAGGAAGCATTAAAGAGAGTAGCAAGTTAGTTACCAAGCTAGGAAGCATTAAAGAGAGTACCAAGTTAGTTACCAAGCCAGGAAGCATTAAAGAGAGTACCAAGTTAGTTACCAAGCCAAGAACCATTAAAGAGAGTAGCAAGTTAGTTACCAAGCCAAGAACCATTAAAGAGAGTAGCAAGTTAGTTACCAAGCTAGGAAGCATTAAAGAGAGTACCAAGTTAGTTACCACGCCAGGAACCATTAAAGAGAGTAGCAAGTTAGTTACCAAGCCAGGAACCATTAAAGAGAGTAGCAAGTTAGTTACCAAGCCAAGAACCATTAAAGAGAGTAGCAAGTTAGTTACCAAGCTAGGAAGCATTAAAGAGAGTACCAAGTTAGTTACCAAGCCAGGAAGCATTAAAGAGAGTACCAAGTTAGTTACCAAGCCAAGAACCATTAAAGAGAGTAGCAAGTTAGTTACCAAGCTAGGAAGCATTAAAGAGAGTACCAAGTTAGTTACCAAGCTAGGAAGCATTAAAGAGAGTACCAAGTTAGTTACCAAGCCAGGAACCATTAAAGAGAGTACCAAGTTAGTTACCAAGCCAAGAACCATTAAAGAGAGTAGCAAGTTAGTTACCAAGCTAGGAAGCATTAAAGAGAGTACCAAGTTAGTTACCAAGCTAGGAAGCATTAAAGAGAGTACCAAGTTAGTTACCAAGCCAGGAACCATTAAAGAGAGTACCAAGTTAGTTACCAAGCCAAGAACCATTAAAGAGAGTAGCAAGTTAGTTACCAAGCAAGGAACCATTAAAGAGAGTAGCAAGTTAGTTACCAAGCTAGGAAGCATTAAAGAGAGTACCAAGTTAGTTACCAAGCTAGGAAGCATTAAAGAGAGTACCAAGTTAGTTACCAAGCCAGGAACCATTAAAGAGAGTACCAAGTTAGTTACCAAGCCAAGAACCATTAAAGAGAGTAGCAAGTTAGTTACCAAGCTAGGAAGCATTAAAGAGAGTACCAAGTTAGTTACCAAGCCAAGAACCATTAAAGAGAGTAGCAAGTTAGTTACCAAGCTAGGAAGCATTAAGGAGAGTACCAAGTTAGTTACCAAGCGAGGAACCATTAAAGAGAGTAGCAAGTTAGTTACCAAGCTAGGAAGCATTAAGGAGAGTAGCAAGTTAGTTACCAAGCTAGGAAGCATTAAGGAGAGTAGCAAGTTAGTTAAAAAACTAGGAAGAATTAAAGCAAATTGCAAGTTAGTTAACAAGCTAGCACACATTAAAGAGAGTAGCAAGTTAGTTACTAGGCTAGCAAGCATTAACGCCAGTATCAACTTAGTTACCAAGCATTAACACCAGTAGCAAGTTAGTTACCAAGCTAGGAAGAATTAAAGTCAATAACAAGTTAGATAACAAGTTAGTTACCAAGCATTAACGCCAGTATCAACTTAGTTACCAAGTATTAACACCAGTAGCAAGTTAGTTACTAAGCCAGGAAGCATTAACGCCAGTAACAAGTTAGTTACCAAGCTAAGAAGCATTAACGCCAGTAACAAGTTAGTTAACAGGCCAGGAAGCATTAAAGCCAGTAACAAGTTAGTTACCAAGCTAAGAAGCATTAAAGCCAGTAACAAGTTAGTTAACAAGCGCCAGCAAATAAAGCCAGATAACAGAATTATTACCAAAGACGCTATCCCAAGCACATGGCAACTTGTTTTAAATGGAGAAGGTTGTAGTCTGTATAATACAATGCTGTAATACATTTGAATGATTTCACAACTGCTTGGCCCACGTCTACCAAAGATTGCTATCTCTCTAAACATGGTTTCTGAATACCAACTGCAGGAACAGGCCTCTAGTGTACAATCAGTCAATCTATAAGCTGAACATATTTGAATTACTGACTGCTTGCTCATCGGAGTCTCCTTCATCACAAAGAACGTTCATCACCATGCATTTATGTGCTCATGATGAACTCTTTAACATGATTCCTAATTCCTGTCTGTCTTCTCCTTCATTTCCCAAACTAACATATGGCGAGTTTCAGAACAACAATACACACATGGATTTTAGTGGAGCTGTCCTAAATTCTCTTAAAGGAAAGCAAAATTCAGAGATATGGCCTCTGTGTCTGTCAGTCTCAGTAAAGAAGATGTGGCCTTTGTGCCTGTGCGTCTCAGTGAAGGAGGCATGACCTCTGTATTTGTTAGTCCCACAGAAAGAGGCATGGCCTCTGTGCCTGTCAGTCCCAGTAAAGTAGGTGGGGCCTCTATGCCTGTCAGTCTCAGTAAAGTAGGTGTGGCCTTTGTACCTGTCAACCTTGGCATTGTCCTGCTCTGGATGGCAGCATATGAACCCATGTCACACCCCTCTTCATCTCCCTCCTCTGGCTTAATGTAGCTGCCCGCATCAAATTCAAGGCCTTGATGCTCACCTACAAGACCTCGCCTCGAACAGCACCCTCCTACCTCAACTCTCTCCTGAAGGCTTATGTTCCCTCACGCAATCTGTGATTGATTAGCGACTGATGTTTAGTAGTTCCCACTCATCGTGGTGCAAGGTACCTTTCCATAACCTTCACACTAACTGTTCCTCAGTGGTGGAATGAACTTCCAACCTCAATCCGGACTGCAGAATCTCTCACTATCTTCAATAAACAGCTAAAGACCCACCTCTTCCATGAACACCTAACCAACTCATTAAAAAACAAACAAATAAATAAATTAAAATTATAATTTTCCCTTACGCCGCCTCTACTCTGTGCACTTTGCTTCTTCTAGAACTCAGTTAATTGATCTTGAATGGTAGCACTACTTGTATTGTTCTCTGCTTGATATATCGCTTTGCTTGTATTTTTTCCTCATTTGTAAGTCGCTTTGGATAAAAGCGTCTGCTAAGTGAATAAATGTAAATGTATATGTTGCTCCAAACTGTGTACATATCTTTCTGCATTAATGATGCCCTCATAGATGTGCAAGTTACCCATACCATTGGCACTGACACACCCCCGTACCAGGACAGATGGTGGCTTTTCGACTTGACGCTGATAACAGATCAAACGATCCTTTTCCTCTCTGGCCCGGAGAACATGACGGCTGTTTTGTCCAGAAACTATTTGATATGTTGACTTGTCAGATCACAAAACACGATTCTACTGTGCTACTGTCCATCTCAGATGAGACAGAGGTTCTGGACAGAGTTGATGTATGGCTTCTGCTTTGCATAGTAAAGCCTTAACTTGCATTTGTGGATGCAGTGGCGAATGGTGTTGACTGACAAAGTTTTACCCATATCAGGATCTCCATTACAGACTCATGATGGTTTTTAGATCACACGTCTAGAGATCACACGCATTCAGAAGTGGTTTTCAGCCTTTGGGAACGTTCTTCTCAAAATTTGGATTATTTGCCGACGCAATTATTGGCAGAGCCTCGACCAATCCGTGCTCCTGAAGGACTAGGCCCATTTTTGGAGGCTCCTTTTATACTATATTTTTGGTCGAACTCTTCCTTTAATTTGTGGATGTTGCACAATGAACCCCAGGACATTTCATCTGCCTTGGTTTCTTCTATTTAACCTTCATTTAGGATGTGTCTCTATGACGTCTCATAGGTAATTCAACAATGCTTAACTCGTAACGTGAGAAAGACTGGGCATTGCTTTTGGAAATAATCTGATACATTATGGTACAGTAGTACATTTAGTTTGTAAGGTTGAGCAGAGGCAATATACATATTAGGCAATATTCCGACAAGGTTCTGGTACTTTTTTGAGAAACTGCATGATGGACTCGACATCTTAGCATGCAGCAAGTACAGCAAGTCTGGAAGATTCTGGAACTGGGAGTAAAAACAGTTCCAGGAACTAAAAACAGTGGAATTTCCTGTTCCTGATGATGCTCTCGGGTTCCACCGCCCAAATAATACCTACCCAACAGTGCTTCTGGGTAGATGGAATGTGGACATTATAAATTCTCAATGTATAGGGCACTTCTTGTATATCTGTGGTCCTGTAGGTATATTTAGTAAGCAGTCTTTTCCTGCATGGCTTGTGTGGCTTTTTCGAGATGTTTCCCTTCATAGGTGTCCTAACAGGAATACTAATTAAACAAAGCTGCAGGATGCTTGACTTGTTCCAATCCACAATTAAAAATAGCCATTAAAGTAAAGCCATTAAGACTCCACAAGAGCCTTGTACACTTGTCTAAAATGCAACCCTTCTTTCTTTACGTCTTATCCACCTCCTCTACGAGATCTATCTTTAGTTCCTCTCGGTCTAGAGGTGTCGATTTCGTTCACTCCGAGACTTCCCAAGGGTCCTACATGTTTTACACCCTACCCAAGTTCCAGGACACAGATCGTAGAGATGCCTTACAGCAGCTCGGGCTACTGCTTGCGCTTAGAACTGATTCAGGATCAGCTTTACCAGACGGCTGACGGGCTTTCACGCACTTATAGTGGTACAGCAAGGCTGATCTCCGACAGTGGTTTAAAAAAAGCTTTAGCAAGAGCGCTGTATTGTACACAGTAGAGGAGGTAGCAGCCTTATTTGGATTTGGCAGCCTTGAAGGAGTTTTTACTCCTGATCCCAGCCTCGTGTAATGTTTGTGTATTTTTTTTTGTTTACATGTAATTAGATTTTAAAAAAATAAATTAGCATATCAATATATGTTAACAGTTTGAAAACTTAAAAGGAAACCTAGGTGTGTACAACATTGATATAATTTTATGAAATCATTTATTAGAACAATATTAAGAAAAAAAAGCCTTTTTTCAATTTAATGTCAATTTGCTTTTAAGTGTAATAAATGTTTAACAAACCTTTAGGCGGCATGGGAATGGTACAGTTCAAAATACCATCTCACTTTAACATGCAGCGATCAGCCGTAACATTAAAACCACCTGCCTAACATTGTGTAGGTCCCCCTTGTGGTGCCAAAACAGCTCTGACCCATCGAGACATATACTCCACAGGACCTCTACAGATCATATTCATCAGATTATTATTCATGTCACACATCAATGGTTTCAACGTAATGAATAATTGGTTTACATCTCCATCCATACATTGTATGTACTGCTTGCCCTAAACAGGGTCGCGGGGAACCTGGAGCCTATCCCAGGGGACTCGGAGCACGAGCCGTGGGACACCCTGGACACTACGGACAATTTGGAAATGTCGATCATACGTGTCTTTGAACTGAATGAGGAAACCAAGGTGAGGAAGCATGGTGAGAACACGCAAGCGCCGCATACACAGGGCAGGGTGGGAACCGAACCCTCAACCCAGGAGGTGCGTGGCAAACGTGCTAACCACCAAATACATCTCCTTTAAGCATGTTTTACATGAACATAAATCAAAATAAAGAACACATTATGATCATCTTCCTTTAGCTTTTATTAATATAATGAGCAGATGCAAATGAACACACGAAAAAAAAACAACAGTAGTAGTGCTGCTTCCTAAAAAAACAAAACAAAAAAAACAATGAAATCTCTAAAATGATCAGTTACTATTAAGACTCGCAGAGTACGCCTGCAGAAATAATGGCGAATTTAGTTTAAAGCGCTAATTAAGCAAGTATCTTCAAGTGACTTACACTATAATTGTTGAACAGCTCGCTGTTATCTGAAAAGCAAATGCCGAGACGAGATACAAATACAAAAATTTTCACATTCCCATTTCTTGTCTAATTATTGAGAACAATTCACCAAGGCAACTCTCTAATACAAAGATTTCTAAATACAGTGCACAGATTCCGCTTGCCACTTCCTGTTTTTAGTTTTTCGATGGTAATTTTTCAATTGGAGACAAACTGGAAGCATGGACATGAAAAGTGAATAGGACACGGCAAAGGCATGCACAATTTCCCTACAGAATGGGGAGCAACAAGAACACGGCTGTGTGTGTATGTGTGTGTGTGTGTGTGTGTCTCCTGTCCTGGAGGACACTAAAGCTCCAGGCTGAGGTTTTGCACTTCAAGCGCTGATTAGCGTGCGACGTTGTGTAGCAGTGAACCTGTGATACAACACAGCAGACCAAAACAAATCAAGCTCAGGATCTTCATTTGAATATACACTGTTTCCGTTATGGTATTGCTTCATTACGGCAAAACACTTTCCAGATGTTTGGACAGACTGCATCAAAAACGTCATTCATTCATATATATTATGCTGTAGGAATAAAACATCAAACTTCAATAGCAATTTGTTTATTTAAGTGTTTGTTCATTTGGGTCTATGTGCATGATTCATGTCATGCCATATATCCCATATATAAAGTCAATTTGTGTGTCATTATGGCATTTGCTTCAAACACTAAATCGAAACATCTCCATTTCTACATGACCTGCATTCCCTCCTATCCCTATTTTGAAACAATACAGTGGAAATTCCAAAAATGTTGGTGATCGTTTGATTCGTATCAGATTAAAAGAAGTTTTTTAACCACCTTTACACCTCGAACGCTGGGAACTTGGCTCTTGACGGCTGCAGGAGATCGGCGAGGAAGTAAATAGTTCCGGCCATTCCTGCAACGAAGAGGAAGGAAAGAATTCTATACGTCAGACACGACAAATTTGGTGATATATATCCCCCCCCCCACACACAGTTTTGAATAAAAGATAAAACTTAATGATAATATGCGACATGCAAACAAACAAAAAAAAACCTAATCACAAACTTTCTCAGCAATACTGAATTAATCTAAAATGTCTGGGGTTATAAAGAATTACAGTATGAATATCAAGAATACTGTCCAAATAGATCATTGTTTTTTTTAAACATAGAGGCATAACACCCAATCCTGTTAGGATAACGAATGATGGCTAGCGATAAACACTTCATCATCATTATATATAAAATAAGAAGTACCTTCAAAGAGAGAGAAAGGTGTGTCTGGAGTGCGGCAGCCATGTTTCCCATAGTTCATGCACCAATCTGCAAACTAACAACAGACATCATTCCAATCAGACAGACATCATCCCATCCAGCATCACAAACAGATGTTATATTTCCCGTCTTGCCATGACATTTTAAACAACGATACAGCTTTTGCTAAGTGAGAAAATAACAGCCAATAGTTTTCATTGCTTCATGCAAAATATTGTCATATCAATTTTTTTTATTTATTTACAACACTTGTACTATACATTTTTAAAAATCGGCACTTCAGATGGAGACGGTGATATGCTGACTGCATCCAGAATGCTGATTTACATCAAAACGTTAAATAGTAATTAAAATACCAGTTTCGATGTACTTGTTATATTAAAACACTGCACGCATAATTACTAGGGAAGTCGGCATTATGAGCCGATCGAATGCTACCGGGGTAATTTATTTTCAAGTCAAGGTGAATTGTTTAATGAAAGGAGGGTGTGGCTTAAAGTGATTAACGCCCTAAATAAGGTCTGCATAATTATTAGGCAGCTTCACTACCTCAGGTAACTACGTATACCTTTTTTTATTATTATTAATTACTTCATTTTGTAAACAAATTTTTCCTGGGTTATTGACAAGTAGGCAAGTAAGTACCCAACGTATAATTGAAAATATATATATTATTATTATTTTTTTTTTTTACTAATGAAAAAAAAAAACACAACAACAACAACAACATGTTCATATCCAGAAAAGGGTGTTACCACGCAGGCCCTGTAGAGGTGTCTAGGCTCTTGGGTGAGTTTGTAGAGAGCCAGAAAGGCGTAGGCGTTTCCTGCTGCGCCGTGACACAATCCGTAACCTTTCTTTAAAAGGCCTCTGTGCCAGATCACCTCGCCGCACTGCATGGCATCATGCAGGTACTGCTGCTCACCAAACACCTTTTGGTTAGGAAAGAAAGCGATAAATGTACTGTATATAAACATATACTTATCCTCAGAGCACTTCAGCGTTGTTTGGATTATGAAAAATTGATTAACACAAACTGGACATGAACTAAGACAAGGTCTAGTCTCTTATAGAACTCTTACAATGTGTATAATAATGTAGTCAATTAGTCAGGGCTGGTCTTAAACTGATCAGTTCTCTACGGTTTTGATTCTTTCTTTCGTACCTTGTAGGCCTGCAGAAGCATGTAGATGATTCCAGGAGAGCCGTGGCACCAGTGCACCAGGAGATCACGATTGTCGCCAATACATGGAGGGAAATTACCTGACGGTAACTTTAGCTGGCACACGTAATCCACACTGGGCTTCACGAGGGCCGGCAGAATGCTGTGGTTAGAGATGAAACCGGGCTACAGGGATATAAAGAGAACTGCTTTCATTCCATTATATAGTATTCATATATTATATCAAAAACAAGTACTGCTTTTTGTCAGATGATATGCCTGATGGTAGATTTTACCTGCATGAGATAGTAGTAGATGCCTGAAAGGCCATGAGCGGCGCCTACATAATGCTCCTGGTACCATTCGTACAGAAGCGGAGACTGTTGCTCCACCCTCATCCTCTGAGCCAGGTTCTGACCCGATATCAACACGGCATCACAGATCTACATACACACACAGAACACAAGTCAACTATCAATAACTATTTGTTATTTCATCATTCAATAACAACTATGTACAAGCTAGAATACCTCCTAAAGTGTTGTGTGATAAAGCAGGTCAGTGTTGTTATAAAATGACCAATGATGATGTAAGGAGTGGGTGAGCCTGACAAGTACCCTACTAGTTATTGGACTGCAATACACCAGGACACAAGAATCAAGGCCTGTGTAGTGGGAAATTCACTCAAAATTACCAGTTCATACCCTTCTAGAAGGCAACTACCTGGGCTTTTCCTGGGCTCCTGATGGGGACTCTGAACCTGGGACAGCACCCTTGGAGGACCTCAAGCCTGTTGTGGCCACAGAGTGCACTCTTGGCTGAGGATAATGAACCTCTGCAGATCCATCACTCTAGTTCATCCCATGGTGGACTATAGGGAATCAATATGCCAGGATCCACGATTCAAGGCCTGTGGTGGTGGGAAGTCACCTCGAAATTACCAGTTCCCTTCTACAATGCAATTTCCTGGGCTCCTGATGGGGACTCTGACCCCGGGACATCACACTTGGAGGACCTCAAGCCTGTTGTGACCACTGAGTGCACTCTTGGATAATGAAGGACATGCAGCTAATCCCAGAGATCAGCAGGTCATTAACCTTGCATCCAGTTTGTTTGGGTTCCATCCTCATACAGAATGCCACCTGGCAAGGATCATATACCATTATGTAAAAAACGTAGGCCAAAGGAAAACAAACTTTTATAAGCGTAAACACAGCAAGCGTTCCCGAGCAAGATGGATTGAAAAGAGTTCACAGAACCCTTTATCCTGGTGGCTCGGGAGTCTATCTCAGGAACACTGGGCGTGAGGCAAGGATACACCCCGGATGGGACACCAGTTCATCACTGGGGACCAAACGCCATTAAATCATTAAAAAAAATAAAAATTAAAAATAAAGAAATAAACAAAAACCCGAAATGCCAACACTCGCCGTTTTGATAACTCTGCAAGTCACCCAAAAAGAGTGGAACTATGATCAAATTTTCTGCCAATTCAAGAAAGTTCTATCAAAGCCTGGTTTAGGCACAGTATCTGGGTTACTGGATCGTCCACTTCCTCATAAAGCCACCAAAAGGTAGCAGTAGTACAAAGCACTCATGGCGAGACAGCACCAAGAGGATGTGGACTTCAATCGACAATTCTATGTTCGCTACTTATATCACCGCTCACGCAAAGAAAACACATCAACACCAAGAATCAAGCTAGAACATACTAGCTCACGTCTCCTGTTCTTACTCTTCATGATGAGCATGTGAAATAATACATGTGTCTGAACAGACTGTCATTACAGATTATTTTTAGAAGGTAAATCCTCAAGTCTGACTATGTTTTATTTAGTAATACAGTCCCCTCCGAAAGCATTCTTACAGCAAGGCCAGTTCTATTGTTTTCGCTAGAATACTGAAGACAAGTGGGTTTGAGACCAAATAATGAATATGAGATTGTAGATCAGTATTTCAGCTTTAGTTTCCTGATATTTACATGTAGACGTGTTGAAGGACTTAGAACGAGGCACCTTTTGTAGCAGACCACACGATTTTTAGGTGAGCAAAAGTAATGGAACAGGCCGATTTTAAGTTAAACACTTAATATCTGGTTGCAAAACCCGCTCTTGCAATAACCGTATCAAGCCGGTGATTCAGTGACATCACCAGACTGTTGCATTTTCCTTTTGTGTTGCTTTTCCAGGATTTTACAATAGCTTCTTTCAGTTGTTGGTTTGTTTCAGGGGTGGGGGTTCTCCCTTCAGAATGAAGAATGCATTTCACCTCCTGAAGAGGAGAACCCTCATCAGGAGGTGAAATGCATTCTCAACTGGGTTACGGTCTGGTGATTGACTTGGCCAGTCTAAAACAATCCTTTGTTGAGTCAGCTCAGTGTGTTTGGATCGTTGTCTTGCTGCATGATGAAGTTCCTCCCGATTCATTTGGATGCATTACTTAGTAAATTGGCAGACGTTGGCAACGTTCATTTAAATTTCTGAATTCATTATGATGCTACCATCATGAGCTCCATCATCAATAAAGATTAGTGAGCCTGCTCCAGAAGTAGCCATGCAAGCCCAAGCCATGCTGATACCTCCACCATGCATGACTTCTATGTTTTGGATCATGAGCAGATCCTTTCTTTCTTCACACTTTGGTAGAGGTTCATCTTTGTTCCAGAACATCTGTGGGTCATCTCTGTAATTCCTTACGAAGTCCAATCAGGCTTTCTGATTCTTACTGCCGAGGAGTCGTTTGCATCTTGTAGTATGGCCGCCATATTTCTTCACTTGAAGTCTTCTTCAAACGGTGGATTGTGAGAACTTTGGTGATGTCACAGACTGTTGTTTTTGGGTTTTACCTTCACAGCGCTCACGTTTTCGTCATCGGCTGCTGTTGTTTTCCTTGGCTGACCTGTTCCAAGTCTGGCTGTTATGTACACCAGTAGTTTATTTCTTTATCAGGACGTTCTAAATTGTTATATCGGCTATGCCCGATGCTTGTGCAATTGCTCCGATAGATTTTCCCTCTCTTCTCAGCTTTAAAATGGCTGGGTTTTCTCCCATAGGCAGCTCTCTGGTCTTCCTTGTGGTTTATCCTTTTTAACAACAAATACAGTCTTCACAGACGAAACCCAGGGCTCAGACCAAGAGTAGACATTCAGAGCTATTAATCCTTTAAACAATCAACCTAACAGGACATACCTGGACAGCAAAAAACAGTCACATGTTCCAATATTTTTAATCACTTGAAAAAAAAATGGGTGGAAAAAAGTTGTTTAACACATTTAAATGTAAATATGGAGCTAGAATAATGCTGAAAGCTGAAATTCTGATCTGTCGACTCATTCATCTTTTGATCTCAGACCAAAATGTCTTCAATGTACAGCGAAAACAGCAGAATTGGCCTTGCCGTTCCCAATCCTTTCAGACGGGACCGTATAGAACAGATTTTGATGTATACAAAGTGTCATAGTTTTAAATGTGTGGACGGCTGATGTAACAGAACAACAGGGCAAATTTTGCATAACTACACAGTATTTAGAAAGGAGTGACAGGCCGAGAGACCTGCTGAATGTACGGTGCTGGGATCTTTTCCTGCTGGAACTGCTGGTTGATGAAGATGAGGGAGAAGAGGTAGCCCACACGGCCATACAGCAGCTCGTTTGGGAGGCTGCCTGAACCTTTTACTACTGATTTGTAATACTGCATCAACCTGGGAATGTGCAATACAACAACACAAAATGAAGCCAAATGACTCTGGAACTTTCTGGAACAAACAGAAGTGATCATGATCTTAACCTGTTGATGCACTCTTCTGACTCCTGGGTTCTCTGTAAGCGGTGATAAATTACAGCAGCCACGGCAAGTGGCCCCGCGTCTCCACATAGGAACGTCACCCATCGCTGGGTTAAACTCCTCAGACTGCGGTCCACGTGCTCCAGCGCCCTCTGCAGGAACGCAGGGTCGCCGTAGACCGAGTGAAGGTGCAGGTAGAGCATGGCGATGCCTAAACGCAGTAACAAAAAAAATATATATCAATTTAAAGTCATGACTACCAGCTTCAAATGGTATGAATTTACATGAGGTCTAGAAGTATTGGCGCCCTCAGTAAAGATCTCGGTGGCTAATAAGAGTAACTTTCAATCGACGCCAATTTCTTCTTAGAATAAAAATACGTTCTTTCCAACTGATTCGTATAATATCGTTTGCTTATTTAATAACTCAACAAATAAAAAAAAACCATTATTTTTGTTTGTTTACTCCCATGTCTTTCTACAACAAAATAACGTATTCAATTAATTCCAACATACTCTTATAATCCAACGATACTAGATAAACGTAAATACTTTTTTCCCCCCCTCTCTTCCACTCATTCTTTTCATGCTGGCGTATAAACTCATGAATTCTAGAACACCAATAAGTGCTTACACTGAGTAACGTCGACGTTAACCGATTATTTTGTAAACTTTGACGACAACCATTTTGATACGCAAGTTACTAATTGTCCAATCAACCGGTTTCGCTGCGATATTTCTCGAACCTGCCCAGCCTGTGTATCCGGTTCCATCGCTCGGGTCGGCCGTCTTCAGCCCGTTCTCCATCACGGCCAGCAGCTCTTTAATCTTACCGCTGATACGACCCGCGAAAGCAGGTGTGAGCTGCGTACAGAAAGGGTTCACAATTTAGAAGCGCAAATCAAACCTTCATACGGTTATCGACCGAGGCACGCGCAACTCACTTTGCCTTGAGAGTCGAACAGGTCCTGTGTGCTCTCGGGTCCATTATAGTCCAGGTAGGGGTTCTTCAGAGCTCGCTGGTCCACCATCTTCCACCTCGCTGAACAGGATTGCAGCACAAGACATGATCGCAGGTTAGGTTTTAAGCCGAACAATGATCCGACAACGTTATTTTTTGTAGAAACATGACTCGTTATAATACAAGGTTTCGTCAAATCCAAATGAACGGCTAAAACCAGCAGTGTGTGGCGGTGCTGTTTTTAGAAAAACAATGAATTTATTCAAAAACACATCGGATAGGAACCAGAACCTCATCTGTCCTGCTTGACCCCTAACACTGGAGACTCCTTCTGGAAAAACGTCACCGTTTCGACGATGCCGCGCGCTTTAAATCACGTTATTTCAAAACTATAGAAATGATTCATCTCAAGCGAACCTATTGGGTTTTTTTTCCCCGTACCAAAATTACCATTCGTACAGTTTGTTACATCGCTGTTTGCGAACGTTTCCAAAATTAAAGCGCACGACAAAATAAGTAATTCGACTCCCAAAACAAGGAACCGATTCGGAACGCCTGAAACGACTCGCTAGTGAGTCCAGACAGTACTTCCTGTACGAAACCTACGTAGGTTTAGAACAAAGAAGCCCCGCCTCTCGCGGATGAAACTCCATCGGTAGAGGGCGTTTCCTTTTTCAAACACGCCGTCTGACCAATCACAGCAGAGTATGCTCTCTGAGAGGAGGAGTTTTAGAATGGATCATTTTGAACAAATCGTTTAGCGAGTCGTTGGGGGGTGGGTTAATGCTGTAAATTAAATTATGAGCACGTAAAAAAATTTAAAATAAAAAAATTTGACCTTGGAAGCATGTAAATCGATTGTATGAGACCTTAAACAAAATGTAGGCAGGTTTTAAAACCATAAAAGGTGCATTTTTTGATGAAGAAGGCGGAACTCCTACGCGGCGCTGTGTTGTAACGGGGACACGTTTTACATACGTGACGCGCGCGGGTGCGTGCGTGAAATTTTTTTTTTCCCCTTCCAAAAAAAAAAAAAAAAAGCTTCTCCGAGATGCCATTTTGGATCTGTGTGACGTATCAGAAAATAACTCCGGCCTAAAACAATGTGCGTTTCGACTGAACGAACCGCGCGTCTCCGTCTAGTCGAGAATAAAGTGCGGAAAAAATACAACAAGAGCATACGTTGGAGACGCGTATGCGTTCGCGTTAGAGCTACGCGAAACGGATAGGAACTCTTTTTTTCCCCCTCCCTATTAAAACAACGGTCATCTTTTTAGCTACGGCACGCAGCAGGAGCATGGCGTTTAATTTTTAAAAAATAAAAAAAATTAAAAACCTAGTTTACTCAGCGATGTCTAAATAGGTTCGTCCAAGCTAGGAAGAGTCACCAAAGGTTTGATTTAGGAATGTAAAACGACATTTTCGATGTAAAAGGCGAAGGATTTAACCGAGCTACGACGCAGCGAAAACGTACCGTACAAGTTCGTGCTGAATCCCAAATAACGCTACGTTCATTATGTGCGTGCACTAGCTAGGGTGTGACATAACGGATCGTGCAGGCTCTGTAGTGCACTCAACTATCCAATCCTCCCTCGTTTGGGACGCGGCCCCGGTTGTTTGCGTCTTCTTCGTGTCGCTCTGTGTGACGCGCTGCAGGCCGACGTGTGTGATTACTGCCGCTTGGTGGACACGTGGCGCGACGTCGCAATCGCTGCAGCGATTTAAAGATCAGATGAGATGAACTTGATTGATGCCACGATGGGGAAATTCCCTCGTTACTGTAGAATTATGTACAATTACACAAAACACAGATAAGAAAGAATACACATTAGATAGGAATAAAATAGAAAATCTCTCTCTCTCTCTCTCTCTCTCTCTCTCTATATATATATATATATATACACACTCACAAAAGTGAGTACACCCCTCACATTTGTGTAACTATTTGATTATATATTTTCATGTGACAACAGTGAAGAAATGACACTTTGCTACAATGTAAAGTAGTGAGTGTACAGCTTGTGTAACAGTGTACATTTACTGTCCCCTCAAAATAACTCAACACACAGCCATTAATGTCGAAACCGCTGGCAACAAAAGTGAGTACACCCCGAAGTGAAAATGTCCATATTGGGCCCAATTAGCCATTTTCCCTCCCCGGTGTCATGTGACTTGTTAGTGTTACAAGGTCTCAGGTGTGAATGGGGAGCAGGTGTGTTATATTTGGTGTCATTGCTCTCACACTCCCTCATACTGGTCACTGGAAGTTCAACATGGCACCTCATGGCAAAGAACTCTCTGAGGATCTGAAAAAAAGAATTGTTGCTCTACATAAAGATGACCTAGGCTATAAGAAGATTACCAAGACCCTGACACTGAGCTGCAGCACGATGGCCAAGACCATACAGCGATTTAACAGGACAGGTTCCACTCAGAACAGACCTCGCCATGGTCCACCAAAGAAGTTGAGTGCACGTGCTCAGTGTCATATCCAGAGGTTGTCTTTGGGAAATAGACGTATGAGTGCTGCCAGCATTGCTGCAGAGGTTGAAGGGGGGGGGGTCAGCCTGTCAGTGCTCAGACCATACGCCACACACTGCATCAAATTGGTCTACATGGCTGTCATCCCAGAAGGAAGCCTCTTCTAAAGATGATGCACAAGAAAGAACACAAACAGTTTGCTGAAGACAAGCAGACTAAGGACATGAATTACTGGAACCATGTCCTGTGGTCTGATGAGACCAAGATAAACTTATTTGGTTCAGAGGGTGCAAACCGTGTGTGGTGGCAACCAGGTGAGGAGTACAAAGACAAGTGTGTCTTGTTTACAGTCAAGCATGGTGGTGGGAGTGTCATGGTCTCGGGCTGCATGAGTGCTGCTGGCACTGGGGAGCTACAGTTCATTGAGGGAACCATGAATGCCAACATGTACTGTGACATACTGAAGCAGAGCATGATCCCCTCCCTTCGGTGACTGGGCCGCAGGCCAGTATTTCAGCATGATAACGACCCCAAACACACCTCCAAGACAACCACTGTCTTGCTAAAGAAGCTGAGGGTGAAGGTGATGGACTAAACCCTATTGAGCATCTGTGGGGCATCCTCAAACAGAAGGTGGAGGAGCATGAGGTCTCTAACATCCACCAGCTCCGTGATGTCGTCATGGAGGAGTGGAAGAGGACTCCAATTCCAACCTGTGAGCTCTGGTGAACTCCATGCCCAAGAGGGTTAAGGCAGTGCTGGAAAATAATGGTGGCCACACAAAATATTAACACTTTGGGCCCCATTTGGACATTTTCACTTAGGGGTGTATTCACTTTTGTTGCCAGTGGTTTAGACATTAATGGCTGTGTGTTGAGTTATTTTGAGGGACAGCAAATTTACACTGTTACACAAGCTGTACACTCACTACTTTACATTGTAGCAAAGTGTCATCTCTTCAGTGTTGTCACATGAAAATATATCATCAAATATTTACAAAAATGTGAGGGGCGGCTGTGGATCAGGTGGTAGAGTGGGTTGTCCACTAATCGTAGGGTTGGCGGTTCGATTCTCAGCCTGGGTGACTCCACATGCCGAAGTGTCCTTGGGCAAGACACTGAACCTCAAGTTGCTCCCGATGGCAAGTCGGGCCTTGCATGGCAGCTCTTGGTGTGTATGTGTGTGAATGGGTGAATGAGACACGGTGTAAAGCGCTTTGGATAAAAGCACTATATAAGTGTGCCATTTACCATTTATATAGATAATAGGAACAGAATGCGCCGGATGACCCTCAGGACTGCACATTTTGTGCATCTCTCTTATCTGACACACCCAGTTTAGGTCTTGCAGTCTGTACTAATGAGCTGATGAGTTGAATCAGATGTGTTAGATGTGCGGTGCTGGGGGTCATCCAGGACAGGTTTGAGAAGCGCTGGTCTATACTGTATACAGTATACATTTAATTTAAAATTAATTTAAATTTCACTTTTCATGAGAAGCTCCAAGCTGCGTGTCAATCTTTTGTTTGTTCCAGGTGTAAACCTGCCATCCTGAGAACCGAGCTTGTGGTGAACATGAAGAGGAGCTTAAATTAGAGATGATGTGATATGACGTGACCCGCAGGAGAGCTCTTATTCCTCACCTTATTAATTTTTTAATTACTACAGAGAAAAATGTGGCTTATTGGATTTTCATTTAGCCTTTGTGTATTGGCTGTAAATAAATATGTTTTAATAATAATAAAAATAATAATAATAATAAGAAGAAGATTGAATACCTCCTTATCCTGAAAGAGGGGAAAAACAGTTTAATAATAAAATAAAAATTACTGAGCAAGAACTACACACACACACACACACGCACACACACAGAATTAAAACTCTAAATGAGCAAGTCATATACATAAAATCAATTAAATCGGTATAAAATATATTCTAAAACGTAACATAAAGAAAAGAGCTTCGATCGTTAAACACCTTATTTGTACATATAAATAACCCACAGAAAATATTCTAAAATAAAAAATGAATAAAGGAAATTACAACACACTAACACTTTTCTGCTTTTTTACAATTTTTTATATGGAAGCAAAGTCAATAATAGCATAATCAAAATCAACAATGTCATCAAAAGAAATTGTATTGATTATGTACCGATTGAATACTGATTGATTTTATTCAAAGAAGCATTTCATAACAACGTGAAACCCCTGCGATCACGGGCATGTATCTGTAGATATAGCAGGATGAACGTAAAACCCCTGCGAACGCAGGAAATATAACTATCGTTGACCTGTGCAAGATTCTCCAAACAGACCATGCATACCCGATGACGAAATATCCGTTACGCTGTCCTGCAATACCGGGGGGAATAGTGCCTGGCACATCGTTTTGAACCTGCTAGGTCATCGTGCATCGCCACAAAGACACAGAAAAGTCATCCGTACAGGGGAGTTTTACACATTCCAGTTTGTCAGTAAAATGACAGGTGGTGTTTTTTGAGAGTATTTGTAGTAATTGGAAAATCGCTGTTGTATAAGTAGAACAACACTTTCCAGGTCGTGCTGTTATACAAAAAACAATGCATTCTGGGGGTTACGGGCACTCCGCTTGCACGTAGTGTCGCATCACACCACCCTAGCGCGCAATAATTTTGCATAACAGCACGGACTGGAGTTTGTTATTGGTTACATAAAATAGTCTTTTTTATGTACAGGATGTGTGTTTTGTACCATGCCGTGTTCTGAAACATCCGTGGTTAAAAATAATAATAATAAAAAAATCCGTGCAAAAATATATTCAATAAAAAATAAAGCGATAAAAAAAAATAATACCACCAGGCCGCTAGGGGGCGACAACTCACTACGTTAATTACTCAACGTACTAAATTCAGTACAGAAGAAGTAAAAGAAAGGGCGAAAAAAAATGTTCCACTGGTGACGGCGACGCGCTGCGTTTTTTCGGCTCGGGAACCTGAGCTTTCTCACCCAGCTAACCATCTTCTTTTGATTTTTTAACCAAAAAAAAAACCCAAAAAAGACAATTCCGACCAAGTTAATCCGATCGAGTTAAAAAAAAATCTCAATAAAAGTGCTCGTTATTGTGTCTGAGATCCATTAAAACCGCACCTCGCTGGCTGAGCTGCTCGGCTAACGGTGAGTGGCCGAATCCCAATCCGACTTCCACTTCCTGCACACGTCCACTACAGAGGCCGCGGGAACAAGGGCGCCTACGCCCCTTTGCAGTGCACTTATTCATCCTATAGGAAGCAATTTGGGATTCAGCCATAGTCGATCGTTAGGGTGCTGCTCCAGCTAGTTTTTCCATTGTTTGTGTTGTGGTCTTTTTTATTTTATTTATTTCTTTACATTTATTTGAACGTTTTGATGATTTATGGAGTCTTTATAAATTAGCAGCATGTTCTATATATCTCTCTGGAGAGAGTTATTGGTCCGGTGTTCCGCTAGTGATATAAATAAGCAGGTTAGATTAGACTACATTGTTCTCCTCGGATGCTTTTCCTTTGTATTTTATTCTCTCTTCAAACACCACAGCGCGTTTATATAAGCATCGGTGTTACCATTTAACAGCAGGCAGCAGTTCCACTAAATTAATACATCGATGATAAATGTGCGGTGTAACAGACGGAGGCCCAGGAGGACCGCTACTGTGGCGTGGACCGTTTACATTCACCACAAAGGCTTTAGCTGTTAGCTAGCGTGCTAATAACTAGCCGAGTGCTAGTGGGAGCTAGTGAGAGTGGGAGTTAGTGGCAGTTAGTGAGAGAGTGGGAGTTAGTGGGAGTTATAGTGGGAGTTATTGAGAGTGGGAGATAGTGGCAGTTAGAGAGAGTTAGAGTGGGAGGGAGTTAGTGAGTGGGAGTTAGTGAGAGTTAGTGGCAGTTAGTGAGAGTGGGAGTTAGTGGGAGTGTCAGTGAGGTTGTGGAGCGCAGTGCGGGTGTAGTGAGAGTGGGATTAGTGGCTGATAGTGAGGGGAGCGAGCAGCGTAAGAGTTAAAGAGTGAAGTGAACAGTTAGTGGGAGTGAGTGATGAGGGAGTTAGGAGAGGAGCAGTAGCAGTGAGGAGGATGTTAGTGATGGGTTAGTGATGAGGAGGTTAATGAGGAGGGGGGGAGGTATGTGTGTAGTTAGGGGGATGAGGGGTGAGGAGCTGGAGTTAGGAGGGGTGGTAGTTGTGAGAGTGAGGGAAGGATGAAGTGAGCAGGGGAGGATGAGGAGCTAGTGAGGAGCATGATGACAGTGAGGGAGGATGAGCAGTGTTGAGGAGTTAATATTAGTGAGGATAGTGAGATGGGGGAGTGAGTAGTGAGGAGGTGGGACTGATAGTGGGAGTTAGTGGGAGTGATAGTAGGAGAGGGTAGGAGTGGGAGTTAGTGAGAGTAGGAGTGATAGTGGGAGTGTGAGTGATGGTGAGTTGGAGAGGGAGTGAGTGGGAGTGAGTGGGAGAGAGTGGGAGAGAGTGGGAGTGATAGTGGGAGTTAGTGGCAGTTAGTAAGAGTTAGAGTGGGTGGGAGTGGGAGTTGGTGGGAGTTAGTGGGAGTGATAGTGGGAGTTAGTGAGAGTGGGAGTGATAGTGAGAGTGATGGTGAGAGTTATAAGAGTGAGTGAGAGTGGGAGTGTGAGAGAGTGAGTGAGAGTGGGAGTGAAACCGAACCCTTCAGCCCTGGGCAGTGGTGGTCCTACCCCTCACTCTTATTTGTAACCACTGACTGAAGTGTTTCACAATCGAAGGGTCTTTTATTATTTATTTAAAAGAAGAAAAAAAAAAAACACTTTTGTGAAGGTTTCTTTTATGTTCAATCTGTAAATCTTAAAAAAAATATTAATTGAAGTGTTTATACTTTTCTTCAGACGGTGGTCTCTTGCCATGCCTCGGACACAGGCGCAGGACCCTGTTCACTCTCAGGTAAAGCATCGTCATGTGAAACACCTCATTGTTCTAAAATATATATATATCCAATTTACTTGTTTTTGTTTTTAAAGGTTACGCTCTCCAAATTTTGGTCATTCGCTATTTCTCAGGTTCCTAACTAGCCGTCCTGTGTCATTCGAGAGCTGCCGAATCCCGTTCAGGATGAGGGCTGGTGCGCTCTTTGTCTGATCGTGCGTTCACACCTGTCCCTCCTGTGTGGACTCTTCCCAAAACCGACTGTAGGGATTGCAAACGCATGCGTAGAACTCCTTCGTCCGTTGGTCAGAGATATGGTGACGGGGGAAACATTAACCCATCACTGAGGCCGAGTGCGAAACCGTGACGGTACGTACGGCACGGACGTGCGTCATGACGGCGTCATAACTGCAAAAACGTAGAGCCCACCGGTTCGTTTCTCGTTTAAACCTTTTAACAAGTTAACAGTGTACCGCGGTGTTGTTAAACAAGTACGGTTTAACCGTGGAAAAAAAAGAGAAAAACACCCGAGCATGGAGAACATGTCGGCGTGCTTAATATCTTAATAGATAATTATGGAAATGAATAGTGTAAAGCGTTTCGCACATCACATCCTGCGCTTGGTAACTCCCTTTTTTTTTCTCCCATGAGTCCAAATCTCCACAATATGGGGTAAATGTAAGCTTCTGAAGAACTCCGTCCTTTGGCTCAGGTTTATTTTGGTGTCTGCAACCCAAAACGCACACCATGTTTGGTTCGCGTCCTTCCGTTTGAGGCGATTGGGGATTCGGGGCGCCTGTGGAGATGGTCTTGGACCGTTTGTTCTGGTTCCCGACCTGTGCAGACGTTGGAACGCACCAGGGTCCGTTTGTGAAAGAGCCACAGAGAACTTGCGTGCTTTTCCGACGCACCCTTGAGAATCCAGGTTTACCGACGCGCGCTTGATTTAATTTGACAATTTGTTTTGTCTCTCCGGCCGTCAGGTTGAAGATGTGCCGACTCATGCTCGCGGAGAGACGTCAAACTCCAAACAGAACGAACTTCTCGAGGACGAGTTTGGATCCGACGAGTCCGGTCAGTGCAGAGATGGTTACGTGGCCTCTGTAAATAAACGTGTTGATGAACTTTCTGTTGCATCTGACTGTGTGTGTGTGTGTTTCTTCATCTCCGTGCACGTTAGGACGCCGCTTGAAGGAAGAGTCTTTGGAGCTGAACAGCGAGGACGATGACGGTGATGGAAACGATCTCGACAGACTGAACATCATCTGCATTAAGGAGGAAGATCCCGAAGACGACGACTACCTCTGTAAGACAGCAGGGCGCATCAGAGTCCACTCAGTGACCACGTTTACACGGACAACAATAATCTAATTCTTGACCTTATTCTGAATAAGATAATATTCTGATTAAGGTGTTTACACGGACAACAATAATCTAATTATTGACCTTATTCTGAATAAGATAATATCCTGATTAAGGTGTTTACATGGGCAGCAGTAATCTAATTATTGACCTTGTTCTGAATAAGATAATATTCTGATTAAGGTGTTTACATGGGCAGCAGGAATCTAATTATTGACCTTATTCTGAACAAGACGTATAATATTATGATCAAGGTGTTTACATGAGTCACTTATAGAATACTCCTTTCATGTTCCTGTTTTATATGTTGTAGAATAATGTCCACACGCCACGCTGTCCGAGGTTCCCTCCAGAATTTCACGTATCGACATTTTGGGTGTTTCAGTTTTAATTTTACGAAAGCTTCAAGTTCAGTTAATTTTTTTTCATGCTATATGTGCAAATAGACGACTGCTTGAAGCTGTGGGCTTTGTCCCAAACCGCGTACTTACCTACTATATTATATATAGAAATACATGTATTTCGCCTACTATATAGCAGGTAAGTACGCGGTTTGGGACGCACCCATGCTCTCTTGTTCGCCGTCAAACGGTCGAGCGCTGCCGTGTGTGTACGTGTCCTGTCGCACAGTGCGGTGAAAACTCTCACCGACATTAATAGTGTGATTAAGGTGTGTACATGTCTGTAACGCACTTCAATAATGTGACTAAAACAGGAATACTCCACACGTCTTTCAAAAATTCCATTTCTGTTTACTTCGAGTACGACTTTAATCGGATTAAGGTCATCAGTAATCGCTGTTTACATGCTAGAATCTTGATCAGAGTATCATCTTAATTTCGTTGTCCATGTAAACATACTGAGTGACACGCCCTGTGTAGTGGACCATGTTCCTTATATATAAGAATAAACCCTTTAAGGCAAGACACTACGTGGAGCATTTTAAAACAATGAGCTGATATTATTAATTATTTTATTCATGCAAAGAAGGCTTAACATAAATATAAGTATATGCACGTTGGGATCATGTGAGACCCAAAATAAAACCTCTAATCTTTGGATGGTTTTACAGAGCTTTTTGGATGATAATTTCCTTATTGTTTAACAAAAAACCATACACTGTTTATGGTAATGTTTTATATATATATATATATATGTATATAATTTTTATATACCTTATGATGGATTATTGTTGTCTGAAACTTCCTAATATAAATCCAGCTGTGATCGCGTTCTCTCCTTCCAGACTGCGAGGTTTGCAAATGCTTTTTCGTCAACAAGTGTGAGGTTCACGGTCCCGCTCTGTTCGTTCCCGACGCTCCGGTTCCCATGGGGGTGGCGGAGCGTGCCAGACGAACCCTTCCGCCTGGACTAGAGATTCGGAAGTCCGACATTCCCGATGCCGGCCTGGGCGTGTTTAATAAGGGAGAGACGGTTCCAGTTGGAGCACACTTCGGACCCTACCAGGGAGATCCGGTAGACCGAGAGGAAGCGATGAACAGTGGTTATTCATGGGTGGTGAGTAAATATGATCAATTAAATCAGTCAATGATCGGTAAAATTAATCTATGCTAATGTGTCGAATGTAACTATTGTGATTTTTTTTTTTTTGCAGATATACAAGGACAGGCAGCGTGAGGAATACGTAGATGCTACAAATGAGATTCATGCTAACTGGATGAGGTGTGGAATACGCCACAAGCTTTGCTACTCCGTGTCTTAATTCTGTCTTTTTGTTTCGTGCTTGATCCCCGTTTCTCATTCTTTTTCAGGTACGTGAATTGCGCTTGTACCGATGAGGATCAGAATCTCATGGCATTTCAGTACCAAGGAGGGATTTTCTACCGCTGCTGTCGACCCATCAAACCAGGACAGGAGCTTCTAGTGGGCTACGAAGAGGAATACGCCAAAGATCTCAGTCCTGCATTCGAATACCTTTGGAACAAAAAGTGTTCCACAAATGGTTATGTACCAACGTTTTAATTTCATTATGCTTATTTACACTATGATTTTTAAAAAAGTGTACTTGATGCATACGACATAGTGTGTATGCTCCTGCAGACAGATTGAGGTAATAAGACCTGACCTAGCAATTTTTGTTGACCCTGTCCATTCTAGGGCAACTCACTTGCTTATGATTCTCCTACCCAAGTAGAACTACAGTAGTGCTGGAAAGTTTGCGAACCCTTTAGAATGTTCTATATTTCTGCATAAATGACCTTAAACTTCATCAGATTTTCACACAAGTCGATCATGAGATCATTGCTTTCAGTATCTGGTGTGACCCCCTTGTGCTGCAATAACTGCAGATAAACATTTGGGGTAACTGTTGATCAGTCCTGCACATCAGCTTGGAGGATTTTTAGCCTGTTCCTCAGTAGAGAACAGCTGCAACTCTGGGATGTTGTTGTGTTTCCTCACATGAACCACTTCCTTCAGGTTCTTCCACAACACTTCTATTGGATTAAGGTCAGGACTTTGACTTGACCATTCCAAAACATTAACTTTATTCTTCTTTGTCGTTGTCTTGCTCCGTGACCCACTTTCTCTTCAGATTCAGTAAATGGACAGATGTCCTGACATTTTGCTTTATTATTCGCTGGTATCATTCAGAATTCATTGTTCCGTCCATGATGGTAAGCCGTCCTGGCCCACATGCAGCAAAACAGGCCCAAACCATGGCACTTCCTCCACCATGTTTCACAGATTGGATACTGTTCTTATGCTGGAATGCAGTGTTTTCCTTTCTCCAAACATAATGCTTCTCATTTAAACCAAAAATTCTGTTTTGGACTCATCAATTTTCCAATAGCCTTCTAGATTGTCCATGTGAACTGCAGGACGGCAGCAATGTTCTTTTTGGAGAGCAGTGGCTTTGTCCTTGCAACCCTGCCATGCACACCATTGTTGTTCAGTGTTCTCCTCATCTTGGACTCATGAACATTAATATTAGCCAGTGTGAGAGAGACCTTGATTCTCTGGGGCTGTACTCTATGAGTCCAAACCCTTTAGAGATGATTTTGTAACCTTTTCCAGCCAGATGAGCATCAACATCTCTTTTTCTGAGGTTCTCAGAAATCTCAATTCCACAAGCATGTGTTGTGAAGATCAGGCTCTGATAGATCCCTGTTCTTTTAAATAATGCAGGCTCACCTAATCTCACCTTCAAATGAACTGCTGGTCTTAGAGGTTCACATACTTTTGCCACTTGGATCATTTTCCTCAATAAATACATGACCAAGTATTATATTTTTGTCTCATTTTTTTAAGTCGAAACTCTTGGTCTACTTTTAGGACTTGTGTGAAAATCCGATGATGTTTTGGATCATATTTATTCAGCTATATGGACAATTTTAAACTTTCAAGCACCATTGTATGTCCTAGGTTAAACCAGGGTGTTCCTTTGTTGGTGGGAACACAATCTAATCATTATTTGGACTAGAACTAGTGTTACTAGATATGTATTTACAAACTGGATCCATTCAGAGCTGTTATTCTTGAGCTAGCTGCTGCTCTTCAGGACTTAAACTGGAAGTGCTTGCTATCCCTTGGCTGGAAGTAACCTCTGCTTCATTTTGTCGCGCTAGAGTTTATGTCCCCCATGGCCTTTGTTACCAATCAAATCAGCCTCTCTCTGAGGGCTTGATTGGTGGCCATGAGGGGATTGGGCACATGAGGAGACGTATGGGTTGACTTGGGTCACTGAAGGTCAAAGTAAAATGTTTTTAGCTCAGTTCCACCCCTCCAGTCTGTCAGGGGGGGTGTTTTAACACCTGGATGCCTTGTTGTTCACATGTGTAGAGACCTTTAACACAAAGTTACGTGGTGACCATGTGGCATCATAAAACACCATCAATAATGGCTGGTATTCTTTTAAATTCTCTTTGCCTTCTACACATCAGGCATATCCGTGTTATAGCTTGTAGGCACAGTCAGAGCTGGCGATTAGTTTCTCAGGTGCTCATTCAGCTACAGGTTAATGGATTAATCTATGCTGCACGCACTTTGCAATTATGCATGGGGGCAGCGTCCATTGGTGCATTGGTGTACTGGGCCCTTGGGGTACAATGGCATGTGAGAAGGCCATGAGTGTGGTTGAGGGGGATTGTCTTTGTAATTACGCGATTACAGGCCTGTGGTGGGGTGAATTTGCTCTTCACGAACTTGCCTATATGGGCTGGAGGGGTAGTCATCCATATTCTTGCTTAATCAGTGAGCAAGGTTTGCCTTGGTGTCTCTCACCAAAGCCTTCTGGGCAACTTCCAGGGCTTCAATCTCAAACAGTTAACCCACGTCTCCAAAAGATCTTCAAGTTTGGGGTTAAGTCCCCACTGAGAAGTTAATTCTCTGGTTTGTTCAGCAATTTATCTTTTCACAGCAGTAAAGTAGCAAACCGTTGGCTTCCTTCTGATCTCGCCGAGCAGTTTGTCCTTGGAATGGTGCTCTAGCGCAGCTGGATTCCAAGTGTTGCGATGGCTGTCAGGTTTTAAATGTCTGTCGGAAAACGTGGCATCCACAGCGTTTGACAAAAAAAACAAAGTGTGTTGTATTCCATAATGCGTTTTTCCTTTTTGTAGTCCTATGCGAACAGTAATAGCCTGCTGTCTTGACCTTGGAGCGGAAAAATGAAAACACACACACACATATATAGATATATAAACCAAGTGAAGTGCAGCCACATGTTGGTAATCAGGGATACTTTGCTATATAAGAATTCAGTAAGCATCTTCATTGTTGTTTACCACAGACCACATGCACGCATAGGTGATATAATTTCATTAAAATGTTATAATGAGCTTAGTCACAGCTAATGGGTCATTACAATTATTTACAGTCCTGACTTCAATTTCGCAAGCATGCTTGAACTTGTTTATGGGCAATTAATCCCAAAAAAATGGATTACAGCTACAGCCGATTCGTAACCAGTTTCTGGTATTTTTTCCGCTGTAGTGACATAACGTGTACATGACACATGTTCATCTGGCCCTACCATCTTCTCTCCTGCATTTCTGGAGACTGGGAGCAGACACCAGCATACTGTCAGTTGTCACAGCACTGAGCATGGCAGAGCAACGGTCTTCAGTAGGGAGATTCCCTGTGCTAATTATGCGGTTATGCTTAGCCAGTAAAACGGTCAAAGGCTCTCATGCCATGTTGATTGCTGTGTTTGGGGAATATTTCCCTGCTGACTGTGAACCGCCAAGCTTCAGCAGTATCTGGCAGTTTTTACCAGCTACAGAGGCTGCTAGTAGCCTCCAAACTGTCTGGGTCTTGAGCCCTAAAAGTACAAACATCACACTGTTTTACTTCTTGCCTGCACTATTGACTTACTTAATTGTGGATACCCCCCTACCCCATGGAGCCATTCACGAAGTGCTGCTGATGGGACATTTGGGACATCAAAAACCAAATGTTTTAGCTGTGTCTGCATCAGACAGGGATTTAGATTTCTTAGATGCGTTGGGGTCAGCATAATTTCTGCCTATGAACTACTATTTTCCTCAGAAGCACAATGGACTTCTTGGATGAACACTTCTGCATTTTATTTACCACAATTCCTATTTTTCTTGTTCCGAAACTACATTCGTGTTTGCAGCTCGTCTGTTAGACTCGTATCAGTGGGTCTGTGGGATGTGCTTTTTGTGCTGTTATCGCCCTGGAACACCGTTCCCTTTCAAGTTGCCTTTTGACAACATGACCGATATTTCAAGTAAATGTCCGGCCATCCATCTTCTCTGTATAAACGCGTGCGTATGCAGACTGCCTCATCACATCTTGGAATGGCCCAATTGCCTCTGGAAGCCAGAGGCAGAGGCATAAAGGTACCACCATATACATAAGATGGGTTCTGATGGGCCTCTTTCAAGGAACAGGCCATCTGGAATGTGTACACGATCCTCATGCAGATCTAATGGTGACGATGCGGACAGTTTCATGGTGAACAGGGGAGATAGCTAGTAGTAGAGTAGACCATACGGCTCATCGTGGTGAAATCCAGGCCTTGCTGCCATGCTTAGACTCTGAGCCATAGGCCCTGCATGCGTGGTTGCAAATAAAGTGATTTTAGAAGTCCGTAGAGCCTGCACCTAATCCCAAGTACCACAGACATGAACATATCCTAGTCCTAATTAGAAGGGTATGAGCTCCTATTCTCAGAAAGCAGGGTTTGCTTTCAGAAAGGAGAGACCCTCAAGTTCTTACAAGCTGTAAGAACTGTCAAGTTTTCTTGAATTTTTTTTGTTAATTAGCTTCTTTCAGAAACACTTACAAGACAATTATGTGTTGCAGTGATTGTGATTAGCGTAGTGGAAGAATATGCCATCCCTCCCTCTAATAGAGCCACGGATGGTTGTGGTATTGGTGGGATTCAGACTTGTTCGACCAGTTGGAAATCGTTAGACCTTATGGTTAACCTCTGGAGAATGGTATACCCACCAGGGCAGCACAATGGGGCACTTTACAAGACATAAGTGCCTACTATGCTGGGAGGTTTTAAGCCTAAAGGAGTGTTTCTGAAAAAAGTTAGGTGTCCATCATTTACCATGCTCCCCAAGAGTCAGATGTGGGATCTCGCCCATGTGTTGGAATCTCTTAAGCCTGTTCAATGAACTCCAGATAGCCACAAGTGTTCCCAGTCACTTGGAACCTAAGCCAAACTCAGCTAGAAGGTTCCATTGGGAATGCCGGCCATTACGTTTTATAACGTCATATCTTAGCCATGTGACTTTGTATTAACGATCTTGACGTGCGCATGCACACTATAAGGTATCAAGGTGTTGAAAAACCTCTCGAGGTTCTCCACAGTGTATCCACATAAACTGTGGCTACACACGTAAGCAAACACATTGTTTCATTAGTCTTCGAAACATAGCAGGTGCATTTGTTAAGGCCAGATATTTTCATCCAGTTTTTTAAGAGTGAATCTGGAGTGAAACTCCGAGCCTCTAGGGGTAGGCAGATTTTATTAATACAGTTTTAAGACTAGCTTAGTCGTGTAGTGAACAGATCTGATCAATGTCATTGCAGTCATCAATCTGCTATAATGGAAATAAGTCTTTTTTTATTTTTTATTTGTATTTTTTTTTTCTATACCTTCATTGGCCGGCTCCCTGAAGTTCTCTAAAGTTTTCCACCACTATGGCACGTGTAAAAAATGGTCTAGGCTGTTGGAACACATCTAACTGTCAGAAAAAGGCTTTCAGCTTTGTCACCTATAGACATACAGATGGGTGTTAAAGGTTTTGGGCCACCATGAATCATGAGAACACCTTCAAGTTGCTTTGAAGTCTCTGTACTGTTACTGTACTGTTATTAAAGAGATGCAACGGTTCTCTCAGTTGGTGTTCAACTGGGAATTCAAGTGGACCTAAACCAAGCCAGCAAAATGCCTCCATGGCATAAAAGGGGCACCTATTTTTATTTATTTATTTATTTATTTTTTGTCGCTTATGTCGGAATTGTCTTGTCTAGTCTTTTATTGCTCTGCTTACTTGCATCCAGGGATGAGTGGTCAGGTGGGAGATGCCCTGTCACTGTAGGGATTTTCTTCAGGTGACGGAACTGCAGCCACAGGTAAGTCAGGCTTTTGACTTGACAAACTGCCTGCTGTGGTTTTAACCATCAGTTCCTGATATTCTGGGCCGAGCCCCCTTGGCAAACAGATGGAGAGGTCAGCAGCGTGACTTTGTCTATGCTGAAGATTCTTCTGAAGCTACCACTCAGGGTCTGGTACATTCTGAGTGGTGGTTGGCTAATGAGTTTGTATCACTGAGGATAATTCTTATCGCTCCTGGGACCTTTTCCCCTCTTGCCATGGGATGTGGTGTTGCACTTTCTTTGGATCACAAGTAGGCTTCTCTATTGGTGATTTCTTTAGCTCACGATTTGAAGTTCTGCACTGTCGATTAACCTTCGATGCTTGCCATCGACCGTGGCTGTTTCTGATGTCCCGCTTCCCAAACCAGCGTTTCGTCCTCAGGTCTCATGTCCACAGTATGCAAATTGATACTTTTCTTTCATAGTCCAAATTGCAGCTAATGCGCACTTTTCTTCAGCACATGGGATTTGAGTTCGGTGGCGTAGTGAACGTACTTCCGCGAACGTCTGTCATTCAAATGATCTTTTGCTCTGTGTGGTAAGTACAGGAACTAATCCGCTTATAACAGGTGTCGATGTATTGTCAGCCTAGCTAGAGCATTTCTATGGAGGAATTGAATCTGGTCTAAAGCCGTGAAGTTGCTGCGTCACGTCCGTGTCAGAGCAGCCCGTTTTCTATCGTGTTTGTGCTCATTATTTAGCAAGAGTCTTACCGCCTCTAGTGGTCACGACGTTGTGTCTTGGACGTGAATGTTTTTTAGTTATTGGTTGCGTTAAACTACATGGTTTGGTTGGTTACTGCTACTGATATTAGTAATAAACATTATTGTTTTTGAAGCAGTTCATAAAAAAAAAAATTTGTTTCCTAAATTAAAACAATGCATTGCATTTTGAAGTTGTCTGTTTTTTTTTTTTTTTTGTCCTGCTCCAGAAATGAATGGCATCCTGTTGCAAGCCTTCTCCTGCTCCTTGTGTGCACTTTCCTATACATCTTTATTTCACTTCCACAAACATATCAAGAGATGCCACTATGAGGAGTATGTGAGACTGGCGAATTCAGGAGAGGTTACCTTTGAGAAATTAAATCTGATGCCTACCGACAGCTCCAGTAGTCATCAGTCTGGAGCTGACCCCTCTAGTACGTTGGGTGTTACGACCTCTAGCAGTCAAACGCAGATAAAAACTCACCGCTGCTCAGAATGTGGCGAGAGTTTTGTTCAAGAGAGCGATCTCGAACTGCACCGGCACGTTCACGCGGGAAAGAAGACCAAGTCGTACGAGTGCTCGCATTGCGGCAGGAGTTTCACTCAAGTGAGCCATCTCCGAGCACACAAGCGCATTCACACGGGAGAGAGGCCGTACCGCTGCTCGGAGTGTGGAAAGAGTTTTATTCAGAGGAGTAACCTCCGAACACACCTGCGCATCCACACAGGAGAGAAGCCGTATCGCTGCTCAGAGTGTGGGCGGGGTTTTACCCACCAGAGCAATCTTAACACGCACCAGCGCATTCACACGGGAGAGAGACCGTTTCACTGTTTGCTGTGCGGAAAGACCTTTGCGCAGCAGAGCGCGCTCCGGCTACACCAGCGCGTCCACACGGGAGAGAAGCCGTATCGCTGCACAGTGTGGGAAGAGATTTGTCCAACTGGCGGGTCTGCAGAAACACCAGTCTATTCACAAAAGAGAGCGGCCTTATCACTGCTTACAGTGCGGGATCAGTTTCACTCACCGGACCCATCTCCAAGAACACGAGCGCATTCACATCGGGGAGCGGCCGTACCACTGCGCGCAGTGCGGGAAGAGTTTCTCTCACCAGCGCAATTTGCACCAGCACGAGCTCATCCACACAAAAGAGAAGCTGTACCACTGCTCCCAGTGCGGGAAGAGTTTCTCTTTCCAGCACAGGTTGCAGCGGCACCTTCGCATTCACACGGGAGAGCGGCCGTACCAGTGCTTGCAGTGCGGGAAGAGTTTTTCTTCCCAGCACAAGTTGCAAGTACACCAGCGCGTTCACACGGGAGAGAAGCCGTATTCCTGTTCCCAGTGCGAGAAGAATTTCACGAGCGCCAGCAGCCTCAAGATACACCAGCGCATCCACACGGGTGAGAAGCCGTATCATTGCTCCCAGTGCGGGAAGAGTTTTACTTGCCGGACGAACCTCCGACAACACCAGCGCATCCACACGGGAGAGAAGCCGTACGACTGCTCGAAGTGCGCAAAGAGTTTTACTTGCAAGTCCAATCTCCGACAACACCAGCGCGTTCACGCGAAAGAGAGAAGCCGGGCATTGAAGACGCAAGAGCAAGAAACCTGATTTGTCCCGATCGCTGATTTTTAGGTCGACTCGCGTTACGGTCGGGGCAGCACGGCGACACGGCAGGTAGTGTTGGTACCTCACAGCTCCAGGGTCCAGTAGTGTTAGTTTGTTTCTGCAAGGACTTCCTCCCACCTTCCAGACATGTCAGTAGATGGATACTCTAAATTCCCTTTGTGTGAATAAATGCATGAGTGTGTGATTTTTAAATCCTGTCCCGTTTTAAGGTATGCTCCCAGCGTTCCTGGGATAGGCCTTGGGACACACCCCGATGAGGAAATAGCCGTTACTTAAAACTTAGATGGAAAATGAAAATGTTCTGCATTTTATGTAGCTAAATGGTCTTGTATACTCGTCGCGAGCATGTGTTGAATGTTATATTGCATTCATATGTTTTCTTTGTCTTGGATAGTAGCTTAAATAGTGTTGCTAAAATATATAAAGAACATTTTCCTTGTAAATCATGTTCCACGAAATGGATTTCAGACTCCCCCCCAAACATCCTGTATCGTCTCCGCTTATTTTAATACTAACGTGAATAGCGTTTTATATATATATATATATATATATATAATGTTTATTTTATAATTGAATTAAAAATCAAGCTCTTGAGTAAAAATGTCCTTACTGAGGGACAAATGTAGTACCCAAGATCAGTATTTCTTTTAATAGCACTTAAGAGGTGGACGCTTCTGTTCATGTGTGTTCTTTTTCTTTTTTTCTTTTATTCTCGATATATCTTCCATAGCTGTGTTTGGAAAAGACAAGAAGGCAGAAATGTAGCAGGCCAAACCTTGTGGGACACCGCATTGAACTATTTTTTTAGGCACTGAATAATTCCAATTGATTAAAAACAATGGTAATCTGTCTAATCAAGCATGTTTTCAAACCTGTCTATTAAAATAATCATGATTAAAATGGTGTCATATGCTGTACTCAAGTCCAGTACATATACTGAACATGCCCGAGACGTGCGGTTGGTAATTTGCCACATTAGCTAGCGCTGATTCTGTATTAGGATGCTTCCAGAAACCAGACAAAAAAAAAAAAAAAACATCTCTAGAATTTCCATGTAGAAAAAAAAAGGTGTGTTGGAGATATTATGGGGAGAATCTAAAGGTATCAAGAATCTAGTTCTTATCTTGAGGAGAGGCCTGGCAGCTAGCTGGGGGAGGAGGGGATATGGTATGAGCTGAGTTAGTCACTGATTAAAGTCACGTATACAGATGGTTGGTCTACAGGAGGTGAATGTCAAGCTATAGAGCTAATTATACACAACAGGACTGCAGACAACTGTTGGGCATTATTCGTTTTTCAGGGAAGCTCTCCTGCGATGTGTCGGACTAAATCACATCCAGTCCGGTTAAATAACCTATACATGAGTTAAAAAGACCATTTAAAATAAAATCAAATAGACAAAAACTACAATGGGTCATAAAATCCAGAGCAATATCGGGTAGAAAAAATGTAAGATCAAATAGAAGGTAAATCTAAAAGAAAATCTCAAATCAAAGAAAATGGAACCTACAAAAATGGAAGGCAATGGAAAAACACTAATCTTAAGGTGTTAAGTTAATACTAGATGGGTAATTTTATTCTGCTTGTCATCTCACTGAACAGTGTTAATCCTAATAATAATAATAAGAATGAGATTTCTCACATTTTGTATGATGGAACCTGAAGGATCATGCTGGCAATTGATGGTTGGATTAAAAAAAAAAGTGTGTAATTGGTAAAGCCACAAGCCGTTTTCTAACAATTGAGAGTCGAACTGATCTGCACCCAGGCAGTATTTCACCCCTCCTTACGTCCAGAGGTGGTCAGAATCACCCAGAAACCATTGACATATGGCACAGTGTATACATTAAATATGGCTGTCATACAGCCATCTTTCTCCTCTCTTCTTGCCTTGTATACACCAGACTACACATGCACCATATGGAGCTGTCCTCTTAGCAGATTGGGACCATTGATGGAGCTACAGGTGTCCAGTTCTCCAAAGCTGGTGACTCTTATCATCTCGTATCTTCTCTTCTGCCGCAGTGAGTGTATATTTAATGTTTCTAGTTTTTTTTTTCTTTTCTAGATTTTAATTGGTTTCCATTATTGCCCTTGCTAGTCTTAATAGCATCACTCACTGCGCAGTTCACAAGACAGCTTTACAAACATGTACTTCTCTTTCTCCCACCGGGTTGGGTTCTCGGCTCCGTCTCGTTTCAGCATCTGGCTGTCCAGTGGGCCACTCGGATACTTGAGTGGGACGCTCTTGTCATCCCACACATATTCGCCCTGAGCCTACTATATGGAGCATACTGGAGTGATGTCAGGATCACCTTATTCTCCTCTCATCTCACCAGTTTCTCCTTCAGCGTTATCCACTCAGAGATTTTTCCCCCACTGTCTGACTGATGAACTTGTATAATCACTGCCAATGGGTTCGATGGGGTTCCTCTGCCTGTCCTGCATACTGTTCATGGCTGAGTCTGCTTTGTTTTCCCCTAATGCATGATTCAGAGGTTTTCCCCCATGGGTCAGTCTGTTTTGCAGGGCACGGTTATATTACCCTGGTAATATCTGCCCTTTGTGCTTGGGCTGCTCATTGGACCAGCTGCCAAGCACAGCTTTCAGAATCATGAATCCACCAAACAGACTGGTCACATGGTACTTTTAGGTCATGGCAGTGCCGTTCCATGTTTCAGCACCCACAAAAGTTCCATCAACCTTGTGTGGGCCCTAGGTGGGAAAGGGACATGCCCACACCCTCACCCACCCTTGGATGTGGTATGGCTGTGGAATGGCAGTTTCTCATTGTGCAGTGACATCATCAGCCCAGTTGACAGTGTTGCATGGCTACAAACTCCAGTTCTGGAGTTTGTACAGTTCAGAATAAAGGGTTCTACACGATGTTGTTTCTTGTTCGTAAAGAAGCGCAGCGATTTCTGGCGAATTGTAGAGTTGAGCCAGGATAAACCAAACACACTAAGAGATTCTGTACACAGAAACAGATTTTCTCTGTGTGCAGGTGTCGCACAGCATCGTACCACTGATTGCCTGTCCAGTTCTTGTACATGAATGGAGTCGTTTAAAGGTTGCACTACAATCTCTGAATACTTTGTTAACTTCTATTAAGTTTCTGGCTGACTATCGAATGAGCACTCCAAGACGAATGAAGGTTTCTGACTGCTGTACTGTGACGGGTTATGTAAACTATGAAAAATGATTGAGCGTCCTTGCTACTGGGTCGGACTACTGGAGCTTGTGCAATGTCTCACCACTGTAGGAGCCAGTAGACGACATTTCTCCAGACATTACTGACGTTCTTTGACAGTTAGCTTGGTAGGAGCAGTTTTCTTACCGTTCTGGAACTCGATGAATACTGTAGATGCTGGTAAGAGTAGAATGAGTATGTCTGCTTCTAAATGTCCCTTCTAAATGTCTGATAGAATGCAGTGATTTGCTTCCAGCAGCCATGAGAAACTTTACAGAGAATGACTGGTCATAGGACTGTAAAGTGTAGTCAGAATACTAAAAAAAAAACCCAACATAAAGGCTTGGAAGCAGTATGCCTGTCACAGAGCCTGGCTGGGCAGTCTGGTTTACTATGGCAGTGAGAGTGAATAGTCTTTTTATTTTTTATTGTTGTTGTTGAAGCAGTCCATAAAAAAAAAATGTTTCCTTTTTGCACTGCATTTCAAGTTGTTTTTTTTTTTGTTTTGTTTTTTTGTCTTGCTCCAGAGATTAATGGCATCCTGTCGCAACCCTTCTCCTGCTCCTTGTGCGCACTTTCCTATACATCTCTATTTCACTTCCACAAACACATCAAGAGGTGCCACTGTGAGGAGTATGTGAGACTGATGAATTCAGGGGCGTTTACATACGAGATATTAAATCTGATGCCTACCGACAGCTCCAATAGTCATCAAATTGGCGCTGAGTCCTCTGGTACTTTGTGCGTTTCGGCCTCTAACAGTCAAATGCAGATAGAAACGTACCACTGCTCAGACTGTGGAGAGAGTTTTATCCGTCAGAGCGATCTCAAGCTGCACCAGCTCGTTCACACGGGAAAGAAGATCAAGTTGTATCAGTGCTCGTACTGCGGGAAAAACTTTACTCAGGCGAGTTATCTCCGACGACACCAGCGCATGCACACGGGAGAGCGGCCATACCACTGCGCGCACTGCGGGAAGAGTTTTGCTCAACAAGGTAACTTCCGAACGCACCTGCGCATTCACACGGGAGAGAAGCCCTATCACTGCTCGGAGTGCGGTCGGGGTTTTACTCGCCAAAACGCTCTCCAGCTCCACCAGCGCATTCACACCGGAGAGAGACCATATCAGTGCTCAGAGTGCGGGAAAACGTTTATTCAAAAGATCAACCTCCAAATACACCAGCGCATTCACACCGGAGAGAAGCCGTACCACTGCTCGGAGTGTGGAAGGGGTTTTACTCACCCGACATCTCTCCAGGACCACCAGCGCATCCACACGGGAGAGAAGCCGTATCAGTGTTTGCAGTGTGGGAAGAGGTTTTCGCAACAGAGTACCCTCCACATACACCAGCATGTTCACACACGAGACAAACCATATAAGTGTTCACATTGCAAGAAGAGTTTTACTCACCAGAGTCTTCTTCAACAACACCAGAGCTTTCACACGGGTGAGAAGCTATATCACTGCTCTCAGTGCGGCAAGAGTTTCGCTTACCAGCGCACGTTCCGACGGCACCAGCGCGTTCACACCGGGCAGAAGCCGTACTGCTGTTCGCAGTGTGGGAAGAGTTTTTCAGAGATGGGGAATTTCCAAAAACACCAGCGCATTCACACCGGCGAGAAGCCGTACCACTGCTCAGAGTGCGGGAAGAAGTTTGCCCAACTGGGAGGTTTCCAACGACACCAGCGCATCCACACGGGAGAGAAGCCGTATCGTTGCTCCGAATGCGGGATGAGTTTCGCTTATCAGAGTACCTTGCAGCGACACCAGAGCGTTCACACGGGTGAGAAGCTGTATTCCTGCTCGCAGTGCGGGAAGAGTTTCAATTACCTAGAAGGCTTCCAGATTCATCAGCGCATCCACACGGGAGAGAAGCCATACCAGTGCTCCCAGTGCGGGAAGAGTTTTACTTGCAAGTCGAATCTCCGACAACACCAGCGCATCCACACGGGAGAGAAGCCGTACCAGTGCCCCCAGTGCGGGAAGAGTTTTACTTGCAGGTCTAACCTTCGACAACACCAGCGCGTTCACACCAAAGAGGGAAACCACACAGCAACTTAGTATATTACAGATAAGTTGTTTTTAAAAAAGAAAAACGAACCCCAATTACTTGCTTCATAGTCGGGTAGCATGGCGACACAGCAGGTAGCGTTGATGCCTGAGCTCCAAGGTCAGAGTAGTTTAGAGTTTGATGTGTTCTCTCTGTCCTCCCATCTACCGAAGACATGCCAGTAGACGGATACTCTAGGATCAATCGCCCTAGGTATGAATATGTATGAGAGTATGATGCCCTGTGTCGGACTGATGTTCATGGTGTGTTCCCATCTTGATCCCACGTGTTCTCGGATTAGACCCCCTGTTTTTGGATAAAGCTGTTAATGAAGTATGAGAGAAAAATGAATAATGTTTTGCATGTTATGTAGCAAATGTAATATTGTATCCTTGTCGAATGCATGAATTGAATGGTATATTGCATACGTATGATGTTTTTTATTATTATTATTTGTTTTTCAACTAAAATGGTGGCTTAAATTGTGTGCTGTGAAAAAAATAACAACAACCGAGCAATCTGTACAGAAAATTTCATTAGCAAGTCCATATTTCATGCAGTGGTAGTTCCAGCTTTAAATCATCCTGCTTCTTGTACCTTTATTTTAATTCTAACATGAACAGCATTATAATATCATGTTTGTTACTTAAATAATAATAATAATAATAAAAGGCAACAGACTCTAGAGTGAACCTTAGACTTGGGACTTAATACACAAGATTTCTTTCTTTTTTTTTTTTGTTTCAATTCAGTAGAAATGTATTTGTATAGTGCTATTGGTTATAGATACTGGGCATGGGGTTGTTGTGAATAGAAGGTCCTGGGATGCAGCAGTTCAGTTTCTAGGGTATCCGTGTAAACTTTTCCACAGCAAAAGGAGGGTAGACATAAGTATTGATGGGCTTTACAACCAAGAAACAGCATGAACAGAAGTAGAGCATTTGGATCAGTTTGGATGGAGAGTCTAAAGGGTGAGAGATGTCAGGATGTGGAAGTGGCATTACATCGGGCACTAAGTGTGAGGGGCAGACATGGCATGAAGCCACCTTTGTACATTGTCACCTTGCCAACCCAACATCAACCAACCCAAGTGATGTGACCGAGAGAAGCCAAAAGCATCAGACAGGGACCATGTGTTCTGGAACAATGATAACATAAAAATAATGGACAGGAACCAGTCCTATGACTTCACAGCATGAACCACATCTGTTGTCCATAGCCTGCAAAAAAAACCCCAAACAAACACCTTTTTTGAAGAAGAAAATTTTGTTGAAGCACCTCTCTCCAATAGAGAATGAACTTCTTGTGACAAGTGTTGAACCTCTTACCAACAATCTATTATTTTCAGTTGTTAAACACCACATAACCAGTCCCTGCCCGTCAGAAGTGTGCTTTGTGAGCATAGTGGGGTGGGGACTGTGTAGGTAGATTAGGGCACTTTAAATGCTTCCCCTAAAGGTATAAGACCGGTTTCCTGCAGGTTCTGAAAGACAAAACCAGAGTATGGTTTTTAAAGGCTCCACAGGAGTGGTCCTTTTGGCCACCCTCCTAAAAAACAAGATAACTTTGGTAGGGTTTATTTGCACATATCAGGCACAGCAGATCAGATGCACTGTTCCAATGCTAGGAGCAGAATATCCAGCAGTCTACATTATTTTGGTTTATTGTACGTTTTTGTCAGAGAGCCAGTGCGTGCGCACTAAGGACATCTGGCTACAGCAGTTCATCCGGTGGGACCATCAGCAATACAAGACAAGTATTTGTGGCAGGCATGTGCCGCAGAGCCCAAACATGGGTCCCCCTTGAATCCCAAACGAAAGCTGTCGGGTACATGTACTGTGGGCAAAGCACACACTCTGTTGTCACAGGAAAACCTTCCTGCTGTCTCAAATCGTTGGTGCATGTGAGCTGGCAGGGGCAGAACCAGACCCCTTCTCAGACACCGCTGAGATTGTAGTTTAAAGGTCATTAACAGCCTGCACGAACTTCCTGAACCAGCATTAAAAGTCTATGTGTGTGTCATCTCAATGCAAGTGCAGCTCATGTGTTTTCCTGTTATCTAGATTTGATCTAGATTTGGCGGGCTGTGGTTCATGTGTGTAGAGCGGGTTGTCCGCTAATCGCAGAGTTGGCGGTTCGATTCCTGGCCCACATGCCGAAGCGTCGTTGGGCAAGATATCGAACCCCATGTTGCTCCTAATGGCAGGCTTGTGCTTTGCATGGCATCTATGCTGCAGTTGGTGTGTGTGAATGGCTGAACGAGAAACTGTGTAAAGCTCTTTGTAGAACCGCTAAGGTTCAAAAGGCGCACCATAAGTGCACACCGTTTACCATTTAGACTGACTAGAAAACCTGGGTTCGGTTTACCAAGACTTGAAAAAAGACATACCTGTGGGAGGTCTGTCTTGAAGCTTGAGGGAAAGCACTTGTTACTAGGAGCACTCGGGCGTAAATTTTATGCTGGTTGGTTCGGGAGTTCCAAATTCATCCAGCACCGGACCCAGGATTTGTGTGATCAGGTGCACTTCAGACAGGCACGATCATGCTGAGTGCCAAGCTCTTAAGTGCCATGTGTGACTTGTCCAGAAACACACACTTCTCAATTTTATACACAGGTGTTAGATCCATTGCCCCTCAGTCTTGGAGTCTGTGTGGCCAAAATCTCTCTCACTCAGCCATTTTCTGTTATCACACGCTATGGTTTGTAAAGGCGTGCCTCCTAAAAGCCAGGGTTTCAGGCACTGCAATTTTCTGTCAGACTGTCACAGCCTGACTATGACTACATCGTTTTGTAGAAGACCTTGTATCATCCTGCCGGGGTTTTGCTCCAAGGCCTTGGCAGAGCACTATGAATTGAAATGTGACCCTCTTAAGGAAATGGACGTCAGGATAAAGGACTTTTATCATGCAAAGAAACTGCCAGATCAACTGTTATTAAAATTTGACCCCTTCACCGTCTCAACGAAAAGCCTCGCAGTCCACAAGAGTACGAAAGGAGGGATGAAATGCAGCATGAATACTAATGTGCAATCGGATATTCTTCATTCTGGCGTCAAGTTCAGCTGTGTGTACCATGACCTAAAATGAATGGTTTCATGCATCATGTTAGCAAAATCCATCTAGACATTTAGCTGAATGCCACATGGGACAAAGACAAAAGGGGTTTGTCTCCCACAAGCTAAAATGTACAGTTCGTAAACAGTGGTATATAGCGCCACATAGCTGTTTTAATCCGAGGCACCGTTTGGATAATGGCTGTGAATCAAATATATCCTGATTCTCGCTATTTCTTTGTGTTTTATCTGAATAAATAAAATTAACATGTATGAATGTATTCACTGTATTACCAGTAACCTTATGCTGTAAAATAGCTTTCAATGAGCACTCCATGGTCATAAATGAGAATTGGGAACACATGCAGTGATGTCGGTGTCATCAAACTCTAATCGGCGCGCCCATTTTAACGAGTAATAAAAGTGCGTAACATGATGACTTGTAGAACAATTATGCATTCAGCTTAAAAAAGAAAATCACTTATTGTTGATGAAGAATGCAATGCATGTGTGGTATCAAAGAAACCTTGCCAGATAAGTTAATAGACCCACACAATATAGCCACCAGAGACCATGAGTATGTGCATGTTTTGCTCGTAAAAACCTTTATTACTTGATAGCAAGCTACAGTGGGAAACATTATGAGACATATTTTTCTCATTAGTCACTTATAAACACAAATTTTAGTGTACGTGTGTGTGTCTCTCTCTCTCTCTCTCCCTACTGAATACTGTCTTTTTAAACTAAATTCTGAAAAACTTGGGGGTCGGGGGAGGGGGTGGGGTGGTGGGAGATGGAGGGTGCACCATGCGTTTCAAGTATTACAGATATAATCCAGCATTTACAGATTAACGTGAAGTGTTTTCAGGAAGGTCTGCTTGTACAATGCATATGAATGAATAAAGCTACGTTACCTAACAGCTAATAAGTTCGATTACGTTCAAGGGCCAGAGCAAGACGTGGCACAGCTCTGTCTCTCCACCAGTTCGTCAAGCGGCTGTGGCGCTAGTCTGGAGGAGGCACAAATATTTGACTGCTGTTTGTATTATGCTGGAACTGAATCCGTTTGAATATTGAGTGTAGAGAAGGGCATTTTTTGGTCTGCCAAGTGAAAACACTTAGCGTGCCCTCTTAAGCAGAAACCTAATGTACGACAACTCTCAATTAATTAATGAATGATTGAATGCTCGTAATTAATCAACTCACGAATCATATTTTTTAAATCATCGTATTTCTTTTTTTGTGTGTGTTTTTAAATGTATCTATTAATAGTGAGTTTAAGTTATATACTCGGCTAAAAAAAGAAAAGAAACGTAAAATCCAAATAATCTTTAAAGATCTTTATCGGAAACGTGTTTAAACGATGTTTTTCATCCTCGTTCAATGAACCATAAACAATTATTGCACATGCAGCTGTGGAACAGTTCTTAAGACACAAACAATTTACAGGCGCTAAGCGATTAATTTCACGGTTACAGTAACTTAGGACACCTGAAAAGAGACCCTTTTACTGAAGAACAACACCAGAAGAAAGATCCCTAGGGTTCTTGCTCACCTGCGTGAACATGCCGTAGATCTGCTGCAGGGAGGCATGAGGACTGCAGAAGCGGAGAGGGCGATAAACTGTAATGTCTGTAATATAAGATGACTAAGATGGTGCTACAGGGAGACAGGAAGGACAGCTGATCGTCCAAGCAGTGGAAAACCATGTGTAAGCATGTGTCCCTCCCAGATGTGATCGAGAACTTGCCTTGGTGGAAGCGAGGGGTAACATCTCACAGCAAGAACTGACAAATCTGGTGCAGTCCATGAGGATGAGATTCACTGTAGTACACTGTAGAGGCTGGAGGTCACCAGATACTGACTGCTCCTTCTGATATCCACCTCCACTTTGTTCAGGGACGCATTATTCCATTTCTGTTCCTCAAACATCTGCGAAACTTCAGATTATATCTCAGTTGTTGAATGTTTTAATGCTAATTCTTAACATATTTACACATGTTAAGAAATTTGCTGGAAATAAAAGCAGTTGGATGTGAGTGGACGTTCCTTTTGTATTTTTATTTATTTATTTATTTATTTTTATTTAAATTCTTGCTGAGTATATATGGTGCCTTTCATGATTTCAATGTCACTTTACAAAGCACAGAACTGCAGAAAATTGTGCACTTTATGTGCAATTACATGCCTGGTCCTCTAGGTGACACCATTGTCTCAAACCAGAGCCTGAAAGGCCAAATTCAGCCTCAATCGAACGCTTCTAGTTTCATTGTACGTCTCTAAAACCGTTGTTCTATGTTATGCATGAACAAATGGAACTGCAGTAAATGAAATACAGGGTGACATCTGGTACCAAACTATCCACCGAGGAAGAAAGTTGTTCATAATCAAAGATGGAGCTAATAATATTATTGTAAAGCTCTGTGATGTCCTTTTCTCCAACTGTTCAAGATAACACCGTGAATGAAGCATGTTACAGTGAGTGTGATTTTTCAACATGGTAAGACTCATTCTTTACTAAATAAACAATTGTAAAAAATATTTTTTTAAATGTTGCTGCATTATGAGAGGAATACACCACTTTGGGATGTCGATCACTGGTCAGTATTAAAAATAAATAAATAAAAATAACATAACTGGCATCCTGTCCAGGGTGTACCCTGCCTTGTGCCCCATCCAGGTTCCCCATGACACAGAAGGATAAGCGGTATTGAAGGTAGATGGATGGATGGAGTAACCATACATTTTTTTGTTTTTTCCCCTCATACAGCTGATCTACTAGCAAGACTCTTTCCTAATCTGAACAATTGCTAACAGAAATTCCCCGAATGGACTTAACAGACAAGCTCCTTATTAAAAATGAGAGCTCGGCGTAATTGAAAAGGGGGCTGAACCTCTCACGGGAGGGTTTCTAATCGCACCAGAGTCATTGTTCCATACAATAACACCTGAAGCTGAGCCCTGCTGAGAAAAGCATAAAGGAAACAAAGGACGTGCTTGCTCGCAGTGACTTATTTAGGAAAAAATTCATTCGAATTAGATCTTGTGCAAAAGAACGTCCTTCTTCCCCCATCACTGCCTGATATCAGTGCTTGGGTTCAAATCTTTTAGAAACCTTGGTAGTAGAAAATCCCAGTTATTTCTCATCATGGCACAGCAGTTTAACAGGTCCTAAGCATTCAGGGCATTTTTTGAAAGAAGCATGTAGGGAAATAATAAATGCTAGCACACTGCGAATATCTGAGGACCTGCTAATTCTGCCGTGTTTTACACTCTTCTCTTCTTAGCACAGAAACGTCACGTGTGCCAAACAGTAACCTGCCACACTGTTAGCTAGCTTAGGAAAAGACAGGAAGAGCTAAATAGATTTGCTAACATTGTAAACACCAGTAGTATATTCTTGTCATAATTAAATCTGGGCCATTACCATTATTAACAAGGCTCAGATTAACATGATATGCCTGTTTACATCATATTTGTTATCCTCACTGCTTAAATGCTTAATATCTCAGTCATAATGCAATAAAAGTCATTATATATCAGGTCTTATTACATTTTCGCCTTCTAGGCTGAATCCATTTAGTAATAACTCGACTGCAATCTCATAAACATTATATTACAATAGCATTTGATTGGTCAGAAGGTATTGATTGATCAAAGGTTTACATTCTAATATGTTGCAGTTTCTATAGTAACAACGTACGCAGAGGCCGAATGGTGGACGCTCCACATAAAAGGATGTGTAATCTTCAATACGGTGACGTTTTCTGTGATATATTTAGCAATTTTTGGAAGGAGTCTCTAGAGCACTTGCAACATTTTCAAGACGGAAGAGTTTATATTTCCTGTTTTTTTTCCTCAGAGAGAGAGAGAGAGAGAGAGAGAGAGAGAGAGAGAGAATAGGGGCTGATGAGGGAGTGACTGTTTATAGCTGCTATAACGTAAGCGAGGACAGGGGCTAACTTGATTCACTGCTGTTCTACAACCTTAAATGTGACTATAAATGAAAAATATGTAATTGGTGGCGAATTGCTGTGGTATAAGAGGAACACAGCACTTCAGGAGGAGTTTTGAAGAAAATAATCAACTTCCAGGTGGTAACAGTAACTACTTTAACAACCCCAATTTAAAAAATGTTGGGACACAGCGTAAAATATAAATAAAACCAGAATGCAATGATTCGCAAACCCATGACTTGCCTCTCTTAAGATAATTGTTTTATACTCAAATCACCTTACCGACCTGTTCCCAATCAACTTCTTTCTTTTTTACCAACACTTACTTTTGCAGCCTTTTGTTGCCCCGTCCCAACTTTTTTGAGACATATTGTGGCCATCAAATTCACAATTGCATCATTTTTTTCTTAAAACGGTACATTTCCTCGGTTTAAACGTTTGATACGTTCTGTTGTGTTTGGAAGTTCTGTTGTGAGTAACATACAGGTTTATGAGATTTGCAAATCATTGCATTCTGTTTTCATTTACATTTACACAGTGTCCCGACTTCTTTGGAATCGGGGTTGTACTCCGTCGTTGATTATTGTCTTATAACAGCACATCCAGTCTTGTTTTATTTATTTTTTAAATTTGCGTTTTAATGTATTTCTATATAAAATCCAGAACCTAATAGCAACATAGTATCATATTTAGAAAAGAAAAATGATGACTCATGGTATAAGTTCAGAACAGTTGAGGTTACTTTGAGGAAAGGATTAAGTGTTCATAGGCTTTTTTTTATGATGACATCAGGTTGTAAATATTGTAATTTATTGCCTTGTTTTCCTCCCAAGATTCTCTCTACACGAGCAGCTTTTGTCCGCTTGACAAACACATCTCATTTTCAATTTATTGCTACCGTGCATATCTATATTTTTCTGGTACATTTACCATAAATCTATTCCAGTGAGAGTTGCTTACATCTCTCGTTTTGACTGGAGGTACTTTACACTGTGTTAAGTTCCCATTTGCAAGCACCGTGATCTTGACTAATGACTCCAGATCACTGCCATTATACAGTAGTTTATTAGTCTGGTTGCTCAGGTCTAACCAGAGACAAATTAAATAAAATACCATACCTCGCTCTGAGGACACAATCGATCTGTAAATCACTAGAATCCTGTTACCTTTATCATCATCTTGTAATGCTGGGTTCATGATAATGTGTGTGGGTTTTTAACTGTTTAGCTCCTGTATCAAATAAAGAAAAATAATAAACCTTGACCCAATGGGTCGCGGTTGTTCCAGTAGCAATACGATCAAGCTATATAATGTGATGTCAAATAACATACCATGCTGATGAGTCTGTTCTTACTGAGTGAAAGCAGAAATGATAACTAAGCTAAGTCTAAATCACGTTAACATTAAACCTTTATTTCATTACCAGTTCAAAAAATGCTAAACATGTGGCAAACAAACAAACAAAAAAACAACAACTAAAAGATGGAACAAAACTATCCCTCAAGTTTAAAAACTTCAAAAGATAAACAATATTCGCATATATATTTTGTTGATTTGTATGGCGAAACATAAAACGAGGGTTCCAAGCGCTTAGTGCTTGGCCCCCTAAATATACAGTGTTCAAATTGTACCGAAACGCTCTGAAGTTTCCCACCAGGGGGCAGTGCGAGATCACAAATGAATGACATGAACGTACTCTAGGCGGTCTTAGAACTTGCTTCGGATATTTAAGTGCCAACAATTTAGGAGATCACTGCTAAGCTGGTTAATCTGAATCAAAGTCAGTTATTAGGTGTTCTACTATTTGAAGCTGTGAGCTATTTGAATAAAGAATGGGCTAAATAGAAGTGTGGATTGTAACTGGGATCCCACAGAACCCAATAAATAATAAAAAAAAAAGTCTGGAGCAGGAGGTCTGATATGAAACTCATGGACCATGTTTATTAACATTAGCAGGTTGCTTTCACGTGTTCACCAAGTTCATTCGCTCATGTTTAATAAATTCCATCCTGACCAGGGTCTCTTTAGTTTAAACGACTAACTTAAATTCATGCTGTATTTGGGAAACAGAACCAACCGGGTTTGATCAGCATTCCTTCAAGAGCAGATCGGTGTGTGATGAGTGGATTTGGATGGCTGGAATATGGAATATTTATGAGTATCTGTTCCACTTTCCAAGCAACAGAAACTCTTTAAAAAAATTAAAATAAAACATCCTCAAAGAGAATTTTTAGACGTACATATTTTAAGAGAATTTTAAGACTTACATATTATATTTGTTTACGCAAATTAAGTCCATTTAATGAAGAACATACAGTAATATATGTGTATATGTATGTAGTGTTTCCAGCTGTCACACTCTTTCTACATGAACAATACAATAATAAACTGAAAAGGGTCACGTATATGAAAGCCTACATATTTTATACAAAGTCGGGTCTTCATTTTTCTCCTGCAGCGAATCTGTCTCTCTGGCTTTTGAGATGTGTTGTTGTTAGACATGTTCTTGATCTCTGTGCCTGGGAAACCCCCAAAGCACATCATGTTTTTCATTTGTCCTTCCTGTACTCGGTCTGATTCAGCCGAATCAAGGATGTTACTTCGGTAAATGCGTAAAAAAAATTGCAATGCATTGAGGCTAATTTGGATTCTGCTCTCGTATCGCCACCATAAACGTACACTTACCCTGTTCTCCACAGTAGGGATCAAAGACAGAAAACACACCATTAGTAGGCGGAGAGACCAAACATGCTGCAGTGTTGATCCTCCTAAAGCCACAGGAGTGTTCCAGCTATACAGCTACACAAGGGCAAACACACACACACACACACACACACACACACACACACACACACACACACACACACACACACACACACATTGTTCCGGGGTCTGTGTGTATCCTCATTCGCTACAAATCCACCCTGCAGCCTGTGGCCAGCTTTTCTTTTTCCTTGAAGGTCAGAAAGTCTTGTGTAGAAGCAACACACTCTTTCTGTAACCTCAAGGAGGATAAAAAGTGAACATGGAGGTCACCCATGCAGTAAAGTTCTATGTGTTTTCTACACACTCCTACACTAAAAGGGATATATATGATTCTATAAGTATTAAGCTCCAGCCATTACAAGTTAGGTACCATTATCACTTACATAATAGCAACTATTCAGAAATGTTCACTCAACTTTTTTTTGTGGTCCCTACATCCACAACCAAACACCTCAAAATAGGAGGAAAATCAGACCCATAATGGACTTCCATGTGCTTTCTCTGAAGATCAAATGAAATAACAATTTACAAATGGGGCATTTGGCAATGCTTATGTCCTGTTCAGTTGCTCTTGAGATCAGAATATATTCATTTATTCATTCCAGACACTGTGACTAGCTGGCGGCTGATAAACAGAGCGAAGGAGAGATGGACACCTGGAGGAGGACACATGAGAAGGAGTACAGAGTGCGACATGACTTTAGTCGACTCCCTTAACTCTCAGTGGCATCCTGCCTTATTTTTCACCCAGAGGCATGATGTTCTTTTTTTTGGCAGGTGGTTGAAGAAGACCAAAAATATTTATTTTTTATGGACAAACATTCTGACCAATGTTGGATACAGTGTTTTATATTCAGGTCAAAAATCTTACACTCTTATTTAATGAGCTCCTTAGTACATTCAGTGAATTTTTTTTATAGAGATGGTATATATAGGAAAGAAAAATAGTGGCCTTAGGACCGAGTCTTATGGGATGCCAAACTTTACTTTTGAATCGGTTTCAAAAAAAAGGAAAAAGCTGTTCATTTAATGCCAGCGAGATTTTTTAGCCTGTCTAGACAAATATTCTGTGGATCAACCATGATCAGAGGCCACTTTTACTAATACAATATAGTGCAGCATCTCAGTATTGTCATGAAGCCTAAATCCTTCCTGAAAGATTTCAAACATAGTTCCATATACATTAGCTCAGCTGCTGAAATGCAGCCGTTTCCAGGATTTCGGATATAAAGGGGATGTTTGATATGGTGGAATATATGCCTCAAGGCAGCTAGAAGCACAGTGGAGGAAGAGTGCAGCGCAACCCATATTAAACAATATTCTTCTAAGTGAGACCTTGCGTTGTAAATACAGGGTAGTACCTCAGGGTTCTATACTAGGTCCTTTCCCATTATGTTATCTCCTTGTAGAAAATATTCTAACACTCTGGGAAACCTAATCAGGAAGTGCTGTGTCAGACAGGGGAGGTTTATGGACCTTTCCATATCTCCTCTGTGCTCCTCTGTAATGCCTCCTTCTTCCCACTCTATGTTTTAATTTTGGGTAGGCTCCATCCTTAGCAATTGAGTTGCTATGCTGCTGTGATTTATAGCTTTATGTTAATGGTGGATTAAAATGCAATTATGGTGACCTGACGGGAGAAAGTCTTTAAGGTGTGGGACAAACAGTTGTGGGATTTGTCATTAGTCTTGCAGAAAGAGATTCATGACTTATTCACAGCGACCTTTGGCGACTCATGGGCCATAGGTACGTGTGTGCGTATGCATATATTATTCATTTCATCTATTTCAACAACAAAGTCTGCAGATGTACAATTGTGGAGAAACAATCAGACACCTGATCATAATGACACTGAATGGAGAACTTTGTTTATTTGTAACTATTTGTAAATATGATCTGTGCTTTCCAATCGGTTCCACAAACAATGACTTGAAAACTGTTGAAACATTTTATCGAGGACCTGGGGAAATAAAATGTTAATGAGGAATAAGATGGAGAAAAATGTTGAGTCAAGCAGACTCAAGCAAGCTCCATCCAAACCTTTGCATCAGGCAATACCACAGACAACTGGCATAAATCAATCAAAAGAACAGCTGTTTGCTAGGAACTACATAGTATCCACCATCCATCTGCTTTCACAAGTTCATTACACTTACACACACATAAATACCTATACAGACCAAGAAAAACAACACAGCTCCTGCCCGAATGCCTACTGATTTAAGTTAACATTTGTATTTTTGCATGTTTGCCTCGGCTTGTATCTTGCCTCTGCCTTGTGTGCATGGAGCTTGCATGTTCTCCATGTGCTTTAGGGGTTTCCTCTGGGTACACCTATTTCCTCGCCCAGTCCAAAGTCATTCGTTGTTGGCTGATTGGCATTTCAAAATTGTGTGTGTGAATGGGTTACCTAACCCTAACCCTGGGTTGGCTCCCCATCCAGGGAGTCCCCTACCTTGGGATAGGCTCCAGGCAGTATGGAAAATTGATGGATTATTGGAGTTCTTTTTACCTGCACTAGCAAATCTGTAAATGATTTGCAGGATTTCTTTCTCCAAATTTCTTGCCTATTTTCACCCACCAGCCAGCTTTCCCCTATCATACCACCGCTACCAGCTGGGGAGGGTGAAGGTTAACACATGCTTCCTCCGAGACAAATGAAGCCAGCCACATCTTCTTGAACTGCTCATGATAAGTCACAGGGAAGCGTGACCCACTATAGGAACGCACTATACGTCCTCTGCAGCATACATGATTGGCTAGTGTCGCTTTGATTGACAGGGGACAGAGAATCGACCATCTCTTCAACCCAGATTTGTTCCCTTGGCTCCTGGTCACGGATGGATGTGGCTTAGGGTGAACAGTTTTCTGTTGCGCCATTTGAGAGCGATTACCAGGATTATTTGCAAGCTGTCAGAGATTGTAGGATAAAATATATTTTATAGCCAATAAATAAACATAAATTCACTCCTCCACTAACAAAAGCATTGGTATCTAAGCTTCCTTTATCTAACATCAGCACATGGGCTGGCTATATATATATATATATATATTAATATTAAAAAGGTCTTTTGCTGTTACATCCAATTTAATGTGTTGTGCATTCTGAGATGCTTTTCTGCTCATTCTGGTTGTAAAAAGTGAAGCCACTGTCAGCTTGAATCAGTCATTTTCCTTAGACCTTACTGATTAACAAGGCAAGACTGTACTGCCCAAGAGTGTACTGCACAGTTTCCTCCCCTAATATTGACACCCTTGGTAAATATGAGCAAAGACGGCTGTGAAAAGCTCTCTTTATTATTTAACCTTTAGATTTTTTGTTAAAACATTTCACAAAAATACTCTGCTCTCATGGATGTCAAACAATCGCAAACACAACACGGGTTTATAAAAATAAATCTTTGTTAAATATAGGTGTGCAACAATTATTGCCATGCTTTTAGTCAATACTTTGTGCTACCACCCTTTACCAAGATAACAGCTCTGAGTCTTCTCCTATAATGCCTGATGAGGTTGGAGAATAAACGGCAAGGTTTCTGAGACCCTTCGTCCATACAGAATCTTTCCAGATCCTTCACATTACGAGGTCCACGCTGGTGGACTCTCCTCTTCAGTTCAGCCCACAGGTTGTCTATGGGGTTCAGGTCAGGGGACTGGGATGGCCATGGCAGGATCTTGATTTTGTGTTCAGTAAACCATTTCTCTCTTCTTCTCTTCTACTCTTGTTTGTTGCCAGCGGTTTACAAATTAATGGCTGTGTGTTGAGTTATTTTGAGGGGACAGCAAATTTACACTGTTACACAAACTGTACACTCACTACTTTACATTGTAGCAAAGTGTCATTTCTTCAGTGTTGTCACATGAAAATTTATAATCAAATATTTACAAAAATGTGATGGGTGTACTCAATTTTTTGAGATACTGTACATCTCCGTTTGAGCTATTGAAACGAATAGGATAAATCTGCATGTCTCATAAAACTGGAACAGATTCTGCTGAATTTCTTTTGTGGAAGTTGTGTGGAAGTGCGACGTGCCTTCGATGAGGGTTGCCAGATCTGCCCGACAAAGAGCATTTGTATAAGAGCATATGTTGTATAACAAAATATTCCTTTGGAAGCAGGACCATTTCCGACCATGCTACATTACCCGCTGAGCTAATTCAAAGACTTTTGGGAAGGAGACAACTGGCCAGGGCGCTCCATTAAACCCAGCATCTGTTCGAACCAAATTGCACCGGTGCTTCAGCAGCAGGTTAAATCACACAACTTGCTTCATGGAGCTTTCGAAACCCTCCAGAGAACGTGGGGAAAACAGGATCTTATTCAACATTTTCTATAATATTACAGCTTATAGGACAGTCATTCTGAAGTACTAATTGTTTCTATAGTAACAATTTACAAGGCGACATGTATTGTATGACAGACAGTCCACTTTTATTAACATGTATGGAAGGAGTCTCCAGTGTCAAAGCTTTGCAATAGCCAGAGGTAACTTTAAAGAGGACTACACAAAGTTCTTGATGATTTTTTAAAATATTAATATCTGTTATAACATAAATGAGAACAGGAACTGACTTCTTTCACAAATGTTGATGTGATTAGCTTTATTTTTTTTTAACGCTCATAGTTGGGGGGCGGAGCTGTGGTATAAGAGGAATAAAATACTTCAGGGAATGTTGATGTAGTGGAAAATAATCAATTTGGGCTTTCTGTTTCATAACACTATTAATTATCGTTCTGTTAAGGCTGGGGTCGGGAGCAAAAAAATCAGAGTCAGCCAGTTAGACCGATTCCTAATTCCTTTAGTTAAAAAAAAACAAAAGCAATGAAATCGTGAGTCTAATTATTCCCCGTGTCGGATTAGTGTCACACATCCCCAAGCTTCTGTTTTTCGCTTTCAGATAATTATGTAGTCATGTACAGACGTAAAATCGAATCGGCTGGGAAATCTCACGTTAATCTACATAACACCTCTGGTGACCTTTTCCTATTGCTCATGTTACGTTCTCGTGTTGTTCTATGCAAGCAATTTTGGCCGTAGAAAAGGTAAACAGCTGCCTCGCTTCCATAATTTCTCGCCAGTTGTGACACTCTGTAGGCTGTAAGAGCAAGTGTGTGTGTGTGTGTGTGTGTGTGTGTGTGTATGCTGAATGAAAAAATGTGTGGGCAAAATCAGGCCTGTCAAAGCAGCAGCTCCTGCACAAAGAGAACTTAATTATGGCCTTAATTCAGCGCAAGAAGAGTGCATTTAAAGCTGTGTGTTTGTGTGTGTGTGTGTGTGTGAGAGAGAGTGAGAGAAAGAGAGAGAGCAGCTAGAAGAGAGTTAGAGAAAGAAAGAAAGTAATTTGTTTAATTGCTTGAAAAAATTTAAAGCAAAAGACAATGAGAGACATCTGTGCTGTAGTGAATATATTTTGGTTATGTAATTATCCTGTATACACTACTACTGTATGTGTTCTGTGTGTGTGTGTGTGTGTGTGTGTGTGTGTGTGTGTGTGTGTGAAGAAAGAAGTGCCGTGAAAGGTTGTCAACATTCTTCTCCTGAATAAAATTATATAATCACTTCGTATGAGCATTCTGCACTCGATTTATTTCATTCCTGGCGATCAGAAATGTTCGTTCTGCTGTATTCACTAATACTTAAACCTAACGATTTCTACAAGATGGCTGCCTGAAACCCTTACAGAGCATTGTGGGTCGAAATCATCCTTTGGCTTCCTCCAGACGCTGGACAACTCCATCGAGACGTAGGAGATATGGTGAAAGTTAACTCATCAGGACATATTACGTTCTTTCCGATTTCTCAAGTGTCCAGGTTATACGTCTATGTACATTTAAAAAAATGTAACAAAAAATTTCCGTCCTTGTCAAAGCTTTCGACGTTGGATCGCTGTTCCTGTTTTCCGGTATTTTCTTTCCATTTCTTTTCAATGTATGATGCCGCCGACAAAACTCCATGCACGTTTTTCTTATTTATTTTTCTTCTTTTTTTTTTTTGATGGACGTGCCTGCTTTCCTCACGTACATGGCTTAGCGATATTCTTTACCCTTCCTCAAATGGTAAAGCCTATTTGAGCTTCCGCTTCCTCTTACGGCACGAACGCTCAAGGTTGAGAAATAACGAACTGTGTGAAAAACGCCCGAGGCGAATCCCAGACACTCTTCTCTTTTCTAAATCTAAAAACGGACAGAAAAACCCCCCACCAACAACATAAAAACACCCGCAACTACATGCTTCATACGCTAAGATTAAACAAACACGCTACAACACAGACTGGCTGTGCTGCTATAATCACTCGTACAGCTGTTTAGAGGTTTTTCCGACATGCACTTTTTCTCTGCCTGAGGCTGGAATATCAGATAAAGACGCTGCTGGTGGACTGCAACAGCAAACAGCGTATTACACCATCCGTCCTGCGTTCTGTTCAGTGGATCAGCTGAATCTCCTCAAACTGCAGTGACAGCTTTTTCTCCTCATTTTTCGAAGTGCTTCCATGTATTGTTCTTAGAATATCAGTGGGTTGTTTTTTTTCTTGCTTACTGGTCTAACACTATATTTGTTCAGGTACGATTTCAGCAGCTTGACTTCACGTTTTGGAAAGACGCTTCTGTATATATGACGTAAAAGAAACGTCTTTCCAAGCCTAAGACTCTTGGGGAGATTGAGTAGTCAGGTATGTTTTAGAGCAGGGGTCAATAACTGGAGAACTGGCATCCCTACGCGGACCCAGCGAAGTATTTCACCAGGCTGAGCCAAGCACTTGAACCTCGAACCAAAAACGTGAACCTTTCTAGCAGATAATTTGGTGTGGTTAATCCAATCGCGTGCATTTATGTGCATTTATTTGCACCGCGATTAATGTAAAAATGAATTGACTCACAAACCTCTATCACGTTTGAAAGCAAAACAATGCATTACGATCCAGGGTGTGTGTGTGTGTGTGTGTGTGTGTGGGGGGTAAACTTTTAAACAGGATGTTCAGTGTAAATTGTTATTATTTTGTCTTCTGGGAAATGTGTTAATTTTATAATTTTATGTAGCTTCTGATGGGAAATGAAAACAAAAAAGTGTTTAAACAATATAAATAAAAAACTAAATGCCATTTTTATTATCCCTCTTAATTAATTTTTTTTTTTTTGCAGCTTCTGTAAGGTGTACGTAAACTTCTGACCTCAAGTGTAGCTCGGACTAGCTTTGGTAGAAAATATATTTCGACCAGGCTCGAGTAGGATGAAATAAAGAGTCTCATTTGCACGAGTCCATAGCGCTAGTAAAAAGTGGGAATGTCAAACACCAGTGTGAAACAAAATATAGCTGCTTCAAATCATATTTAGAGCTATGCACAGATTAGCATTAAAAGGTCATTCAGGCATGCTAGTGGCTTATGGCGAGTATTCTTATGTTTCTGGCCTAATTTTAGTTCATCTATTGAGTTTACCCAGAGTGTTTATGAAGCACTGTTGATAGTATAATATCCTTCGTTCTCCTGTTTGCTGGAAACTTGATCTTTAAACACCCGGAGGAGCTGGTCTAATTAAGTAACCAAGACAGGAGCACCACCAGATGGTTGAAAAAAAATAAAAAATCTTCATAATAATAATATGCTAACCCATGAGATCTCCACAGAGACAGGACAGGTTTATACAGCACTGTTTCACTTTGCTAGAAGGGGAGAGCACTTCGTTTTGCACAGTGACGTGTTGAAGGAAAGAACACGAGAAGATCGGTAATGGAATGAAAGAAATGGGCCACTGAACTGCTCAGAAAGAAGAAATGAAACAAGCAAACAAGTTTAGTTCATTATTTAATCTTTTATTCCACACGCCATATTGGTGAGACGTAGGCCGTTGTTTAACTTAAAATAAATAAATAAATGTAATCAGTGGCAAATTGCTGTGCTATAAGAAGAATAAGTGGGTCATAACTGGGACATGATAATGATAATGAGTCTTTATTGGTCACAGCAGAGTGAAATTCTTTTCTTCAAATACCCTAGCATGTCAGGAATTTGGGGTCAAAGCACAGGGTCATCCATGATACAGCGGCCCTGGAGCAGACAGGGTTAAGAGCCTTGCTCAAGAGCCCAACAGTGGCAGCTTGAACTTGGAGCTTGAACCCCCAACCTTCTGATCAGTAACCCAGAGCCAGGCAGTGCTGCGGCTTGAACCCCCGAAATTCTGGCATACTGTTATAGGAAAATAACTCCACTTCATCACACCACCCTGCTGTTAATTATTTCCCACTAACAGCACAACAAGAAGTGTTTTTCTAACAGTAAGTCTCTAAACAAACTACGACAGCTTCCTTATTTAATTGTGCAGGGGCCGAAGCTCTCACAGAAGGCTTCCTAATCTCTCCAAAGTCACTGGTCCGAACCGTAACACCTGAACCTGAACCTGCAGAGAGAAAACCGAGAAAGATATGAATGAGTGAATGGAAATTTGAAAGCAGAAAAGAAAGAGTCCCACCCCCAGAAAGACTCTTTCTTATGAAAAAGCCGACGCGCTCTGTCACCTGCATGGAAGGGAATGCAAATGAATCGGGGGTTAATTAGAAAAGAGGCTTCATTTCCTCAGACTTCTCAGTCATGAAATTCCACAGGGACTAAGCCAGACTGCGGCAGACCTTTTACAAAATCTGGAGGTAAACACGAGATGATATTTAAACCCCCTCGAAAGTAATGAAAGCTCGTATTAATCTATTCATTCTATTCAGTGCAGTCTCGTGTCCAAACTCCATGAATAAACTCACAGGCAGCCGTGTCGACTTGGAGGGCTCGGATAAGAATGTATTTGAGTTAGTCCTCATGACGTGCGCTCCTCTTCCCCGTTGCTGCCCAGTCTCAGTCCTGGGGTTTAAATCTTTCGAAGCAGTGACGGAAGCAGATACCGGTTTATTTCTCATCTTACAACAGCAGTTTCATGTGTCACAAGCACTTAGAAGAAGCACTGCATAGAGGGCTGTTATGAATGCTAGCGTGCTGTAAAAGCTAAGCGCTACCACTGCTATATATCTGAGGACCTGCCGATTCTGCCATGATTTATGCTCTTCGTCATTAGCCCTGAAGTACTGAATGTTAAGAGAATCACCATGTCACTGACACTATGGGCAGTGGACAAGGCAACGTCTACACACTTTATACCTGTTGTTTTTAGTCAAATGTTACCCAAAATGCTTAATAAGGCACAAGTAATGGCTACGTCCATTATGTAATAATTCCAGAGTTTAATAATTCTGTTTTTGTATATATCTCACACAAAATTTATTCAGAAATGAAAACAAGTTCAACTTTAAGATAAAACAAAGGCCACCTGAGTAAACATGAAATACAGTTTTTAAATAATGATAATGTTATTTATTCAAGCAAAAAAAGTTATCCAATACCATTTGGGCCTGTGTGAAAATGTATTTGGCCCCATAGTGACTAATTCTGCATAACGGGGTCACTGGTACACAGTTACTGTTACAACACTAACACTGATTATTTTCCAACAACAGCTCGTCCTGACATGCTTTATTCCTCTTACACCGTAGCGATGTGCCAGTGTAAAAAAAATAAAATATAATTGTTATCACTCACATTAAAACTACTATCAGACTTGCTGTTATAGAAAATTCTTCAGTGCCTTCTGACCAACCAGAATCAAGAATTCATCTGCACTGTGGCGTTTTTAAGAATTACACTTGACTAACGACTCCAGACCACTGCCGTTGTAGTTTACGAGCCAGATCAGCTATAACCCATGGCAGATTAAATAGAATCTCACGCCTCGTTCAGAGTTCAGTATTGATCTGGGAGACACACTGTAAATCTCAAGCTGTTTCTCATATTCTCTCAGGATGATTCGCCATGTAATATTGTATCGATGTCTTGCTTGTAGGTCGTATAAAACAGAAAACGCCTTGACGTCTTTGGCTGTTGCAATTTACATTTACATTTACATTTATTCGCTTTTATCCAAAGCGACTTACAAATAAGCAAAGCGATATATCAAGCAGGGAACAATACAAGTAGTGCTACTATACAAGATCCATTAATTGAATACTAGAGGATTAATTATATACTGTTGCGAGTGTAAAAGAGGTCAGTAACAATATCCAAATCAGAAAAAGTGAAATATGAAATAAAGAGGATCGATAATTGAGTAAATACCAGTTTATCGCAGGGGTGTAGCCAGACTGATTACAACGGGCCCATTGGGGTGGCAGTATCGGGTGGGGCAAATACTTATCCACATCCATAGATAATGTCATAATGTCTATCTGTGCATGACTTATGCAGGATCATATTTGGACATAAAAGGCGCCACAACAAAGCAACATTTGTTTGTCATCTAGCAAGCTACAACAAAGTCACATAACACAATAATAAAAATAATAATAATAATAATAATAATAATAATAATAATAATAATAATAATAAGAAGAAGAAGAAGAAGAAGAAGAAGAAGAAGAAGAATAACAATTTGCTGAGGTGGCCATGCTTCCTGCTATGGTGGAACTAGCCATCTATGGCTACCCTTTAGCTCTTCCCATGGTTATTGCCTGCTTTACCAATAGAAAAATCTGAAATATGACACCATGGCAATCTAAGTAAACTAATAGCCCTTTAAAGCACAATACATTTGTTTTTGGTCTATATTCAAATTTTCCCAATGTTCCTCTGTTCTTCGAGTGTATTTTGTTTTTTAGCACAAATAAAAGCCATATCTTTGCGTAAATAAATGTCTTGTTTCTAATTTCTACATCAAGCACCTTGGAACTCTCTACATCCAAATTAACACACTGGGGGATTTCTGAGGCCTTCATGAGCTGAAGCCGGTGTGTTAGACCAGGAAAAATAAAAGGATACAATGAACCCCGTTAACAAGCCATGAGAAAATCCAACACGCTCCAATGTTAATCCTCCTAAAGCACACACAAACGCGCACACACACACACACACACACACACACACACACACACACACACACAAACACAATCTGATCATTCATTACCCATAGGAAAACAGTAAAAAAAAAAACCCACAGAAGCTGCGTTTTTCAAGGCTGAGTGATTTCCTGTATGGTTCTGGGCCATTGGGACTGTTATTAAAAAAACAAACAAACAAACTATATTTTAATTATTTTCCAGCTGGAGGCATCTCACTGTGGCCATATCTTCATAATCATGTCAAGCACCTCCTGTTGACCTCAGGCTCAACGCACACGAGCACACACAATCAATAAAATTATATATTAATGACCATACTTAATTTTTCAGCACCTTTGTTCTATTGTACACTCACTCGTAATGAATTTCAAAAATGAATAAACTTTTTCTCCATAATATCTTTATTCTTCTAGTAAAATGCAAAAATGATAAATTTCTTGAATGTACCAAGTTCACAATTTCCAATGAACATCTCTAGTCTGTTATTGCTTTGGAAATTAGCATCTCAAATGTAGTTATATTGGAAATATAGTGCACTAGAAGTTCTACTGTACCGTACTGTATAGGGTATTGAGAATATATAAGGAATAGGGTATAAATACACTTAAAAAAAAAAAAGCTGAGCTGAAGATGGTGGAAGTTGGATTTTGACCTTAATCCTGACGTTCCTAAGAGATGTAAAGTCAAGCGAAATATCAGCATAAAGTAAATATTCAATGTAGGGACATAAGCAAATACTAATCGTATTCCAAACTAAATAGCAATGCAATATTATTTTCATTTGATTAATATCATTATTGATGCTATAAAACATTGCACCTGCAAATAATTAGAAACTTCATAATAGAATCACTGGTTCCGCACTTTTGCACGTTATTGAATTCAGAATTTTTAAACACGTTTTTGTTTTCTTTTTTCTTCTCAATACAGTGAAGGTTAGGCAATTACTGTTTTGGTCTCCTGTGTGCAATCAAAAGTGTTGCACAACAAGAATTCAATAAAGAAAAGTGGGTTCTTTTACACGACCACAATGACGGAATCAATAAAAAACATATACGAGGCTGTTTATTACTGCAGCTGGTGTAGTGGCATGTGCAGGAGAAGTGTTTAGAGCTTTTATTTGTCAGCACATTTCACTCTAAAGCTTGCTGAGTCACTCTCAGGCAGCTGCTGTCAAACGGCACCTTTTAACTTTTTGACTTTCTGTTTCAGTCAAATGAAAAAACAAAACAAAAAAAAACAACAACAACTCCCACGCCCAACAATACAGCATTTAACAACAAGAAAAAACATATCAGTGGACCTGTGATGCAAAGACTAATTGTAAATAATTGTAAAACTGTTTTTGATACATAGGTAGATGAGGTAAATGGATATTAGTCAATGTTGCAAATTGCCAACGATTTATAATTAGTTAAGCTTCTAGGAATAGGAATTATTAAAACACACTAAGCATTATAGTCCGTATTCAGAGTCAACTTACGTTCAACAGGTATGTCAACATTTACACTTCAGAAAGTGTAAAGCGTATTCAGACTCGTGCTTTGCAGGTACTTCCAGATTATTAAAATGACCTATGTGTAGATAACGCTGCCAAGGTTGGCAGATTTTTCTTGAGCAGAAGCATCTGATATGGGATTTGAAGGAGCAGATCATTTTTTTTTTCTTTGCTGTCAAATGTAATATGAGGTTTTTTGGCAAACTCCGCCCTGCACGGCACGTCTTTGCTACTGTCTGAGTAGCTGTCAAAAATTCCACGCTTTCCAGTGTAACAAGCATTGCTTTTGTCTTGTGTTTTTGTTTTGAGTTCTCTGTGGGCTGTTGTTTACCTGACTGTGTTCACCTGTACTGTGTTAGTATTCCATTAGCTCCTCTATGTAAACCCTGTTGTGTCAGTGTTCACTAGTCTTACTGTGCATTTCCCAGTGTGATTTCCATTCCATGTTTCTGATTATAAATGATCTGGATTTAACTTTGCCTGCTTCTGTTTAGAATTTTAGCATTCGCCCCAATGAAAGCATTACAAGTGTATAAGCGCTTCTGTCCTGCCTCTTGCGGCACGTTATGGTAGCACTCAAGGCCGTAGTTTTGTCTCAGGTCTGAATGCTGATATGTGCAATTCCAGTAATAACTATTCACCACCGGACATCCTGTACATATACATTACACAAATCTAATCATAGAAATACAAGTGCGGCCACACACAAGGTGGCTCTCTCTCTCTCTCTCTCACACACACACACACACACACCAAACACAAGTACTGTAATTTGCCACCTTCTATTTTAGGCGATTGGTGTAATAGCAAATTTAATCAATTTGACAGAACAGCCCAAGAGCTAACCGTATTACTCCACACTGTTACACCGTGCCACAGACACCCATCAAAACATTAATTTTGCCTCATCACTCCCATATGGGACAATCAGGGGAGCTTTCAGGTTTTCAACACCTACAGCATGTACTTCAGGCTCAGCACACCAAACTATTCTTCAAATCCAAAAGTATAATACTATAATGCTTTTGCAGTGTAATAGCAAACAAGATGCTTTAGACCACCGCCTTTGGATAAATATGCAGATGACATCTAATAGGAAACTAGCTTACTGCCAATACATTGCTGTATAAAAATAGTCATAGCAAGTTTGCTTTAATTGAACCATACCATCATTATTTGGCAGGTTATAAAATAGCACTTCATCCAGCACACCCTATTATTTTGTTTCTATAAGCTTTTTTTTTTCAGCGGTGGCCAGATTAGACCATATCAAAATACCCGAGGGCTGATTAGAGAAATGTTATTTAAAAGCTCCAATATAGTCAATCTAATGTTAATGGAATAACTGTATTTGGGTATAACCTGACAGCTGTGACAGCTCGTGACACGCAAAGATGATATTCATAAATTCTTGCTTCGTTTCAGGACAAGTGACATTGACCACTTTAGTTATGGATTCTATCAAGAACTCGCAACAGGATTTTCAATGCTTAGTGGTCGGAATCATCGCCACTTATTAGCTCTAGTCATTTTCTGCGCTGATAAAAAGTTGAAGCTGCTTTACTTTCTCTGCCGACTCATCCTCTGAATATTTTGTGCTTTGCCCATGCTCTGTTTCATAATGCATCGTGATATTAAATTCCTTAATTATCAAAACAGTCTCTTGATATATTTACACCTGAGGTCTGAGGATTTAATACCAGTTTTGGTGTTAAATCTTCATTAAAGAACATGCACTTAACTCAGCTCTAAGTATGGCCCAAATATAACAGCTACAGTACAACTGCACAGGTAACACAATGTGTCTGGTGGATGGAGACATGAAATCCCCAATGCTTTCTCTACTCACACATTTTTTATATTTCTCTTTTTTCTTAGTCCCAGCAGGAGCAACAGGCTGCTTGTTTTGCCAGTATTTTGTCAGGAAAAGCCTTAGAGACAGAACAGGAACAGAAATGTGTTCATGTGCTAATCGTGTTACTGAGACAAATGTCTTTTGAGGCAAATGTGTGATAATTTTATGCAAGTAGCTTGGACAAGCATCCCTCATTTTAGCCACATTTTTTTCCCCCTCGCATTTCTTCATTCCAAAACTAAAGATGTAATCTTCAGATAACAAATGTGACTGCTTTAGGTGATTAGCTACAATTGGCACCTAGAAGAAAGATATATGAATTTTATTTTGGACTGTCTTTAAAACTTTAACTGCTTCAAATGAATTCTAATTAATGTGCAAGTCTAATTAATGTTCAAGACATTTAAGTAAACAAATGTTAAGCTTCTACAGTGACCACGTGATTAAGGTGAGGTTCAGGCAGGCTGAGTTCACAATTAGACATTAGAAATGGTCCGGAATCGATCCACCCATCCATCCGTACATTTTATGTACCGTTTATCCTACACAGGGAGCCTGGAGCCTATCCCAGGGAACTCTGGGCACAAGGCGGGATGGGGTGCATTGGTCCGGAATGAGCATTTAATAAATCATACTGAAGTCACTGAACGATTACATTGAAAAAAACAATCCAATCTCTCGGTAATCCCATAGCTTGCCAAACACATACACTTTTGAAAGAAAAAATAACACTTCATGTGAAAAATGTGTGAAATATAACGTGCAGTATCTAAAAACACGTGATGCTCATGTGATTTTTCTTTAAGAGTGCATGTTCATTAGCTGGATTAATTAACTCCAAATGCCAAAGGTAAAAAAGCAAGACCTTCAAAGTTAACTGTAGCAGTGAATTAGCTTCTCATAGTAATGTCACCTAGGAATAAAAGGAAAGGTGATAGTGAAGGTCATCCTGAGCATCTACTATGATAAAGGAACAGAAGCGATCAGTTTCTAACAGGCATTATACAGGATCTCATTTCTAACAGCTATTTCCTGTCAAGTCTTGAGACAGACAAAGGGTTGATTTGGTAAGGCAGATGTTTGATATTCTAATTTTACATGTGACATGGTGGACACCCATCTTGGATAATGAATCATGGCATTTCAATTAGGCTGTTGAATCAAAAAATCTCCTAGATCCTTTGTTAGCCAACAGCGAGAAACATTTGTCATTGACAATAGAGAGTGAATTACTCTGCAGTTTTTAAGGCCAAATTATTCTCATGAACTTTATTATACATATGAATGGAACATGCCTCCAGCTACTTCCTTAAGCATTCTCATAGGCTGCAAATTTGCCTTCAATTAAATAAATAACAACTCCACCGCCTCATTACAGATCAAACTGCTAAAATGAACACTTTGTTATATTATACAATGTGTACGTATGTAACCAGCAAATGATTTATGAACTGCTTAAATTGAACCTGAGCTCTAGAGATTTACACATTTTCAAGCTGAAGCGCGTTATAGCTTTAAGAAACCTGAAGCATGCTTTATGGATGAGATGATGCAAGAACGAGGCTGGTGTTTAGATGTGTATATGTGTCTGTAATGTTCCCTCCATCCCTGCACTCCTTCACCTCCTCACTGTTATCCGTGACAGCCCTGCGAGCCTGGAAAGAAGTGGCGATATATTAGTATCAACCCTGTTTGAATTTTAAGCGGTGGTTGATACCACTACAGCATACACAGTGTTTTATAACAGGCAGAGCCTTGATTCCTAAACACACACACACACACAGACTTCCACAAACACACACAGCTTCATCAGCTAATTGAGGGAAGTGAATCTCACTGGGACTGTCAGTGAAGGCTGGAGGGCAGGATGTGATGAGATGTTCCCCGGGGATAGAGAGAGAGAACAGGTAAACATGAGAGAGGACTGCTTGTTATGGTCTCTCTCTGGGATTCAGAGGGACAAGGTGTGAGATTGTGAGTGTATGTGTGACTCACACAGAGATACTGAAGTAGATAAAGGACTTATCAACTGCCAGTATCAGAAATTCACCTCTCTAGATAGTGTACATACACTCTGTGCTTATGAACTGATAGGATTATTTAAAAGAATATGATGTAGAGTTGATGTCAGTGTTTTCATGCAATATGATGTCATTTAGTAATGTTCAAAATTGGCTTTGAGGAGTGGGAGGCCAGGAGAAAAGAACCCAAACTGAGGTCACTGACTTCCATGTTTGGGGCTTAAACCTCATCAAACCTCTCTCTTTAAGTATGTGTTTTTAAGTGCTTATGATAAAAATGTGAAAAGCAAATAACTTATCACTGCATAAACTTCGTGAGAAATGTCTGGGTTACCCTGTTCCCTGAGAAAGTAACTAGACGTTGCATGAGCTTCACGCTGTGGGAAGCGTCCTTAGGTGTGAACGGCATCTGAAGCTTGTGTAACATCATGCCTATTTATAGGCCTGCCATGGTCAGGTGATGTGAACCATGCAGTCAGCCTCTATTATCTGAAGCGAATATGCAATTCACAAGCATGCCCTATATGACAAATTTATGTAATGTCTTGTTCAATTCTCACGTAACAGGGTTACATGTGTAACCCAGACATTCCCTTTCAAAGAATGTGAATGTGTGGCGAGGAGGTGACCTCACTAGTAAAATGAGCCCTTATGCCCAGAGGCGTAGCTAGACCACGGACCTCATAAGCTATAGAGATTGCTTCCACTATATAGTACAATTAGAGATGCACTGCCTTGACAGCATCACCTCTACTGTTGCCACCAAAGCAGACCACCAACTGCTCTGACATACACCACTGGCTGGAGCGGTGGACATAAGTACAGAGAGGACACAGTATGCAGCAGATGTAGGCACTTTAGGAATATAATCCAGCCTAGGATATAGGAAGGCCTTGGCCAATTCAGGGGCAACATCAAGGCAAGAAGAGGCAACAGAGAGAGCTTGAAGATCTACTACTCACTTGAGGGATGTCAGGACCAGCAGATATGCTGTCTTTAGAGTCAGAAGCTTCTCTGAGGCTGACTCTAAGGGCTCAAATGGGGCACCTGAAAGACCTTCCAGGACCACAGAAAGGTCCCAGGAAGCTATGCATGGGCCTCAGCCACCTGACACCATTCATAAACCTTGATGTTAGAGGTTGTTGCCCCACAGAAGCTCCATCAAGAGAGGCATGACTGGCCAAAATGGCAGCCACATAGACCCTGATTATAGAAGGAGCCAACCCTGTTGAGAAATGTACTTGTAAGAACTCCAGGGCTGTAGCTATTGTGCAGTTTACTGGGTCTAGCTGACATACCTCACACCATGAGACAAAAAGTAGCCACTTGAGCACATACAATTTCCTTGTGGATATTGCTCTAGCGTTCAACATGGTCTCTACAAACTCAGTTGCGAGTCCAGAATCTATGAGTTGGTGCTCTTCTTGGGCCAGACCCACCGTTTCCATAGTTCCAGCCAAGGGTGATAAATCAGCCTTCTGGATTGAGACAAAAGATTCCTGCAGGGACATTATCTCTAATAGCCAGTTCCCTGGATCGTGCTAGAATTAATCAGTCATCCAGGTAGTTTAGTACATGGATGCCTTGGAGTCACAAGTGAGCCAGAATGGCATTCATGCACTTTGTGAAGGTGGGAGGGGATAAAGGTAACCTGAAGGTAGGAACCTGATAGTGGTACATGTTGACTCCAATTGTGAGTAGTAGAACATAGTTTCCATGCTGCCAGATGATCTTTTAGTGACATTAATTCTTCCACATTCATTTGGTGGGAAAGCATCAGATATTTGTTGCCCTGTGACAACTTGCTGACCAGAGAAAATGGAAACCTTGGGACAGCCTTGGCTAGGGGAGGCCCTACAGTAGTACTGGGGGCTAAATGCCCTAACAACCTCACATCCCCTGATACGTCCTTCCACGGCCCCTCAGGACCGCTCCTTCCTTGTCTGCTTGGCCTTTATGATCATTCTCAGATCAGGCCTATTAGCAGGCTACAGTCCTACAGCTGTGGCTTCCCTGTTCCCCTGGCTTTCCTCGGGGAGAGGTGGGCTACCACACTCACCTTCTGTGCTTTCCTCGCATTAGCACTGGCCCTGGCTCCACTCATGGGTGCCCAGGCAAACTCCACACAATGCAGAAGAAACTGGCTGAACACCATCCTATGTTGAGCACACTCAGCAAGTCTGCTTGATAGGCCTGCAACACTGGCATTGTATGCAGTAACCCACAAGTGAGACCTGCTGCCGCATAAGCCTTGTCCACCAATGCCAAGGTGGCCTTTCATGGCTTGGATGGCAAATCTGGCCCCCCTAAATTACCTGCCATCGATAGACAGAGGTAGATTGCAAGTGCCACCACCACCTTCATCAGAGCTAAAGAGCCGTGCCATTTATTCCCCACATTGGCCGAATAATTAATTGTCGCGTGGTTATAAATATGGCCAGTGAATGCTTTTCAACCAGAAGCGTGATGTTTCAGTTTTCTGTGGTATGAGGGAATTTTATATTCACTACTCAAGCAGCTGTATATGCTTGAGAGCTGCTCTCTGTTTTTGGTGCAATGACACCCCCTTCTGGCTCCACGGAGTCAGAGAGGGTTTTATTTAATTTTTTTGGCTTGGAATAGCTGAAAGAGGAGATGCAAGGTGAGCTCCAAAATCCAGGTGAGGGTTGAACACAGAAGACAGAGAAAGAGATAGAGCAGCGCTTGTCTCCGGCTCCTCCTCCAGATCTATACAAGATCCCCAGGTCCTGAGCCAGCCAGCCAGCCCAGATCTGCAAGGCTCTGAAACACAACTCCATTCGGCAGAGAAGAGAGCGAACCGCGAGCGGAGCTGCTTAATTGCAAGATGTTGAGAGGTCACTGTCAGACCTCTTGAGGGCTACCGTGGTGTGCTCCACCCCAGACACTTCACACTAAAAGTGTCCCCTCCATGATGAAACAAGCAAGGCGTGACACACTACCTGAATTTTCTCTCACTCATACTTTTCTCACTTTTTTTTACAGGGACAGAAAAGATAGAGAGGAAATGAAGAGTCTTTTTGCAAGCATTACACGAACGAGCGACATGCAGTCTGGCTGAAGATAATAAGTTTGACAGCGTGGTTCACAAGTGCCGTTTATATATCACGCAACAGGCTTAATTGCCACGTCACCTGATCATGGCAGGCCTATTAATAGGCATGATGTTGCACAAGCTTCACAGACCAGTCATGCACGTCGGCGCTTCCCACAGTGTGAAGCTCATGCAACGTGAGTTCCCTTTGAAAGGGAACACACAGCAAGCAGTTGGCTGATTAGTATTATAGCTGCAACTCCACTGAGATTGCATACTTGGAACAGTTTTATATTATTTATGACTGAAGTGAAAGTTTACAAGCATGGAGAAACACGTTCAAGGGAATTGCAAATGATTTCATTTGAGTTAATCAGGACAGCCTGTAAGCTGGAGTGAAAATATATCAAAATGTCAGCAACATTTCTGCATCATTATTACATTACACTTTTCTTGGTGGTAGTAGATTTTAAGTTTTTATTGAAAGAAAATTACATGTAAAGCCTTCATTTGAATGATCCTAAATGTCAAATAAATAAATAAATAAATAAAAATCCTCATCCCCAGTATTTGGCTGTTCATCCGAGTTGCCGTGGTAACCTAGGTTGTCCAGTGCATGTATCTCTGTATTTGTGGTACTGATAAAAAGATTGTTCTCAATGGGGTTCAGTTGCTCTACAGAAATGACATTATTACAATAGACACACAAAAGCTACACAAGTGGGAAAAAAACCCCATTAAGATGCAAGAGTTCCTTATGCAAATTTACTTCATAGTGCATTTTTGATTGTATAGTGGTATCAGTTTCTCTAATGGTGGTCTCAGAAGCAAAGACAGAGAGAGATTCACATTCGCTGACAAGAATGTGAGTGGAGAAACCCACAATTTAATGATCAATCTACCTACTCAAGTCAAAAACAGATTGTTCTTGACACACTGGACATTTTTTGGAGGTTACTTGAGGAGGTCTTGTCCTGCCTCGTGCCCAGACATCCATCCTCATCAGTGCTTCTCCCCTGTGTTCTCTCTTTAATGAAAGCAGTAGAATCTATGCTGTAGCACAGACAGCTGCTGTTCTCCACAATTTTTTTTATCCATCACTTTGTTCACAGTTATTCTGATAAAAAATTGCGGTGTTGTAGCACTTTATACTGGTTTAGACGCCTATTACAGTACTAGAATATTTGAAGTGAAGGTGCAATAGTCGATTACTTCTTCTTCTTCTTCTTTTTTTTTTTAACATTTCATATTAGTACAAATAACCTGGAAAATGCTTACAACATGATAAAACACAATGCTTTAAGCCATGGCCTGGTATCTGGAATGCTTGTTTGTGTTTATATGGGCCTCTGTTCAGTCATTTTGTAGATACTTCCCCAGTGAGAAAATAAATAAATAAATCATTTCAAATAACTAAATAAATAAAATCTCTCTGCTTCAAAAAACCAGAAACATGAAAAATCCAGAATAAACACTGGCAGTGCTTTTCCAAGAAGGTATAATTTATTACTGGTACACACACACACACACACACACACACACACACACACACACACACACACACAATAACTCTGCTGCTATGAATATTCTTCCTCCTATCACAACTACTATGAGTAACAAAGGGATCTTTGGATACATAAGTACACAAGGAGTTCAGTAATGATAAAAGCTATTAGCATAAAGAATTATGAGATTTTTCTTTCAAAATAAACTCTGAAGTGTAAAACAATTATGTGAGTGCATCAAAGCAGCTCTACTAGCCTAAAACCAATCAGAGCAATATTAACAACTGCCCGTAGGTCTGCTAGCACAGCACTAGCCTTTAGCCACCATTACACATGCTGTTGGAGAAGTGCATGAGGAAACGTCCAACTAAATAAAAATATGCTAAAGCTAATTACCATAGCTTTCTCTTTTGCATGCAGTACCATGTTTATGATGGTGGAGCATCTGCCACAGGCAAGATTCCAATGTGGGTATTAACTGAGGTTAAATTTTCACTGGTGTCAATAAAGAAACATTTCCTGCATGCACTGATTTCATAATATCTCGTCTCTGGCTGGGGAAAAAGAAAAGTTTGTGCTTACACGATGCAGAGGGGCTCATTAGACTGAAAATAAAACGAACACGTGGACGGCATACAGAGAGACTGAGGGAAGGGGTGATGAGAGGAAAAGAAAAATGATAACTGACCTCTATCCACCTTTGTTCTTAATGTGTTAGAAATTCTCAGGAGCACAGACGACCGATAACCTTGTGTCCCTTAAATTTTAATGTGCTCCTTGGATCATGGAATAAAAAACTCTCTGTTGTGCTGTTATAATAAAATAATCAGTACTGGGGTGGTGTGATGAAGCAAAGTTACTGTTACCACCCTAGAGTTGATTATTATCCTATTCTAGCATGCACCACACTGTTTTATTTCTTAATTAGTGTTTAAAAATTTCTTAATTAACCGTCCCCCACCCCCCAATAATTAAGGCACTTTTTCCAACAGTTTAGTCACATTTCCCACCAACGGAGCCAATTTTCCACAAACTAGACCACTTTCTTCCAACAATTGGCCCACTTTTTACAAGCAAGTAACTTTTCCATCAATGATGTCAATATTTCCACCAGCTGGGCTCCTTTTTCCATCAACGGAGCCACATGTTCCACCAATTAGACCCTTTTCCCCCACTAATTGAGCCACGTTTTTACAAGCTGGGCCAGTTTTTCACACTGTTGTGCCACTACTCCACACTTTCCACCAAATGGGTCACTTTTTACACTAATTGAGCCACTTCTCTCCACCAACTGCATAACATTTTTCACCAATTAAGCTATTTTTTCCCCCACCACTTTGATTATCTGGATGAACTGGCTCATATTGTGATCAATCAATCAAATTTCTTTAACTTATTCTTTGACTTGTCACTTACTGACAGGAAAGTAACATGATATAAAAGTAACAAAAAAGTGTATCCAAATAAAGGCAAATTTTCTCAACCTACTCAGTGAATACGCATAGTTTGGCAGCATGATTGGGATGCCAGTGTTTCCTCGACAGCTTTATTGAGTGCTTTAATTTACGTACCAAGCACAGAGACCCTGGAGAGGATCCAGGAAGCACACACCTTTCTCTATGGTGGCATGTTGCTTTCGATGGCCTCAGAAAGTGCTAATGAGATCTGTTATAGCCAATCTGTTCACCAAAATGTACTTCCACAGCTAATTAGTTCATCAATAATCCATTCTGCAATTATTTGGCAACAGAATGAAAGGGAATGAATATCCAGTGTTCTCTTACCTGACCTTGCTGGTTTATACAGTATGAGAGACTTTCAGGTTTCAGTACAACAGAAATCTCAGTGCTAATCTACTTTACATTCATCATACTGCCATTACCATAAACTCATTCATTATTATTTCTCCTGGTGTCTGACATCTTCTCTAAATGAGGATCTGCTGCCAACCAGACTGCCAGTGTGACCGGGACAACCTCCAACAGCAGGGACATGTCGCAGGTGTGTGCAGGATTGATGTGTCCGAACCGCTTTATGATGAAGAGCCAACGTCTGTCTCAGATACACAAGCCATCAATTCACAGTGGACAGGTGACTTGACAGTGTCGCATGGCTAAGTAAAGTCATGCCCTATGAACACTGAAACATGACAGTTAGGCAGTGAATGACATTTTACAACATAAGCTTGTGTACAGATGTAAACTGTAATACTCTCCCTTAGCGTAGGCGTACACGGTGCGAGTTCTAACAATCTCGAGGTCGTCAGTCCCCGCACACCTTACGAGTCAGTTTATTTCGTGACAAGATCACGACAAGATTTTACGACCTGGCAATTTCCGATGCAATGAAATTTATAAATGTGGTGCTGCAGCTATGAAGTATTTCGTAGTCCAACCTGGAAGCTATCATCACCCTGCTTCAGTCGACAAAAATCCAACAGGATTTTTCCATCAGCTTTTAGCTTCTTGCAGAAAATAAGCTCAATGACCAATAAAAGTTTGGGATTATTATAGACGTTTTTTATTTTTTTTTCAACAAGACGATCTTCACAAATTAACACAACTTTTATGGATTTTAAAGCTTAAATACAATCTCCAGAAGTAAAAAGCTAAAGGTAGGCTATAAATGAACTACACCACGGTCACATGACTTAAGCCTCCAAAAACTCTTTCATACTTTATTTCAAAAAACACTACAATTGTTAAATGCTATACATTGATAAATCTACAAGTTGGACAGTTTGAGTTGGAATAGTCTGCAAGAGCGGGAGTATAAACCCAATGAGGCTGTAGTAGATGAGTTTTCCTGTGTTCCAACTGAGTTCAGTATTGTACCAGGGACCCTAGAGCTTGGGATGACCATGAACCCACAACAAAAATAAATAAATAATAATAAAAAAATTTACACACACATATATACATATATATATACAGCTGTTTTATTGCTTATCCTTTTTTTCTACAAATAAATGTCTCATTACCTCATCGTTCTGCAAGACATTAACTAGCTACCTTATTAGCATATGACAGGAAAGGACCAATCATAAATTCAATGTGCGTCAATGTGCTGCATGGTCCCATGTTTTTGTTGCCTGGAAAGGTTGCCTTGTGACTACACTAAAGAGTTTTAGCTAACATAAAGTAATAACACATGTTCAGCTAGTTAGCTAGTTAAGTGCATTAATACAGACGTAGGGAAATGAACCAGTTTATGATTATTATTCTTTTCTAAGAAAGTAATGCAGCATAGTGTCATGTCAAGGGAAACCAGCGGCTCCATTTCCCATAATGCACCACGGACTACAAACATGGCCGACAACTACAACTCCCAAAGCTACACACTGTCACATCACCTTCTCTTGAGAATTAATCAGACAACCCTGTTCCCAATTACAATATTAATGACACAACACTACTTAAGAGACTCTCACAGACACAGCCAAGGTGAACTAATACCTTCAGTTGCCATCGCCTCTGTTTATTACCAAGCTATTCCATTGTTTTGTTTATTCTGGTTTTGTTTCTGCTTTGCATTTGACCGTGATTTTTGCCTGACCACTTCCTGTCTTTGTGTGTGTCTTTTGCCTTGCCCTCTGGATGTTATAATCTTCACTAAAACTCTTAATGGCAATTATATCCGTCCTAACCCTCGTTACGTGACACTCAGTTTGTTTGCACCTTCAACAGAAAGCTAGCAAGTAATTCGGCAACAATTCATCTATGAGATTCGCTGTCCTTTCATTACATATAAACAATATTTTAGCTTGGCTAGCATCATTATTTGGCTAGTAATAGTCTACATTAAAAAAAAGTTGACCTGACTGTTTATGTGTATTCACATGTCTTATAAATACACTATAAAGTATTTTTTTTAATCTATGGAAATTAACTCATGTATGCAACGATGTGAAATTAATTTCAGCTGAAATGACAAGTTAACCAAAGCATATCTTTGATTCTGAAGTATGTGCTTAAAGGAATAAATTCCTTGTTAAAATAACTGACTGCAAAAGTATAAATAAGTAATCAATCACAGAATGAAATTGAAATGACTATATAATGTACACCTGACAGTTTTCTTTTCTCTCTCTCTCTCTTTCTCTCTTATACAAATGTACACAACATTACCATTTGTAACAGGGGTCTGGACAGACCCAAGTCCAAGGTCATTACAGAGCAAGTCCTCAGTCAAAGCTAGGTGTAAACTAGGTGTATAAGTGGCTCTGAACTCTGGGGTTTTTGCCAAGGCAGTTCAAGAACCATGGTGTGTGAGGGAGGTAAAGAATGGGACCTTGCAGAGGAAGCCCAGTGGGGTTTTATCACTTGTAATTTGGTGACCAGGATCCAGTAGAATGGAAACGCTGAGCACAGAGCCTCTGTCAGACCATAATGCTAGCGGGGAGTGAGATTGGAAAGCTGGTAAACAATATCTGAACCGGTTTGTGATTGTGGCTTTAATTGAAAGACAAACAATATGGGCATTCATTTGAAGCTTAGATTTAACAGATATATTTATTGGTGCACATTGAGTACACCGACATAGAGAAAGACCTCAAGCAGACACAGCAGGTATAGTGCTGAACATCATCAGAGCCCCCTGCTGGACATGTAGTGAGGTGTGACATTCTGATGGAAAGCCTTAAAAAGCAGATGCAGAGCATCATCATCATGCAAACAAGCACCTGATAACCTTTTGAGGATTTTTTGGGGGAGTGCAATGCTTTAATAGAGTTTTTATTCTATCTTTTTTTTAAAACTAAGTTGATAGGAAAGAGTGCACAATAACCCTGGCCCTTAAGAAAAGAAAATGAAGACCACTGAATGAAGACTCTTTCAGCGCTCGAAGCAAAAGTGAAAGGGCATAAATATCCATCCTCTCAAATCCCAGAGTAAAGCCCTGTAGAGTGAGAAGAAAAAGAGAGAAAAAATAATGAGAGAGTGTGTTTAGTGTTCCCTCGCCTCTCAGAAGAGGTGACCCCAATTAGTGAAAATGACACTCTGCATGTACTCATATACTTATCTATAGTATGTATGGATATGTTTTGTATCTGTTCTTAATAATTGAAAAGATTGTTTTTAACAATAAAATTTTAGGGAATGTTACTGCTTCATACATGTACAGATATTAAACCAATCAGCTCAGTGCATCTGATTTAAAGTGGAGATTTATGTCCTAGGGGGAAAAATCTTACTATACACCTATTCCAAATCAGTTATTATATAAAACACATAATACCACCATCTTAAATAAATATTAAGTTCCCGGTTTGCTAGTTACTCAATGTGCAATGCTAATCCTTTGGTATTTCAGTGTATTTGTACATAAATATATCACATAAACAGACTGGACATTTGCAGTCTGGTTTCATTTAAAAAATATTTATAGTTATACAAGGCAGAGAGTATTTACCCAGAATGCACTTGTAGCAGGGAGTTAAATCTCTCAGCTGGACTCCTTACAGTAACACTGGGCTCTAATGGCCAATTTACTACCTAAGACTTTTTAATTAAAGTCTTTTCTATTAAAGCTCTTGTTAATTGTCTACGTGACACAGCGTGGTGTAGAGGTTCTCTGCTGGGTTTCTGGAATAATAATGTGAAAGCTGTACACTTGGTAAATTGTGGAATTCAATCTAATAGTACAGGGCAGTGCCTTGCATATGTATTCGCCCTCTTGAACGTTGTTGTAGTGTACAACACATTTTGTAGTGTTACAACCTAGAACTGAAAGGGCTCTAAATTGGATTATACAACTCCAGTTCCAAAAAAATGTTGGGACGTTGTATAAAATGTGAATAAAAACAGAATGCAATGATTTACAAATCTCATAAACTCATGTTATTCACAATAGAACATTGAAAGGATATCAAATGTTTAAACTGAGGAAATGTACCGTTTTAAGAAAACGATAAGGTAATTTTGAATTTGATGACAGCAACACGTCTCAAAAAAGTTGGGACGGGGCAACAAAATTGGCAACAGGTCAGTAAGATGATTGATTATAAATAGAGTTTCTTAGAAGTAAAGATGGGAGAGAGGTTCACCAATCTGCGAAAAAGTACGTCTACAATTTGTGGAACAATTTCAGAATAATGTTCCTCAATGTAAAATTGCGAAGACTATGAATATCTCATCATCTAGAGTACATACTATCATCAAAGGATTCTGAAAATCTGAATGAATGAATGGCCATGATCTTTGGGCCCTCAAGTGGCACTGCATTAGGAACAGGCATCATTCTGTAATGGAAATCACTGCATGGGCTCAGAAACACCTCCAGAACTCTTTGTCTGTAAACACAGTTCACCGTGCCATCCACAAATGCTGGTTAAAGCTCGATCATGTAAAAAAGAAGCCATATGTGAACATGATCCAGAAACGCCACCATTGTCTCTGGGCCAAAGCTCATTTAAAATGGACTGAGGCGACATGGAAAACTGTTCTGTGGTCAGATTAATCAAAATTTTAAATTCTTTTTGGAAACTAAAGAGGAGTGGGAGCATCCGTCTTTTTATTAGCACTCAATTCAAAAGCCTGCATCACTGATGGTATGGGGGTGCAACAGTGCCTATGAAATGGGGAGCTTTAACATCTGGAAAGGCACCATCAATGCTGAAAATTATACTCAGGTTAGGCTTAATGTAGTTTGCAAAATTATCTACAAAACGTATTTTTTAATCAATCATTCAAAAAGAAACTTTGGCAGTGTGATTTCAGGCTGTTAGTACTTGTTGCAGTTCCCATTTTTGTCTACTACAGTATCTCACAAAAGTGAGTACACCCCTCACATATTTGTAAATATTTGATTATATCAATTCATGTGACAACACTGAAGAAATGACACTTTGCTGCAATGTAAGGTATTGACTGTACAGCTTGTGTAACGGTGTAAATTTGCTGTCCCCTCAAAATAACTCAACACACAGCCATTAATGTCGAAATCGCTGGAAACAAAAGTGAGTACACCCCTAAATGAAAATTTCCAAATTGGGCCCAAATAGCCATTTTCCCTCCCTGGTGTCATGTGCCTTGTTAGTGTTACAAGGTCTCAGGTGTAAATGGGGAGCAGATATGTTAAATTTGTCGTCATTGCTCTCACACTCACTCATACTGGTCACTGGAAGTTCAACATGCTACCTCATGGCAAAGAACTCTCTGAGGATCTGAAAAAATTAATTGCCTAGGCTATAAGAAGATTGCCAAGACCCTGACACTTAGCTGCAGTACGGTCACCACTGCAGCCCAGACCAGTGTTTTAATAGAACAGGTTCCACTGAGAACAGGCCTCGCCATAGTCGACCAAAGAAGTTGAGTGCACGTGCTCAGCATAATATCCAGAGGTTGTCTTTGGGAAATAGACGTATGAGTGTTGCCAGCATTGCTGCAGAGGTTGTCTGTCAGTGCTCAGACCATACACCGCACACTGCATCAAATTGTTCTGGATGGCTGTCATCCCAGAAGGAAGCCTCTTCTAAAGATGATGCACAAGAAACCCACAAACAGTTTGCTGAAGACAAGCAGACTAAGGACATGAATTACTGGAACCATGTCCTGTGGTCTGATGAGACCAAGATAAACCTATTTGGTTCTGATGGTGTCAAGCGTGTGTGGTGGCAACCAGGTGAGGAGTACAAAGACTAGTGTGTCTTTCCTACAGTCAAGCATGGTGGTGGGAATGTCATGGTCTGGGGCTGCATGAGTGCTGCCAGCACTGGGGAAGTACAGTTCATTGAGGGAACCATGAATGCCAACATGTACTGTGACATACTGAAGCAGAGCATGATCCCAGCATGCATTCCAGCATGATAACGACCCCAAACACACCTCCAAGATGACCACTGCCTTGCTAAAGAAGCTGAGGGTTAAGGTGATGGACTGGCCAAGCATGTCTCCAGACCTAAACCCTATTAATCATCTGAGGCGCATCCTCAAATGGAATTTGGAGGTGCACAAGGTCTCTAACATGCACCAGCTCCGTGATGTCATCATGGAGGAGTGGAAGAGGACTCCAGTGGCAACCTGTGAGCTCTGGTGAACTCCATGCCCAAGAGGGTTAAGGCAGTGCTGGGAAATAATGGTGGCCACACAAAATATTGACACTTTGGGCACAGATTGGACATTTTCACTTAGGGGTGTTCTCACTTTTGTTCCCAGCGGTTTAGACATTAATGGCTGTGTGTTGAGTTATTTTGAGGGGACAGCAAATTGACACTGTTACACAAGCTGTACACTCACTACTTTACATTGTAACAAAGTGTCATTTCTTCAGTGTTGTCACATGAAAAGATATCATCAAACATTTACTAAAATGTGAGGGGTGTACTCACTTTGTGAGATACTGTAAGTGCAATAATAACTCTAATAGAATCTAAGTGGACCATGTGAGCAGCACACTGCCCGAAGATGTTGAAAGATGATCAAGTAATTGTTTTAAACTGTTGTTCATTCAAAAGATCTCATTAGATTTTCAACAGAATTGAAAATGTATGGAGTTGTGAATGTCAACTTGGATGTGGACTATGAATGAGCTGCCACTGAGTGTTGGGTTTCGGCCAAACATTGCACTCTGTGCTAAGCCCAAAATATCTACAGTTAAAAAAAATAAGCATAACGTTTATTTGGACAATTTAAATAATTATAGTCCTATATCAAATGCTCCCTTTTTGGCTAAAAATGTTTGCAACTTCACAATCACCTCACCTTCACAGTACAGAAACAGCTTTGGTCAAGGTCACGAATGATCTGTTCATAGCCTCAGATGGTTATTTCTGGTTCTCTTTCCATCCTTATCCTTCTTGATCTTAGCACTGCTTTTGACACTGACAATCACAACCTCTTACTGCACCAACATGAAAATGTCTTTGGTGTTTCTGAGACTGGTATAACCTGGTTTAGATCTTATTTCTCTTATTTCGCCACCAGATTGTTTTTATGAGTGGTTTCATTTCTGAGATTGGCTCTGTTCTGACTGGTGTCCCTCAGGGATAAATTTTAGGCCCCCTTACTTTTTAGTATTTATATATTTCCTCTTGGATTGCTCTTAAGATCACTCAGGCTTAATTATCACTTCTTTGCAGACGATACTCAGATTTATATATACCCTCCAAGCCTGGTCAAAATGTGGATGTTTCTTTTCTCTCATGTTGTATTTCTGAGATAAAAACATGGATGACCCAAAATTTTTTGGGTCTTAATAGTGAGGTTTTGCTTATTATAATGGTTCACTAATGTCTGCTTTGAAGTTCCAAACTAAATAAAAAAAAAATCTAGGAATCATATTTGATTCTGGTTTGTATTTTGACCCACATGTACAATCTATCGTCAAGAATTCATTTTTTCATCTCTGAAATATCTCTAGACTTCACCCTATGCTATCTTCTTCTGTGACTGAAAGGCTTATCAACACTTTTGGATTTTCTCATATTGATTACTGCAATGCACTTCTTGCTTGGGTTCCTAAAGCAACACTAAACAAATTGCAATTTGTGCAAAATTCTATATAAAAATAAAGTTTATTATTATTACTTATTACTAGTTTATTTATTATTATTACTAATTTACTATCTTTCACTCTCACCTGTAAAGCATTCTTCCTTCCATCAATGATGCTGAGATTGGAGAACACGCTGAACATGATCATAATTTTCTCTCTGAACTGAATTTTACACAAAACAACTCTGTTGACATTTAACAATGACATTTAAATTCCCCCCCCTCATACACAGACTATTTTTCTTCTTCTAATGCTCTCTGTAGCGACACAACTACACACTGATAAGGGAACAGAATGAGCAACACATCAATAACAAAAACAAAAACAAAAAAAATACAATACAGGGTTTAAAAAAATTATTATCTAGAAGGCACGCAACCTGTTTAAATAATGAGTGTTCAGTATGAAAGTCACTATTACTTTTTTTTTTATGCTGCACAACACAAACAGAGGCATGAGTTTTATACTTTAGAAACATGCCTTGTGTATAATACTTTATCATTTAGTGCTTAAAAAAGGCAGCTTTTGGTATTTCTACTGAATGTATTTAATTGACATTGTAAATTTGTTTGTATTTTATGTATTGGGCTATTAGTTCTTATATATATCTTTTTTTAAATTGTATATTATGTTTTATAAGATGTTATTTTACTCTTTATAAGGGTGTCTGTTAGAGTGTACACAAATGTTTCTCCCGACATACCCTTGATCCACTAAATAGTGTGTAAAGTGGTGTAGAACTGAAAGCTGATCCACCTGTGATCTCTTTAACTGTGAGGAACACGCCGAGTCTCTCAGGGTCTCAAAGCGCTGATACCGTCGTACATGTCTCTGTTAGGGAGCGGAGAGAAACATCAGGGGCGGGAAGCAAATAGGCCAGCACTTCAGAGTGAGGGTTAAAATGGAGCTCGGAAGAATAAGTGAGCTCCTGAGACATTGAGGGAGAAAAAAAGCCCATGGAGTGAAAGATGGACTAATAACCTCTCAAAGCAACAAGGCAGCCTGAAGAAAACCCTAAATGTGTTCTGACAATCTTACTGAATGACGGCCTGTAAGAAACTGTTAAATAAGCCAACGAAATCCCAAAGGGTGGACTAAAATAACCACATGGCACTGAAACTCGCTGCAGAAATTCAGTGTGAAAACTTGAACACACTTTGGGGAAATCAAGATTTGAAATGGATTACTTTAAGAAAAAAAAAGTTTTTATTGTATGTTTTTATAGAAAAGAGATATCTTCTAAATAAGTTTATTTATAACTTGTAACTTTAACCTTTATTTAAAGTATGATATGATGCTCCTCACTAAATAAATAAATACATTTCTGTGGTATAAGAGGAATAAAACTCTTCAGGATCTGTTATAGGAAAATAATCATCTTCAGAGTGAAGGTAACTATGGTACTTTTTTACACAAATCTCAAAAAAAGGAGGAAATAAGGAAACTCGAAAAGCACAGGTAAAGACGGTCTCAGTAGAAACCTGCTGGAAACGGTGTGAATGTGCAGGGGTCAAAGGTGAAAAGTGTAAATGGTACAAAAAAATGGTTGTGCAAAACATCCGTTCGGTATTCCTCATAATACTGTATAATGGAGCTTATATCCACATCATTCTCAACAAGTATCAATTCCCCATGTGTAGATGATTTTTTTGTCATCTTTCCAGAGAAAGAAAAAAAAAGCAGAGAGTGCTCAGACTTCAAATTCCATAAATCTTCCCTGTCATTTCAATGAGATCGGTGAGCACATTAAACAAAATAGAGAATGAAAGATGGGCTTGTCCTTGGAGGAAAATGGAAACGATGAAAGCGCCTGTACAGGGTGAAAGACGAGTAAAAGTGCTGGACTCGAAAAGTCATTCGAAGGAGAAAGACTCGTAATGCAGAGGGCCAGTGGAGAAAATGGAGCGCTTTTCGCATAAACCCTCCGAACAATAAACACCCGACTTCACCTGTAAACACATTTTAATCAATTCCACTGAGAATAAAAACTCATGAACAGCAAAAGCTAAACGGTGCATGCCGGTAAACAACATTAAGGTCAAACTACAAGGTTAATTTTTAATAAAATGTCTATACACATTTTAAAAAAAAAAGAGCAAGTTTCAGAACAATAAACCTAATTATTAAAAGAATTTGTAAATGAAGCTAAATATAATTGCTGAAAAATGAATCACAAACATAAAATAGGTAGATCATTATGTAAATTATGCACTTCATAAACAAACAAACAACCAACAAATAAATAAAACACTCCTACGGAATTAGACAGGGAAATAATGAAATGGTTATTATAATCAATTTTATTCTAAAATATTTTTTTGACCATCTTTGCGCCTTGCCTGGACAGGCACTTCACTTGCTTGAACGTCTCTCCATTAAGTCTCTGAGCTAAGAGAGACCATTGTTTAGAATGATGAATGGATAAGTTAATGTAACTGCAGTGTGTGTTGAGAAGCCACTCTTCTCTTCCACAGCCTCTTAAACTGGAATTGTGTTTCAGAGCTTCGATCGCATTTTGACCGTCTCAAATCCTGATGGAATGTCTCACATTAAAAGATGACGGGTTTGTAACTAGGACACTCTTTTAGAGACTAATGAAAATGGTTGAGGAATTCAAGAAACATTATTTATGTATGTTACAATATCATGGTATATTTTTTGTGCTTAATTCTCATGCTAAATCTCATGCTGACTATCTCTCTCACTATATATATATATATATATATATATATATAATGAATGGAATTTTCCATGATTTCCAAAAATTTGTACAGTTAATGTTAATGACTCGAGGCAAATATCATAGAAGAAAAAATTTCCCAAGGACATCATAAATAACCCAGTGCCACATTAGTCTGTATTTACATCTGAGGTCTGAATACAAATGTGCGTAAATTTGCTATTACATCCCCTCTACACATGCATAACTCAATTCTGAATAAGGCTGTATGAGAATAACTTAAATAGTAAAGTGTTTATGGACACAGAAAAACATTAATAAAAACAAAGCTTCCCCAGTGCTGTGTACTACTAAGCTGCTTTGAGACATTGGCAATGCATTTAGAAGAAGAAAAAACCTAATCAAGATTCTATTACAGGCTGTTACCTGGGATTTCATGGGTGCTTGATCTCTAGTGGAGACAAATCTCAGTGTCCTTTGTGGTGCTCAGCTCCAGGTGAAACAGAGTCGTTGCAAAAACAAGGCTCACTGGGGAAAATGCGTTTTTAAGATGGAAGCAGGGCAATGCTGGAATCCTAATTCTCTTTCTCAAACAACAACAAATATCTAAAAATATTAAAGCCTTGAATTTTTATTCATTCTTATTACATCTTATTATATTAACTGCAAAATTCCTGAACAATCCTCTCTACATTGAGAATGAACATGAATCCCCCCTCCAACTTCTGGACTGTAGATGTTGCCTTGAATCATCAATTGCAAATTAAGATTTATTTTGGTATGCTGTAGTGCATATACTGCATATTCTGAATCATTTCCAAAGAGATATTATGTCACACAGACATTATGTATCATTAGAGGATCTTCATTATATAATCAGACATGAAGAATGCTTGTTACCACGCGTTACGTTAAAGAATACGGCTCCGACTCTTGACGGACTTAAAGTGATTAAAATAATTTAGATAAATCCGCTGTAGTGATCAGGAGATAAATTGAGCTGAATACAGAGTGTTGACGTCACTTGGATTGGATCCCTGTGTAATATATAGTTCATGATTTTGCCGATTTTGATTGTCGTAAGTAAGCTACGGTCCTGCAAATGCGGAATGGTCTAGAAGACCGCTATGAAATAAAAAATAAATCATACATAACCATGACTACCATAATTAATTAGCATTTTAACATTAAAGTATTTGAAACATTATTGTTTACATTGAAACATTATCCTAAATAACTGCCGTGAAGTGATGCAAATCACTTTTTATAACATTCAGAACCTTTTGAAAGCCTTTAATAAGAAGAATATGAGACTCCGTTCAGAAGGGGGCGGGGGGATTCAGTGTCACTGTGATGTAGTTTTAAGTAATCACTTCAACAGTCACTCTGTTGAATCCAAGGGTACTTTATATTTAGTTATTAAAACTATGCCTGCACGATTTTTTTTACACCCTTGACATTACCTAACTCATACAAAAAGGATATTTTTTATTCTTGGCACCAGCTGCTGCTTCAGTGCCTTTCTGAAATGTTTCAAGTTCTATAACGCAATACTGCACAGCTCTCAGAGGAGTTAAAGAAATATTGGCCATCCTAAATCTACTTTTTACAGTGCAATAAAGAGTCTCTTCTGGATTTTAAAAGTGATGGACTGTTTGAGGTACAGCTTGTAGCCTTTTTGTTTCCTGGTTTCGTATTAGCATCTGTTGGGCGACTTTAAGTTGCGCCAGCTATGACAGTGTGTGTGCATGGTGGCATGGTGTGCTGCGATGTACTGGTGTCCCATCCATGGTGTGTTCCTGCCTCGCACCTATGTTCCCAGGATAGGTTCCGGATTCAGTGTGACCTGAACATGAATGAATGTCTTTAGTGCTGTCGAATAATCTAAGTGACTATGAACATTAAACGTTACTATACATGAATAAAAATTCAATACAATTTGTTAATCTTTAATCGATGAAAATGTTCATTTTGGCCCGTTGCTGAGGAAGAACACTCTTTTGGACATGCTGTTATAGGAAAATAATCAACTTTCAGACAGGTAACAGTAACTTTGCTTTATCACACAATGACTTGGAGTGTTTTATTCCTTACACAAGCGATTCTCCTTTTGCATATATTTCAAGATAATACCAAAAAAACAAAACCCCCAACTATATAAAATAGATTAGATGTGCATGGGTAGGTCTACGGACTCTATGAAGAATTGTATATTTGGGTTTAAGTCATATTCATAAATAAATAAAACTGAACACCTTTAACATATAAATGAAATAGATTTAACTTTGTAGCTACTCAGCTTTTGAGGCAGGGCAGAGCACAGACACACCGGAGGTAGATGTGGGGAAAAAGTGCTCTTTTATTTACAGTAAGTATAAATGTGTGGGCGAGGAAAAGATGAGGAGTGCAGGAACTCCTAGTGTGGGAAGTAGCTTTCGGGATGCAGCAGCATCAAGGCAGTCCCCAGGGCATGAGGAACTGAGCGTGGGTGCCAGCGCAGAGCATGGCGTAGCCGGGGAGCGCTGTCTTCATTGTCATTGGCCTCTGTGTGACAGAGAGACATTTTAGGAGACGAAGCACAGAAAAACTTGCTCACATCTGCAGGCTGGATCTGCCCTTTCATACCCTCCACTTTTTAGCTGCCAGCCATGTGTATTTCTGCTACCCCTCCTTGTTGCCATGTGCTTCCATTCTGTCCAAAACCTACGGGGTGCAAAAGTGTAGTTGTCCTTTCAGCACACTGCCAACAGGTGCATGAAGAGTGTGTTATGTTTTGTGTGTGTGGGCTGCAGGCCTGCCATCACAGAATCCACCCAGCACTGAGCCTCCTGCTGACCATTGTTTGGTCCACATAGCGTCTCTGCAGGATAGGCCATCTACGTTTCCATGGTGGACCCCCGCTCGGTGTTTCACCTGGAAGACATCCTACAGTGAGAGGAACCGCCTGGTCACCCTTGCGTTGGAGTACTTCACCCAGGCCATCTACTTCAGGGGCACATGGTCGGTGACGAGGGTGGAGTGGTGACCTGCCAGATAATACCTGAGTTCCTCTATGACCTACATGACTGCCAGGGCTTCTCTACATGGTGGTGTAATTCCTCTCGGCAGGGGTCAGTTTTCTGCAGACATATTCCTAAATGGGTGCTCTTCCACGTCGAACATTTGGGACAGGACTGTCCCCAGGCATCTGTGTGAAACAGTGACCCTACCAGGTCCATGCCTATCCATTTGAAGGGGAAGACAGTGATGGGTAGTGGGATGAGGGGCGTTGGAGGTGGTTTCTGGGGCTCAGTGCACTGGCAATGAGGACACTGCCTGCAGAAGGTCCGGACTGGGCCAGAAGAACCTGTCGCACAGTTTTTCTTGGGTGTTTCTGGGACTCAGATGTGGCACCCAGATCGGTTCGGTGATCAAGTAGGCTGTTTCCACTGGACAGAATATTGGTTCACCCCCTTTATCTGCTATAACTGTTCCCAACAGTGACTCAGTCATTTGTCCTTCTTCTGTTCACGCCCAAGATTTCCCTCTCGGGTGACTTCAAAAAACATAGAAAAGACAGGGTTAGAGGGAGAAGGTGTCTCACCTGAGGAATCTCTTCCGGTGACATCCCCTTCTCCATGGGCCATGCAGACCTGCTAGATTGGACTGGTCTGTGCTGTTGGTGTCCTACACTTGCATCTCTGAACTCTCGCGGGGAATACTGACCAATCTTGTCCAAGTATCAGGGGGACAGGAAGCTCAGGGATGAGTCCGATGAGGATGGGCCACTCTGTGGTTGTGGTGGAGAGGCAAACCTCGCTTGTGAGGACCTCTCTAACAGTTTGGTATGTGGCTGAGGAAATGCCGGATCCAGCACGGTGGGCATGGACACCTCCCGGGGAGTTCCATAGGATGTGGGCCCAGGTTTCCTCCTCCCACTGCTCACAGAGGGCAAGGCGCTTGAAGGTCTGAATGTAGGCTTCAACATAATCTTTGCGGAAGAGCTTTGTGAGCAGATGCTGGGCCTCCCAGGATGGGTGAGGGAGAGGAACCAAGGCACAAGAGCATGACCTCTTCTTGAGGTTCAGTAAATCCTGGGTGATGGTGCGAAGGCTCTGAGCCAGCTCCTGGGTCACTGCCTGTAGCTTGATGTTAGACTCCAACAGGTGCTGAAGCATGGGGTCCATGAGGAGGCGTAGCTGCGTCTGTGATCCTATGCCTGCATTCTCCACAAGTGTAGATACTCAGTGTTTGAGGCAGGGCAGAACACAGACACACAGGAGGCAAATGTGGAGAAAAAACTTGCTCTTTTATTTACAGTGAGTAAAAATGTGTGGGTGATGAGGAGGTGAGGAGTGCAAGAACTTAGCGTGGTCTTCCTAGCGTGGGAAGGAGAGTTCGGTCTGCAGCAGCATTGAGGGTGTGGCCCAGGCTGTGATGAGCTGAGCATGGGCGCCAGCGGAAAGTGTGGTGCAGTCGGGGAGTGCTGTCTTAATTGTTGTCGGCCTCTGTGTGAGAAAGAGAGAGAGACATTTTAGGAGATGAAGCATAGAAGAACTTGCTTACCTCTGCAGACTGGATGCACCCTTTTATACCCTCCCGGCTTCTCCTGAAGGGTGAAGTTTGGCCACTCCACTTTTTGGCTGCCAGCTGTGTGAATTTCTGCCGCCCCTCCTTGTAGCCATGCGCTTCCGTGCTGTCCCATTCTTGGTGCTGAAGTGTTACTGTCCATTCTGCACCCTGCCGGCAGGTGCATGATGAGTGTGTTGTTTTGTGTGTGCGGGCTGCAGGCCCGCCGTCACACATTGCATTCCACATACCCTTTGATCAGCAATGTGGCTTAATTACAAAAGCTGTTAATGAAAATATTATTTAAAAGAATATTAATAAAATGTGAGAGAGAATGTTGAAATGAACACTTAATTGGGACTGAAATATGACCGTGTGTTGGGGCCAAGAACATTTGAAATGCACTTCAGAGGGCTGTAATTCAATGTAAGAAATTAATGAGTCTAGCTTATTAGAAAGTGTTGAGCTGTGTCTGAGGGTTTATTTAAAAGAGAATGGAAAAGAAAGCATGTACACACATACAGAGAGAGAGAGAGAGAGAGAGAGAGAATATTTAGTTAGTGCAGTCTGATGTTGTAGATGTCCCGTCTATCCTGTAGTATGGCACTGCAGATGATGCGTAGATTCTCCAGAGGCAGAGCTGGTTCCGAGTCACAAGAGCGTAACCCCTCACCTAGCAGATTGACTGGAATGGAGGAAAGAAATGCTCTCACAGTTTGACTGAATAAAATAAAATTTTAATTTTTAAACAGACATCAAAACATTATTTGAAGGACTATAATTTGGAAGAACTGTGTTTATCGCTTCAATAAAGTTCCAAGGACGTCTTCACATATGCAGTGTTCAGTCCGTTTAAATGGAACCATGGTGTGTTTTCCCCATCAGTGCTGTTTTCAGATCTTTGTGACTGAATAGTTCCTAAATTATTTTAAAAAATATGTAAGACATGATTTTCACAAGGGCTAAAGACGTCTTATTCTGAGATTTGTGATGGGATTCTCCAAACACAACGACTGTCAATGTAATGGATAAAGAATGAGTCAGACAGGCGTTCGGCCTTCACTCATCTTGTTAGATATGTCCTCAAATGTTCAGCCTTGACATATTCGAGTCTTTCACTGATTAGGATTTTATCTGGGAGTATTAGACAATGCAAATGATCCTGGATGAAGTTCTGATGAAGTTCTGATTAAGACTGATTAATGCACACATGAGAGGTTATTTAATCAGACTAACACCGGGCTTCAGTGCACAATCAGTGTGGAATACAAATTCATCATAAACCATACACGCTGTCTATGAAAGTTCTAGGAATCCTCTGAATTCTGAGATGCTAAGATGTGAATTTGTGTGAAACTCTTTAAAGAAACTGGTCCTAATAAAAATAAAATGATTTTAAAAAGACTGTTAAAAGTGGTCACATGATTGGCTTGGATGGTTTTGGGACAGAAACAAACAAACAAACAAAATACCATGCTTTGTTTTTTTAGGTGCAACAATGGTAGTCATTGTCCGTTCTACAGGGAGTCTCACTTGCAGAGGTACGGGTATTGAAAGATTTAGATACATATTAAAAAAAGTTTGCAAGTGCGGACACAAGAATATCCGTGTGTATGTCATTGGACAAGGTGACAAATTCTTTTTAAATGCAGCAGTTAAGAAAACATTGAGGCAGAAGTCTAGTATTGCTCTGATGTGCAAATAATCAACACTAATAAGTTAATTAGCAGCTCCTTCATTTGTTTCCCAACCAAAAACACCACATTCGCTTTTGCTTTGTTTTCTATTGTCTCACAAAACTGAGGCTTGTGAGTTCACAGGTCAAAGTCATCGGTACCAGTAAGTCAAAGATAACCGCTACCAGAAGATAGAAAAAAAAATTACATCTTAGCTAGTGAACATATTTCAAATACAGACCATTGTATATTGTTTTCCTGATATAAGTTTTTACCAGGGCACATGGTGGCTTTGTGGTGAGCATGTTCACCTCACACCACCAGGGTTGGGGGTTCGAATCCCGAGTTTGCCTGTTCTTCTGCCTGTGCTGCGGGGGTTTCCTTCAGGTATTCCAGTTTCCTCTCCCAGTCCAAAGGCTTGCATGTCCATAGTGAATGAAAGGGTATGTGAATATGTATTTGATTATGCCCTGCGATGGATTGGCACCCCACCCTGCGCCATAGGCTCCACGTTACCTGTGAGCCTGAAGGATAAGTGGTATAGAAAATGGATGGAAGATTTAAGTAAACCAAATATTTTCAAGCTAAAGATTGTCTTGTTCTATTGACAGATCTACTTCAAAAGAAGCTAAATTGTTTGGCAATACAATGAGAACATTTAAACTTGAAATGAGTAAAAGCATCTAAAAGAACCCATTAATCCTGTTTGTAGACATGCCTACTAATTTCCTGTTGAAAATTCAAATAGATCAATGGTGCATAACCATTTCCAGCTTTCAGTAGCAATATCTACAAATCAGCTCAATAATCTTTTTGTTTTTTTTAAAAACTGTCCAATAAAGAAACATCATAAATGAATTTGACTATATTCAAGATGTTTTTCATTGCTAGGATTTCATCTAGTTTTGTATTGTTCCGTGAGCCTACACTCTAAAAGTGACTGGGTCATTTTCACTGACAGTTGAATCAATGCACCCCTCCCCCACACCAACGCATCAGCCCTGCTCCTTGGGTCAAATCAACTGCAGGCGCAGGACTGTTTGAATTCGCCTCAGGTAGAGGTATCGGTTTTAACACGGACAGACTGTAAGATTTATTCGAATAGACAACATTTCTATCGATATAGTTATCAATAAAACCATTTCTGTACACTAGAAAAAGCTAAATGTGCTGAAAGAGTTCAGTTTACATGATATTCGTTAGCTTTGGATTTTTTTTTGGTGTGTTTGTAACGCCCTCTGGATTGTAAATTGGTTACTCAATTTGTTTGGAAATTTTAAATGTCTCCTTTGATCAAAATCTGACATAATCTTCTTAAAAATATGATTTATTTATGTCATTTACTTCAAAGTCTATATGCAAACACCGCTTTAGCAGCACTAACGTTTATACAGTTCTGAACACCTTTTTGTGTATAAATAAAGGAGACACCATGTTGACATATTTGTTTATAATGTGGTGTATTTGACATGTTCAAATGATAAAAGTAACCCTGAAAATATGAACCCATTTATGAAATAAAATTACCCCAGCGTGTAAAAAAACAAACAAACAAAAAAAATGAAACCATCCTTTGGGTTGAAAAACAAACCATATACTGGGTTAAAATTAACAATCCAACTTGATGGGTTGGTTTAGCCCAAAACATGTTCTGTCTTATATTTACCCAGCCATTGTGCTAAAAATAACACAATTTGGGTTTAACATTTAAAAAAAAATGTATTTATTTTTATTTTTTAGAGTGTAATCATCGTTTAACATGCAGCACCATGGATTTCCAGTCATCCACTGGAGTGAGGAAACAGCACACGTTTATCCCATTTATCAGGCTTCTACTTGAGCTCTGAAGGCTCCACTCTTAAGATCTGACTGCCACTGAACAAGATTTAGTGCAACACTAGATTAGACAGTGAAGTTCTTTAGCTTTCTGATGAATTCTGATGGTATTTAAAATCCAGACGCTAAACAGGAAACCACTTTAGATGATCAGATGGCCCCCTGTTCTGTTCTTGGCGTCAAAGTTTGTTCATGAAAATGTGATGATAAAATGAAAAGCCTTGACTATCTGGAACTAAAGCTACAAGAATGCACACACACAACACACACCAGCAACAGACCACTGATAAAATTTCATTATTGACAAAACGTACAGATGCAAGAATGGACTCTTCTTGCACCTTGTCAGATCATTGTCCAGCCTTTTACAACCTAAAACAAGTAACCTTAATATAACGTAGATATAATATGATTATTAAAACTCTAAACTATGCAGTAATTTGGGATTTAGTTTGATGAATGGCGCGTAATCGATGTAAGAGTAAATGATTATTCCTGTTTATTTAATTATTTTCCCTTTACCAGAAGAAACTGTCAGAAAAAAAACTCTAGAAATGAAAGGCCTTTGACAGTGTAATTATAGTGCTGTAATGTTGTATTAATCAGAGCGATGGGTGGCAGTACATGGCAAAAAAAACCCAAAGAAGAACAAACAAACACTATACCACTTGTCTTTCAGCACATTTAGCACTAGAGACCGTGTACGGTGAGGAAACTGTAACAGAGCAAAAATATAAAGAATAAAAAGTGCTGCCAAAAAGCAATTAAGTTTTCAGACTTTACACACAGTATACACCAGCAAATGAACTAGTTTAGTGGTTAGCCCGTCCATCTCACACCTCCAGGGTTAAAGGTTAGATTCCTGCCATTGCATGTTCTCCCCTTGCTTCAGAGGTTTCGTCCGTGTACTCTGGTTTCCTCCCCCAGTCCAAAGACATGCCTTTTAGGCTGATTGGCACATCCAAAAAGTGTCTATAGGTTGCCCCCTGCCCCCAAGGAAAAGTTCCAAGTTCCCAGTAAGGATAAGCAGTACAGAAAATTGATGGATGGATTTTCTTTCTTAGAGGACAGGTATTTTCAACTGGGGCTGCACTAGTCATCATTTTGCCTGAGAACTGAGATTGAGATTCCATCCATCCATCCATCCATCCATCCATCTTCTATCGCTTACTACTTCTTCTGGAGCCTATCCCAGGAATCATCAGGCACAAGGCGGGGTACACCCTGGACCGGGTGCAAGGAGATTGAGATCCCCACTTAATATTCTTCAGCCAGATTTGAAAGGAACAATATGTACTTTTGTGCCACATCACTGCTGAATTCTCTAATCTGATTCATGTCTACTAGGCATGCACCGAGTGTACGAGTACAGGAGATGTTCATTTAGCATTCATGAAATGTTTTGACAGTGCCACTGTCATTGTTGGCGTAAATATGAACAGTGCAGGCTGATTGATATCGTGGCTCTGCTGGTGTTTGTCCTCGGTGTGTAGTTAGTCTTTATCTCAGGAAGGAGGAATGATTAGCAGGTGAACACATTTTGTAGCAGCAGGAGCATAGTTGGTTTAGAAACACACACAAAACTTCCTGTTGTTGGCCAAAGCTGCTGCTCTTGCCCCAGTTGTTAGGCAGCGATTCATGCTGTGTAAATACTTCTGTCCCCCTAAAAAAAACCCCCACAAAAACATACAAACAAAAAACAGGATTAAATCTGCAATTTGTTAACAAATAAAGACAATTTCAAACTTTTAATTAGTTTTAAAGTGATTTATTCTAATACAAAGCCACTGCTTTTTATCAATGGAGCTTGCAGGTTCATGGTACTGGATAATCTTTGCTTTCCCACAGCAGTCCATAAATCCTAAAAACTACGCGTGAGTTTGTGTGTGAAATCTATAAACAGCTCATGACCCGTTGTGATGTTGTCCTCCAGCACTGAAATATTGCTAATGACTCTACAGAAAAAAAAGCTGCACCGTGATTATACACACATCTTACCTTTCTAGATGTAATCCTCCAAACGCTGACTCATAATCATCAGTAAAAGAACAGTCGACACTAATTAGCCACAGTATTATGAAAAGGTCTTTTTATTCCTTTTTTTTTCCTCTGCTTGGTTCATGGATCTCTTGTACCAGCGCTGGGCTTTTTTTTTTTTTTCCTCCTCAAAGAGTACATTTTCCTTGAATATCAACAAATTACTTCAGACAAGAACATGGTTATTATGCTAGTTTTATGATAATCATCAAAGGGTCTTTATCATATGGGAACAAATTGGTGCGTTTGCTTTGTTTCCTCTACAGCGAAACCTTCAAAGCACGGCTTGAGCAGTGTGCTAGCGCTGACTGATCAGAGTAATTTGTGTTGATCGTCTGTCACTTTGAACCTGCAGGGCAAAAACAACAGAGGGCGGTTACATGATAAACTAACAGCATGTTGCGTTTGAGATGAATGAGCTATTCCGCTCAAAGTGCTTTAGATTCGTAAGCTTCTTCAGCAGAAGTCATTACTTGTTTTGTATATGAATTTTGCATGAAGGAAAGCTGTATGTAGATTGATAAGTAAGGATCAGAACGTAATTGTTGGAAAACGTAGAGTTGCAGTTTTACCTTGTGTAGACTTTCAGCTTTAATGAAAAAATATCGCATTAACCATTTAAGAATTACCGCCATTTTTTCATAATCTCTCCATTTTCACAGGCTCAAAAGTAATAAGACCAACTAACATCATTACAAATATAGGGATTCTTTTTAATACTTGGATGCAAACTCTTTGTAGAAAATGACTGCCGGAAACCCCGTGGACATCTCCAAATGCTGAGTTTCCTCCCTTGAAATACTTTGCCAGGCTTTTACTGCAGCTGCCTTCAATTGCTGCTTGTTAGTGAGTCTTTCAGTTTTATCCTCACTACATGGAAACCATGCTCAATTGAGTTGAGGCCATTTAAGAACATTAAATTTCTTTGCCTTAAGAAGCTCTTGGGTTGTTTTCACGGTATGTTTTGGGTCATTATATATCTGTATTATAAAAACTGTCATGAGTGTGTAATGGAGATCCTGACAAGGGCTCGGGAACAAGTCGTTAAAACCTTTGTAAGTCGACACTATTCGCTGCTGCATCCACAGATGCAAGTTAAGGATTTACTATGCAAAGCAGAAGCTGTACATCAACACTGTCCAGGAACTCCGCCCAATTCTCTGGGCTTGGTTTCATCTGAGATGGACAGTAGCACAGTGGAATCGTGTTTTGTGGTCTGACGAGTCGACATTTCAAATAGTTTTTTTTTCACTGTCAGATCCAAAAGCCAGTTTCATGGTATGCATGTCAGTGCCTATGGTATGGGGGCGTGTCAGTGCCCATGGCATTGGGGTGTGTCAGTGACCATGGTATGAGGGCGGGTCAGTGCCCATGGCATGGGCAACTTACACATTTGTGAGGGCAGCATTAATGCAGAAAGACTTGTACACATTTTGGAGCAACATATGCTGCCATCCAGAGCACGACAACACCAAACCCCAAGCAGAGAGTAAGCAGAGAGTGCGAGTGCTAGCTTGGCCTGCCTGCAGTCCTGACATGTCTCCCATTGAGAATATGTGCCGCATTATGAAGCGCAAAATAAGACCACGAAGGCCTTGTACAGTTGTTCAGCTGAAGAAATGCATTATGGATGAACAAACAAAAATTCAGAATGAAAACGAACAAAATTCTGCTTGCTGAACTTAACCAACTGCTGTCTTCACTCATTGTCCAAACGTTTAATAAGTGTTATTAAAAGAAAAGGTAATGTTACACAGCGGTTAACAGTCGACTATCCAACTTTTTGGAGTGTGTTGCAGTAATCAGATTTGAAATGAGTGTATATTTTCAAAAATAAATCAAATTCACAAAATAAAACAAATACTGTGTTAATAATGTGTTTTCAATATAGTGCAGGGGGCATTTTCAAATGACTCTTTTATTTTTTTTTCCCATACTGTAAATTTTTTTTCAGAATTGGGGTTGTACATTCATGAAGGCGTGCGTCTCTTGATTGATATGCCTACCTCATCCAGTGTGTTCTTGACATACAATTGGCACCCTTCACTCCTTCACATACACACCACTTTGGGCCACATACTGAGAGTTCCCATGAACTAGCTGTTCCCATAAACCATATCAACACTTGGAAACACCTCCCTGACTATTTTCTCCTTAATCTGCAATGAAATTACGAGGAAAAAGGCCACACCTGACCATGAAACTGCTTATCAGTCGATTTTGTCCAATTAGTTTTGAGCCTGTAAAATCTATGTAAAAAAATGGCAGTAATTCCTAAACAGTTTATATTTTTTAAACCCACTGAATTGAATCTGAAATTCTTGACTGCATAATTTCAAATCCATTGCGGAGGTGCACAGAGGCAACATTACGAAAATTGCGCCCCTGTCCAAATAATTATGGACCTGACTGTATTAGAACATTTCAGAGTGAATCTGAACCATGCATATTTTCATTCTCTCGGACGTGTCTTTTGATTTGTGTTGCACATTTGTAAGTGTCCCAGTGTGCGGCATGAAGAACGTGTCCTTGTGAATATGAGAGTATTGAGGGTATTATAAATCTTCACACTCGGATTCTTGTCGCTGTGTCTGGTTCTTCAGCGTGGCTTATTTCCAAACCGTCACAGATATTAGACACACTGTGAAGAGAACACATGCTGTTATTACATTTTCATTTCATGACACCTACACTGTTAGCCCAATACAGTATTCAATAAAAATGACTATAATACTAAATCATTATTCTGTCATTGTTTTCTCTCAGAGGGACACAGGCAATGATATAACATTATGCACTTTAGAAAATAGCTGATCTTATTCTGTCTTCTGGACGGAAGTAATTTTATATCGTGGTGAATACTGTAATTAGGGGCCAATCACAGAAGGTGTGTTGGAACCCATTGAGTCTGTTTGAGTCAGTTTTCCTCCTCTTGTTCTTGTTATTGTTCTTGTTCTTGTTCTTGTTCTTGTTCTTGTTCTTGTTCTTGTTCTTCACCACTGGGAGTCTATGTCAGCCCTATGAACCATAAGTAGGAAAATGATGAAATTTGGCACACTCATAAATATGACCATGAATAGTATCTCAACCAATTATGGGGTATCTAGGACCAACTGTATAGCGCCACCACTAGTTCAGAAATTCACTTTTCAAATGGTTATAATTGTTGAACACTTTGTCTTAGTTAAAAGAAATTTAGTTCACCAGATTTCTCACCTCATGCTGACCACAATATATTATAATCAGACTCAATAGAGTAGTCACCATTTTGAAATGCACTTAAAGGTAATAAACATGTGTATACCAAAACATTTGTCATTGCAACATTTTTCTGGGAGAAATGGTGCATTTTCTGGAAAAGTTCCAGGGGTGCCAATAATTTCGTCCATGACTGTACAACATTGACTAAACTAACTCAGTAACATTAGCTAGCTAAAACAATTTCACAACTGGGTAACAGTAGTTACAGATTCCACAAGATTGGTAAGGAACACTTGAATTCGCTTAAATTCAACCTTTTATCTGTTTTTGCTCTGGTTCAGTCGCTCCCCATTTGTGCTTGTCTGCTCGAATTTGAAAGTTTACAGCAAATTAAATGTTTATGGGTATTGTTTGCGTTTAACCTTCAGAAATCTCCTGTGATTAAGTGGAGGGTTGAGAGGGCATGAGAGAAAAGCTAGATTTTAATGAAAGGAGGGAAGACAGTCCTTGCTATTCAAAAAAAAAAAAAAAAAAGGATGAAGGAAAGAGTGAGGGTAACAACAACTTCCTAAAAAATAATGAAGCTTGTGTTTATGACACCTTGAAAGAGGCTATTTATCACATAAAGTGCTGAAACATGATAGCGACAGGATAAAAGTGAAAGTGTCATAATGAAGAGGAATCAATGCCCAGGCTCCATGCAGTCTTGTGTGTGTGTATGTGTAACTGCTCAACCTGCCTCTAATTAAAACATGTGAAGTCAGCTAGCTCTTATTTACCTTCATTAAAATTAGGAGCTCTGCTTATCAGGAGAGCACACACAGCATTGGGATGCAGGAACGCTGCTGCTAAACACCCCCACACCTTTTTATTCTGTCAGGCTAATAGGACACAATGACAGGAGCACTTAATTAGGTTTTACTTTCAGGCTTCCTGGCTGGCTTTTTCCTAATCAATACCAGGGTGCCCAATTAAGCACGCTTGCACCTTGTTCCCCAGGTGATGCTGTCACTCACTACAAACATGTTGCTGATCAGTTTACTCAATGAACCACCATCATTAGCTGTGGGTTGAGACAAAAAGAACAAACACAGAACAGACACTTATTTGTTTTGTTGTGATGCTTATAACCTTCTAGTAATTCAGAACGAAATCGTATGAGTCTGAGATTTTGATGTTTTGGTTCATAGATGTCCTTGGCTCAGGCTTTCCCTACTTGACAATGTAAATGACGCTCTTAGACTTAATCATTTGAACGGGGGACCTATAAAATCAACTCGACTCTGAATACGAGGAAATTTAACTGTGCAAATACTGACTAAACATTAACGTAAGTTCAATTACATCACACAGTTGGCAATCTGTTTGTTCTGAATTTACATTGGGGGGAAAAAATATTCTCCAAATTTGAAGCAGGGTTCAGGGACAAAATCCCAACACTAAAACACAACACAATACACAACAATCTGATATGACTGAGTCTGAGTTGTTTCTGTTCAACATCCTCTGCCATTCAGACTTACTTTCGGAGGTGTAAAAAGCCCAACTGGCCAAAAAGTAAAAAAATAAATAAAAAATTGACCACCTAGTGATCAAACAGACTGAAGCAACAGCTAAAGTCGCATCTTGTAGTTTTTACTGTCCAGGAGGCATCATACTTCATCCATAATGGAGCAAAGAAAGGAGCAAGCAGATCTTAAGCTGATCGTTATTCACAAAGAAACTAAGAAACCTGTCACAGAAGTAGAAGAAACATGTGTCAAACTGTCCGTACAGTGTGTGTGTGTGTGTGTGTGTGTGTGTGTGTGTGAGAGAGAGAGAGAGAGAGAGAGAGAGAGAGAGAGAGAGAGAGAGAGAGATGGAGAGAAATAGAGGACAGGCCATACTCGGGGACCATTTAGCTTTAATGGACAGCATTGAGTGAGACACACCACAAATAATACACACACCAACAGGCAGAAGAACATAACACACTGATTCAATGTTAAAGCAGATTGGGGTTAATTGACTGTGGAGAAAGATGCTGTGAAGATTAAGGAGGAAAAAGCTGTGGATGGTCAAGCTGTGTGTGTGTGTGTGTGTGTGTGGCTCAACCATTAACTAATAAGGTGAATCAGGTGTGTTAGAGAAAAGAAAAAGAGCTAAAACAATGACTGCATACACTGATCAACCATAACATTAAACCATTAATATTAAAACCGCCTATCTAATATTGTGTAGGTTCCACTTGTGCTGCCAGAACAGCACTGACCCACTGAAGCATAGACTACACAAGACCTCTGAAGGTATGCTCTGGTTTCTGGCACCAAGATGTTAGCAGCAGATCCTTTAAGTCTTGTAAGTTGCTCGGTGGGGCCTCCATGGATCGGACTTGTTTGTGCAGAACATCCCACAGATGCTCGATCAGATTGAGATCTGGGGAATTTGGAGGCCAAGTCAACACCTTGAAATCTGTCATGTTCTGCAAACCGTTCCGGAAAATGTTTTGCACTGTGGCAGGGTGCATTATTATGTTGAAAGAGGCCGCTGCAATTAGGGAATACCGTTGACATGAAAAGGTATACTTGGTCTGCAACAATGTTTAGGTAGGTGGTACGTGTCAAAGTAACATCCACAAGAAGGCCAAGACCCAAGGATTCCTAGCACAACATTGCCCATAGCAACACACTGTCTCTACCAGTTTGACTTCTTCCCATAGTGCATCCTGGTGCCATTTCTTCCCCAGGTAAGCACACATCCAACCATCTGCATGATGTAAAAGAAAACTTAATTCATCAGATCAGACCACCTTCATCCATCGCTCCATAGTCCAGTGTTGACACTCACATGCCCATTGTACAAACTTTTGATGGTGGACAGAGATCAGCATTGGCACTCTGACTGGTCTGCAGCTACAAAACCCCATACACAGCAAGCTGTGATGCACGGTGTGTTCTGACTCCTTTCTATCATAGGCAGCATTAACCATTTCAGCAATTTGTGCTAGTTCTTCTGTGGGATCGGACCAGATAAGCTAGTCTTCGCTCCTGATGCGTATCAATGAGCCATGACCCTGCCGCCGGTTCACCGGTTGTCTTTATTTGGAACACTTTCCACTATCCACTGCATACCGGGAACACCCCACAAGACCTACCATTTAGTAATGCTCTGACCCAATTGGCTAGCCATCACAATTTGGCCTTTGTCAAAGTAACTCAGATCCTTACGCTCGCCCATTTGTTTCTTGCTATTCACTGGCTATTCACTATTCACTGGCTGCCTAATATACTGTATACCACCCTGTGCTAGAGTCCATTGTACCATTGTAAGATAGTCAATGCTATTCACTTCACCCTTCACTTATTGGTGGGTGTGAACGGAGAAGAAACCAACCTTACATTTGATCACATATTTTCCATTTTGCATATACAGGCATACGACATTTTTTGTACATTACATGAACACTTTTTTGTCTATTCAAATGGACTTCCAGGACAAAATATGGGACTGGGAGCATACAGGGGCTTTCATTTATGATTTTTCCAGTACCATTTCTTCATTACACAGAAACAGTAAACCCAGACTTACCATATTTTAAGTTGTTGAAATAATATTTATTTTTATTTTATTTGATGCGTTTTCGTGTAAAGAAAATGGTTTGAAGGACAAGCTGACTGAACACTCATCTGTTACACCGACAGCCCCCTTTAAACGAATTCGTAATTTCTCAAGACAAGCAGTGTCTCTGATTAAAATGCCAACTCCTCTGGCATCCTATGCATGGGAAAAAATATTTTCATGGACTTTAAAGGAATGATAATAATATTGAACTCATTTGTTAAAATTGGCCTCGTATGCTGTTCCATAATTTGAGTGTATTTGTAGGCAAAACATTTCAGAATGACATACTTTCTTTAAATCTAACTGCCTGACAGTGGCACTGGACTTAATACTGCTCCTATTTTAAGCAAATAACAGTCTAGAATAATTGACCAAGGTCACAATCACACATAACTGACACACACCTTTTCCGTGATGCCTGTATATAAAATTATATTGGTCAGCAGCTGTAACTCCTTTGGTCAACAGTACTGACTTATACTTAAACAGTGGTGTTTGACAGATTTCTATTACAGTCTCTATTACAGTCTCCATTCATATCTCTATTACAATGTCTGTTTCTGTCTCTATTACTGTCTCTATTCCTGTCTCTATTTCTGTTTCGATTCTTGTTTCTATTACAGTCTCTATCCCTGTCTCTATTACAGTCTCTGTCCCTGTCTCTATTACAAAGCCTATTCCTGTCTCTATTCCTGTCTCTGTTACAGTCACTATTCCTGTCTCTATTCTTGTCTCTGTTACAATCTCTATTCCTGTCTCTATTATAATCTCTATCCCTGTCTCTATTACAATGCCTGTTCCTGTCTCTATTCCATTCTCTATCTCAGTCTCTATTACAATGCCTGTTCCTGTCTCTATTCCATTCTCTATCTCAGTCTCTATTACAATGCCTGTTCCTGTCTCTATTCCAGTCTCTATTCCTGTTTCTATTACAATGTCTATTCCTCTCTCTATTATAATGTCTATCCCTGTCTCTATTACAGTCTCTATCCCTGTCTCTATTACAATACCTGTTCCTGTCTCTATCCCTGTCTCTATTACAATACCTGTTCCTGTCTCTATTACAGTCTCTATTACAGTCTCTATTCCAGTCTCTGTTGCAGTCACTATTCCTGCATCTATTCCAGTCTCTATTTCTGTTTCGATTCTTGTTTCTATTACAGTCTCTATCCCTGTCTCTATTACAGTCTCTGTCCCTGTCTCTATTACAAAGCCTATTCCTGTCTCTATTCCTGTCTCTGTTACAGTCACTATTCCTGTCTCTATTCTTGTCTCTGTTACAATCTCTATTCCTGTCTCTATTATAATCTCTATCCCTGTCTCTATTACAATGCCTGTTCCTGTCTCTATTCCATTCTCTATCTCAGTCTCTATTACAATGCCTGTTCCTGTCTCTATTCCAGTCTCTATTCCTGTTTCTATTACAATGTCTATTCCTCTCTCTATTATAATGTCTATCCCTGTCTCTATTACAGTCTCTATCCCTGTCTCTATTACAATACCTGTTCCTGTCTCTATCCCTGTCTCTATTACAATACCTGTTCCTGTCTCTATTACAGTCTCTATTACAGTCTCTATTCCAGTCTCTGTTGCAGTCACTATTCCTGCATCTATTCCAGTCTCTATTACAGTATCTATACCTGTCTCTATTACAGTCTCTATTCCTGTCTCTGTTATAGTCTCTATTCCTGTCTCCTTTTCTTCTCTCAAGTTCCTCTCAGAGCTCATTTTCACAAAACATCAACATGGTCAAACTTGCAAGAACTGGACAGCACACTTCTCAATTCCTGGATGAACTGTGTGCCAGTCCAGGATGAGGGCTTGATGTCCTAATCAACTGAATGAGAGAGACATAGAAGCAGATGGTTGAAGGAACATGGTAAAGGCAGTGGGATTAATAATCATGTAGCAACAATTACCAAAAGGATGTGAATCAGATGTCCTCCAACAGCCTCCAACACCTAACTCTCTGTTCTCCATGCGCGCACGCGGGCGTGCACACACACGCATGCACACACACACACACACACACACACACACACACACACACACACACACACACACACACAATGCAAAGATGAAGCCTGTGCTACCTAAACATCTCTATCTGTACTGCTCCATTAGTGACAGTTGCAGCGCACAAGGCCAAGGCGAAACGAGGGGTTGGAGAAAGAATTAGAAAATAATGAATAGGCTCACAATGACAAATATCAACAGGACCAGAAGGAACAAGAGGAGGGAGAGAGTACTTGGAATGAGCAATAAAAGCAACAAACAAAATAAAATATGAATAAGAAGAGCACACGGGACATCCAAACAAACCAAAAGGCTCAAAGAGGTGAGAGAAAAGAGGACTTCAGATATAAGGAGTAAAAACAGAGGGGCTCAGAAGATCGGATCAGGGAAGGGAATCAAATCCACAGTAGAGTGAGAGAGAAGGTCCCTTATCCAAATGAACCAAAAACACGTTAATTTTTTTATGACATCACTGGACTCATCAGATTCAAATGAATACCACAGCTGCCATTTAGAAACTTTAAACTGAATGAGTGATGGGTCTGTCTTCATGAACATCGGAACCGAATACATTAGCGGTTGTAGTATATTCTCCCTGCTGTATTCTCTATTCCTGTCTCTATTATAGTCTCTATTCCTGTCTCTAATACAGTTCTATTACAGTCTCTATTCCTGTCTCTGTTACAGTTTTGATTCTTGTTTCTATTCCAATCTTTATTCCTGTCTCTATTCCTGTCTCTATTACAGTCTCTATTCCTGTCTATTCCTGTCTCTATTCCTGTCTCTAATACAGTCTCTATTCCTGTCTATTCCTGTCTCTATTCCTGTCTCTAATACAGTCTTTAGTACAGTCTCTATTCCTGTCTATTCCTGTCTCTAATAAAGTCTTTATTACAGTCTCCATTCCTGTCTATTACTGTCTATTCCAGTCTCTATTCCTGTCTATTCCTGTCTATTCCTGTCTCTATTCCTGTCTATTCCTGTCTATTCCTGTCTCTATTCCTGTCTCTAATACAGTCTTTATTACAGTCTCCATTCCTGTCTATTACTGTCTATTCCAGTCTCTATTCCTGTCTATTCCTGTCTCTATTCCTGTCTATTCCTGTCTATTCCTGTCTCTATTCCTGTCTCTAATACAGTCTTTATTACAGTCTCTATTCCTGTCTATTCCTGTCTCTAATACAGTTTTTATTACAGGCTCAATTCCTGTCTATTCCTGTCTCTATTCCTGTCTCTAATACAGTCTCTATTACAGTCTCTATTCCTGTCTATTCCTGTCTCTATTCCTGTCTTTAATACAGTCTTTATTACAGTCTCTATTCCTGTCTCTATTCCTGTCTTTAATACAGTCTTTATTGCAGTCTCCATTCCTGTCTATTCCTGTCTCTAATACAGTCTTTATTACAGTCTCTATTACAGTCTCTATTCCTGTCTATTCCTGTCTATTCCTGTCTCTATTCCTGTCTTTAATACAGTCTTTATTACAGTCTCTATTCCTGTCTCTATTCCTGTCTTTAATATAGTCTTTATTACAGTCTCCATTCCTGTCTATTCCTGTCTCTATTCCTGTCTCTAATACAGTCTCTATTACAGTCTCTATTGCAGTCTCTGTTCCTTTCTCTATTGCATTCTTTATTCCTGTCTCTATTACAGTCTCTATTCCTGTCTCTATAACAGTCTCTATTTCTGTCTCTATTACAGTCTCTATTATAGTCTCTATTACAGTCTCTATTACAGTCTCTATTCCTGTCTATTCCTGTCTCTATTCCTGTCTCTAATACAGTCTCTATTCCTGTCTCTATTACAGTCTCTATTCCTGTCTCTATTACAGATTTTATTACAGTGTCTATTACAAGCTTTATTCCTGTCTACACACATTTTCTCATAGAATGAAATGATTCAGTGTATGGTGTTATTTGTTACACAATATGTTGATAACTTAAAACACACATCATCAAACAACAACAACAACAACAACAACAACAACAACAAATCCCATCAGAATCCTTGTAGTGAACACATGAAGTAAAATGATTTTAGGGTATTATTCTGTCAGTTATATTTCACCACTGATGCATGTATAATGCAGGAGCATTTCTTCAGATTAAATGATAAAACAGTTCATTTCAGACTTCAGATGTCAGTAACTTCAGAGATTCAGAGGTCTCAAAGACTAAAGTTCAAAGAGGCACACATTTACTACCAAGGTTTTTAATACAGAAGATCTCAGCCTATGATTTATTCTCCTACTCGACACGTTTTGTCGTGATTTAAAAAAAAATACAAATTCTGTAGAACCAGTGACTAATGAACTTGCTGTGAAGATCACAGTCAAAGCATTTAACAGAAATACAGACGAAAAGCTAGAGATTTGTTCAAATTCCTATAGACAGTCATGCGGGCTGTGTAAAGGAGGCCCTGATCAGGAACGTTATGAAAAATCATACATTTTATTAAACAATAATAACACAGGTTTGTTTCACAACTATGTTTAAAACAAACAAACAAACAAACAAACAAACAAACAAACAAAAAAAACAAACAGGAAAATGCTCCCTATTTTTACTCCCTATTTTTAAGTAGTACACATAATAATACATAACACACACATGCACACACACACACACACACACACACACACACACACACAGGACCATACTAATTGAGTCAATATAAGATTTTAGCCATTAATTACAATTTTTATCACAAATTTAAAAAAAAAAAATCTGTTTTGCATGTCATATAAATTTGTTCGCATAATCACATTCATTTCTGTCATAATATGTCAAGCAGGATCGTAGGCGAGCTAGTGGATTTTTTTTTACAAGAAATTATTAAACACTTAAAAGTCATTTGACTCAAACAAACTGTACATATAAAAATAAAGAATAAAAAAATCGCTGAAGTAATAATCATTTGAGAGCTACAACAATAACAAGCTACTTACATTTATGGAGCGTTTGTCCTCCATTTTTTTTTTTCAAACTGAGCGGCTTCAGGAAATATGATGTAATTTCTAGTAAAGTAACATCGTGGGTTTAAAATGGGTTTTGTGGTGGATTGTGGGGATTTTAAGGGAGCGAACACTCCAGTGCACTAGAAGGATTCTGCGATTGAGGCAACCCTTAAAATGGCCGACTCCCTGATCAGTGAACTACTAATGACTGAACTATGGAGCTGCTTGAGACATACCCCCTGTCTTGTTTTTGAGGGAGGGACTTGTCTGGGCTGTGCTTGGGGTATTTGACGCAGCTTCCACTTCCTCACTTTTGATTCACCAGTGCTTAATGGATTGTCCAACATCTTAGATATAATTTTACACCTTATTCCAAAGTTCTGAAATTCTATGACCTAATCTTTAACCTCCTCATAATGCTACTTAGGTTTTTTTTTCACTCTCTTTTCATTTTCATGTCTCTTCAATGACAATTCATCTGAAGTGAACTATTGTTCAGAAAATGCTGGCTGCTTTAATTTTAAGTCAACTGTGTCCTTTTTAAGACAATATCTTTAATCTGGAGCCTTCAGGACTTTGGGGTCGGGGGATGAATACTCATGCAAGCATCATTTTTTTTCTTCAGTTTTTGATTTCCTTCTAAATACTTGTTGACTAATAATGTGGAAAATTCACTGTAGGAGAACGTGACTTTTGCAATAAAAAATACTGACAATATGTATATTTATCATTTGTTATTGAGACAAATCTGTTAAATTCCAGTAACCTTTACTTTTGTTTACAATGTATTTTACCTTTGCTTTACATGCATATTTGCAAATGTAATAGTAGTAAGAGAAAAATGGCAGCCCAATCACAACATCACCCAAAAGATATTCTTCATCACATGTTGAGCAGCATAACAAAACACAAGCCAAGAATGTCTGCTGTTTATATTACACCCAGGGACAGGAGTTAACCTCTATTACCGAACTGGTGACAACATCACTGTGAGAATTGTTCCGTCTCTGACAGGCGTCTGCATGCTTCTCTCTTCTTATTTCCAAACAATCAATTTCCTCTGGAAGCTCACAATCAAACACTTTATCCAAGCGGTCAGTAATTATTTCCGCAAACTAAACGTGGTCTATTAATATTTCACAAAACCCAGTCCTACTGTGAAATTTGTGACAGGGAAGACTGTAAAGATTAATGCATTTGACAACTATTCACTGGATGTTGGGAAATTACAGATTTGAATAAACATTATAAAATTTTGAGATAACCTGTCATTTTTTTTCAATACACAATATCATGCCAATGTTAATGATTTTCCTATAACAGCATATTCCTCTTTTAACAAAGCAATTCATCCATGATTACAATGTATTTTTTGTTATGAAAAAAAACAAAACATAACATAATGTCATACTTTTTTTTTTTGTCCATTTAGTTATAAGTACTGTTAATTGTTGTAGAATTCCACAAAATAATTCCTGTTATCACTTACGTTTATACCAGATTTAAACAGTCATTCCGTCAACGGTCTTTTTCTCTTTCTTGAAGTTAATAATAATATTTTTTAAAAAATTCATGCAGCTTGTTATTTTTATAGAGAAACCAAGTGTAACTTCCTTGGTCCTAAATCATTTCCAGCTTTACCTTGCAGTGACACTGGAGACTCCTTCCATAAATAAATATCTCCTAGGATTATCAATAATTAGGGGCCATTTTTATGGAGCGTACTTTTGTAAATTGGTTAACATATTAGACGTTATAGAAATTGAATTATCACCATCAAGAATTCCCAGTGCTGTTTTTGTCACGCCACGGCCGCCAGAGGCCGCTGTGGCGCTTCATTTGGAAGGACTTTGGGTTGAGCGCGCACTTCCGGGTTAAGGGCTTAAGGGTTCCGGGTTAAGCTTAACCACCGTGATCTAGCACAGGTGTTTTGTGTTAGATTTAATGATGTTGGCTATTTAAGCGCCGGGTTTTCAGAGCACGGCGCTCGTTATTATTTATACGTTTAGCGGTTATTAGTAGAAGGGAAACCTGTTTATGTTTTCAGTGCTAGAGTTAATGCCAAGAAGGATCTGCCCTACATTCTGTTTGCTTTGAGTTTGTGTTCTGCATTGAATAAAGAGTTCTGATCTGCATCTGTGTCCGACTCCACTACGTCCCGTAACAGTTTTATAATAGGAAAACAAAACAAAACATGTTTTTGTGAGGGCATGTAAAGAAAGGATATCTGTCCTGTAGCTACAGACAATGGGCCCCATTCGTCAATCTTTCAGTAAAATTGTGTGTAAATGTTTGCGTAAGACGAACTGAACAGGAAAAAAAATCAAGCTCGATTACAAGAATGGGAGGAAAAAAAGGTTCATCAATGTTGATTTTCTTCGAAAAGGCAATCCCCTGTGAAATACATCAAACGCTATAGAAAGGCGTTCTATGAAAAAGTTCCGAGACTGGAGAGCACAAAATGGCTACTAATAAAAGAAAGAAGTACAAATTCTTGCACAGAAAAGTATCATTTAATTGGAAATCTGCCCATCACGACAAAGCTTTTTAAAATTGATCGGATTTCATGGCAAAAGGAACATGACTTATAAGCCAGCTTTTTTCCCTCCGGGAAAAAAATAAAATCATACCATCCTTTAAAAATCTGTCGCCTCCTAAGGGTGTCATGTGGTAACTCTTCCAGTAATATCAATTCTGCTATTTACACCTCGTTTACAAATTCAAAACCACCTCTCTCTCTCTCTCTCTCTCTCTCTCTCTCTCTCTCTGAAGAAGACTGTTAAACCCTAATCAGGGCAGGGTTATAGACCTCACTTTCTACCATAACATCCTCATTCCTGCCTTTCTGTCTTGTTTCTTCCAGTCCAGCCCCTGTAGTTCACCTTTTTTTAAATTTTTTATTCTAAGCTGGCTTCTTTTCTGAAATGATTTATGGCATTATGTTAATGGAGGATTCAAATGCGATGTAACTGACCTCTAGGGTATGAGAAAGTCTTTAAGATTTTGAATAGAGACTTTGCACATATTCACAGTGAACTTTGACGAGTTACTGTATTTAATCCCCTTGCTCAGGCATGAGCACCCGAATCAATACCTTCGTATGATTGAACACGGATGAGAAAGATTGTCAATCACAATTTATTTTCATCCTGTGCTTCAGAAGGTGCTTTTTTGTGCTTTTTGTTCTGAGGCCCAGGAGACTTCTTTTTTTTTCTTTCTTTTTTTTTTTTCAGACAAAAGGCAAGTCAAGCTCTGTCTCGTCTGTGACCCTACATGGATCTCTGATTCTTTTAGAAAATAATTATAAAAGAATAGAAGAGGGTCTCTTGTGTGCACTACTGAAAGTGCATTTAAAATCAATTACTCTTGAGGTCCAGTCAGTGGATCAATAGAAGTGATGAATACAATAAGCAAATGCCGCCTGATTTTTAGTAATAATATCCTTCATGTCTTCTTAAGATTAGAAGTTAGACACTATAAATTAAAATTAGACTTTTGAAAAAAATTTAAACAAAAAAAAAAACTCTGAGTGTTGAGGCACCTTTGGCACCAATTACAGCCTCAAGTCTTTTTGAGTATGATGCTACAAGCTTGGTACACCTATTCTTGGGCAGTTTCTGACATTCTTCTTTGCAGGATCTCTCAAGCTCCATCAGGTTGGATGGGGAGCGTCGGTGCACAGCCATTTTCAAATCTCTCCAGAGATGTTAAATCGGCTTCAAGTCTGGGCTCTGGTGGGGCCACTCAAGGACATTCACAGAGTTGTCCTGAAGCCACCCCTTTGTGATTTTGGCTTTGTGTTTAGAGTCACTGTCCTGTTGGAAGATGAACCTTTGCCCCAGTCTGAGGTCCAGAGCACGCTGGAGAAGGTTTTCATCAAGGATTTCTCTGTTCATTGTTGCATTCATCTTTCCCTCGATCCTGACTAGTCTCCCCATTCCTGCTGGTGAAAAAAAAATCCCCACAGCATGATGCTGCCACCACCATGCTTCAGCGTAGGGATGGTATTGGCCAGGTGATGAGTGGTGCCTGGTTTCCTCCAGACATGATGCTTGCCATTCAGGCCAAAGAATTCAATATTTGTTTCACCAGACCAGTGAATATTGTTTCTCATGGATTGAGAGTCCTTCAGGTGCCTTTTGGCAAACTCCAGGCAGGCTGTCATATGCCGTTTACTGAGCAGTGGCTTCCATCTGGCCACTCTACCATACAGGCCTGATTGGTGGAGTGCTGCAGAGATGGTTGTTCTTCTGGAAGGTTCTCCTCTCTCCACAGAGACATGCTGGAGCTCTGTCAGAGTGACCATCAGGTTTTTGGTCACCTCCCTGACTAAGGCCCTCAAAGCAGCTTTACAGAAATATTAACATGGTATACAAATATTAAAGGTGTGAATTTATCCTGAACTGAGCAAGCCACTGAGCGGCGACGGTGGCAAGGAAAACCTTGAGAGAAACCCGACTCAGAAGGAAACCCATCCTTATTTGGGTAACAACAGATAGTGTGAAATAGTACAATATTGACTTATATGAAGTCTGTATTGCCTTAGGAGTAGCCGTAGTCCCAGCAGTCTGGAATTGGAGTAGATGAGAGCTCCATCTAGAGGCAGAATGGACCTGGATCTCTAGTATCACCATAAATTTGTGTGTGGCTCGGCAAAAGGAGAGAGGGAGAAAAAAGATTATTAGGACTATGAATTAGTATAATAGAAAGTCTAGTCACGGTAGGGTTGAGTAAACAAATACGTTTTAAGCCTAGACTTAAACACTGAGACTGTGTCTGAGTCCCGAACACTAATCGGAAGACTGTTCCATAACTGTGGGGCTTTATAAGCGAAAGCTCTTCCCACTGCTGTAGCCTTTACTATTCGAGGTACCGTCAAATAGCCTGCATCTTTTGATCTAAGTAGGCATGGAGGATCATATAAAACCAAAAGGTCGGTTAGATACTGTGGCGCGAGACCGTTTAGTGCTTTATAGGTTAATAAAAGTATTTTATAGTTAATGCGAGATTTTACTGGGAGCCAATGCAGTATTGATAATATTGGTGTGATATGGTTGTATCTTCTAGTTCTAGTTAGGACTCTAGCAGTTGCATTCTGGACTAACTGGATCTTATTTATATTCCTACTGGAACATCCAGACAGTAAGGCATTACAGTAATCTGATCTAGAGGTGATGAATGCATGAACTAGTTTTTCTGCATCATCCATCCATCCATCTTCAACCGCTTATTCCTTCATCAGGGTCGTGGGGAACCTGGAGCCTATCCCAGGAGGCTATTTCTGCATCATGTAGTGATAATATGTTTCTTATCTTATAAATATTTCTGAGATGAAACAAAGCTATCCTAGTAATATTATCTACATGAGCATCAAATGATAGGCTGGAGTCAATAATCACTCCAAGGTCTTTAACTGCTGTACATGATGAAACAGAAAGTCCACCCAGAGTAACCATGTGATCAGAAAGATTACTTCTAGCTACACGTGGTCCTAATAAAAGTATTTCTGTTTTATAAGAATTATGTAAAAGGAAGTTAGTTAACATCCAGTGTCTAATGTCCTTTACACAATCCTCAACTTTACTAAGCTTCTGTCTGTCCTTCGCTGAAACATACAACTGTGTATCATCAGCATAACAGTGGAAGCTAATTCCATGTTTATGAATAATTTGTCCTAGGGGTCGCATATATAAAGGTAAAAGCAGTGGGCCTAAAACAGAACCCTGGGGAACTCCAAAGGTAACCTCAGTATGCATGGAGAAGTTTCCATTTACATCTACGAACTGATAATGATCGGTCAGATAAGACTGGGGCCATGAGAGGACTATTACCTTAATACCAACAACATTTTCTAATCTATCAAGAAGAATAGTGTGATCTATAGTATCAAAAGCTGCACTAAGGTCAAGTAACACAAGTAGCGAGACACAACCCTGATCAGCGGTCAGTAGAAGGTCATTTACTACTTTAACTAACGCTGTCTCTGTACTAATATGAAGTCTAAATCCTGACTGATACATTTCATGAATGTTATTCCTATCTAAGTATGAGCATAACTGCTTTGCTACAACCTTTTCTAAAATCTTAGAGATGAAGGGGGAATTTGATATTGGTCTATAGCTGGACAATTGAGATGGGTCAAGGTCAGGTTTTTTAATCAATGGTTTAATAACTGCTAATTTAAGTGATTTAGGTCCATAGCCAGTGGTTAGGGAAGAATTTATTATATTTAAAAGTGGTTCAATTCCTCCTGGACAAATCTGTTTAAACAAACATGTAGGTACGGGATCTTGTATGCAAGTTGGTGAATTGGCTGAAGAGATTAATGTAGCTAGTTCTGTTTCTCTAAGCGGAGCAAAACACTCTAAACACTGATCTGATATTGCTACATTGTCATCTAATGGGTTTTTTACAGTATTGTCCGGTTTTAATTTAATGGCCTGTATTTCACATCTAATATTTTCAACCTTATCAATGAAAAATTCCATGAAATCTTCACTGCTATGTAATGATTGAGTGTTTCTCTCTGTAGTGGTTTTATTCCTAGTTAATTTTGCTACCGTGTTGAAAAGGAATCTGGAATTTTTAATCTCCTATTAAGGTGGAGAAATAGATTTTTCTAGCATTGCGAAGAGATTTCCTATATTTCAGTAGGCTCTCCTTCCATGCTGTTTGAAATATTACCAGTTTGGTTTAACACCATTTACGCTCTACTTGTCGAGATGTCTGTTTTATGGTACGTGTTTGATCGTTATACCAGGGTGCTAATTTTTTCTCTCTAATTATTTTTCTTTTCAGTGGAGCCACTCTATCTAGCGTGTAGCGGAGTGTTGACTCCAAGCTTTCAGTCGCCTGATCGAGTTCTATGGGATCTGATGGTGATCCAAATCTAACTGATGTTTCTGCGAGGTTATTTATGAAGCCTTGTGCAGTAGCTGATTTGTAGGTACGTTTTACGCGGTAGCGTTGCGAGGTGGAAATATTATGATCAATATGTATTATGAATGAGATAAGATAATGGTATAAGACAACTTCAGACTGCAGAAAAATTACAATATTTTCTATATTTAATCCATATGTAAGTATGAGGTCCAGAGTGTGACCACCATTATGAGTAGGCCCGATTACATTCTGATTAATCCCTACTGAATATAAGATGGACACTGTTCTCAGAGGGTCTTCCAGGTTATCAAAATGAATATTAAAATCTCAGACTAATGCTTTATTTACAGACACAACCAGGTTTGAAACAAAGTCTGCAGATTCACTAAGAAATTCACTAAGAAATTCAGTATATGGCCCTGGGGGTCTGTAAATAATAATTAGAGGAATTGACTTATTTTTTGTGGCTACATAACTTATACCGGTATAAAGAATTTCAAAAGAATTACATTTATGACTATGTTTTTGTGTGACGACTAGATTTTGACTATGGAGGAGACCAACACCTCCTCCTCTACCAGTTGAACGAGGCTGATGTACTTAACTGTATCCAGGAGGACTGGCTGCATTTAATGCTACATACCCGTTTGGTTTAATCCAAGTTTCCGTTAAACACATTAACTTAAATTCATGATCAGTAATGATGTCGTTAACAATAAGAGCCTTAGATGCAAGAGATCTAATGTTTAATAGTCCTAGCTTCAGATTAAAAGTGCTGGCTGTGCATTCAATATGATTTAATTTTGTGTTAATTAGGTTTCGAAGATAGACTTTCCGAGATTTTCTCTGTATTCTCTGTATATTTCGGGGAACAGACACAGTCTCTATAGTATGTATTACACGTGCTGGACTATTAATTGAACATTGATTATACTGAATGTTGTTATTGTCGGAAGATGTACTTACGTTAGGCAGTCACTCGGAGTGTAGCGCCTTGGAGATGTCAGACAGCAGTTTCGCTCCGAGGCTGTTGGGGTGCAGGCCATCAGGACGAAACAACTTAGGACGCTCCCTAGGTTCCTTGGACTTCATAGCTTGGGTTGTGCTCTGACCTGCATTATTAACTGAGTGACCTTATATAGACAGGTATGTGCCTTTCCAAATCATGTTCAATCAACTGAATTTACCACAGATGGACTCCAATCAAGTAGTAGAAACATCTCAAGGATGATCAGTGGAAACAGGATGCACCTGAGCTCAATTTTGAACGTCATGGCAAAGACTGTGAATACTTATGTACATGTGCTTTTTATTGTTCTTTCTTTTTAATACATTTGCAAAGATTTCAAATAAACTTCTTTCACGTTGTCATTATGGGGTATTGTTTGTAGAATTTTGAGGAAAATAATGAATTGAATCCATTTTGGAGTAAGGTTGTAACATAACAACTGTGAAGCGCTGTGAAAACTTTCCGGATGCACCGTAGAAATGTCAGCATGCAAGCGATTACAAACAACAAACATCAACCATACCTGAAGCTAGCTTTCTTCTGGAATGTTCTAATCTTGAAATAGATAGGGAGGAATAGCAAGGCACTCATGAAAAAGCAAGAAAGAAAGCAAGAAAAATGATGTAACAGTAAGTAGCTATATCCACATCTATGCAGTTGTCAGTAGACAAAGTAGAGAAACTCGTTCAAAGCAGAAATGAGTTCTGACAGGCTTTCAGCTAACCATATCAGTGAATGGAACATTCAGGCTCACTTTAATGTGACGTTGTACAAAAACTCTGAATCAGCACTTCTGTCCTCATATTGAATACAACGTATAACTACGGAGGTTTACTAAAGTTAAACTAAAGCCCACATCAATATCCAGTATAACACAGTGGGGAAATAATGCACATTTACATTAATTAAATACACTGAAAGTGCTGTCAGTAAACTGTACAAATACACGTGTCCGATATATTTATATGCAAACATTTAGAGTTGAAACTGCGTAAGCCATCTGTGGTCCAACATTGCTGTTACATCCCTGGCTTTATTATTTTTGTTGCTTTTGAATTCCTCAGAGATCAGCAGAGATCCTTCCAGTGGCACAAACAGAACAAATGGCATTATATAGTATAAAAATACAACTGTTCAAAGCATGTTTTCCCCTTATTTTCTGATTTATTAGCCCCAAACCCCCCTGGCATTGAGCGATATTAAAAATCTACAGAGGGAAACAATGTGAAGAGGCTCATAAATTACGTACCGGCAAACACTCGCCGGCGTGCAACGAGCCGAAAACACAATTTCACCCGAGTGCCAAGAAGTGACTTTAGTCGCAGTCGTTGAGGCTTGTTCACTTGGAGGACACTTGGTTACGGAGGCCTTAATAGTGCACCGATGAGCCAGGTCATGTTCTGAGGTTTGTAATGTGGCTGAGCGTTTGGTGAAATTGAGAGGGGGGAAATAGAGCACATCGGATGTCCTCTCACATCATGAAGTAAGTCACTAAACACCAGAAGCATTCGTGCGTCGGTGCGTTCTGGGTTCTCGGGACTCATAATATCACGTTTAAAATTTGAATCTTTGATCAACAAGCCACAAAAATAAAATTCAGTCACTTCTAATTAATTCTATTTAATGTTAAGTATTATGCGCAATGAATAGAAATGTAATTATTGTCTCAACTAAAATAAATATGTTGAATGAAGGAACTGTGTATAAGAAATGCCCAGTCATATTTAAGGTGGTCCAGCTTATTTTTCAAATCTGATATTACTGCCTGAACCCCTTTCAGAGTGCTTTCTCAGGTAAGCTAACATTAATTAATAATAAAAAACTTGCTAATTCACGTGTATGGTATAGTTAGCTGTTTTGTGGAAACGATTACTAATTTTGAACAGAGTTCATTAGGTTTCCAGCTGTCTTAAGATGTCGAGTGGAGGTACTTAGCCATTTGAAACATTTTTTGTTAATACCATTTAAAGCTCTGTTGTTCGCAGCATTGTTGTCTCTTATTATTATTACCTCCTATTATTTAACCGGCTGGATTTAGTGCTTAGTGAAGTGGTAAGCCTTCAGTTTTCTCCCACAGACAGCCAGTGATTCAGCTCAACTCAATTCTCACTGCTTCATGCTAGCTACAATGGTGCTAATTGATTAAATCTATTAATTACAGTCGAGCTCTTTGTCGCGGTCAATACTGTCCAATTTCATACAATTCCATGCTAAGTATGACGTTGTAGTGCTTCCTCACTGTCACTGGTTTTTAATTTAGCCGTCATCGTCTCTCCACGGCACTGTGACTAAACAGCTGTGAAGATTTCATTCCACCCCAAAGACTTACCCACTTTGCCGTGTCAGATCTAATCAGGCTCCCGCTGCGTTTCAAACGTGCTAGAAAAAAAAAGGCCTTTCATGTGAACGTTAAGTCTCTGCTATAATCTCATATGGTTGTCGTTCGGCTCCTTGTAACGCCTAAAAGGCAACAGTTTGGAATGTATTTGGAAGATTCATGGTATATGGAAAATGTTGGAATGCTCTCTTTGAACTATGAAGAACCAGGAATAAACAAGATCTGCACGATATGAGCTGAGTGAGCAATTTTACTGGAAAATAAAGGACTTAGATTAAGTGTGTCGGTGATTTGTTCAAGGCTGGGGAAACGTGGGAACCAGGTTGGATTAACGCACTGTCCTCACATACCGTTGAAAAAAAAGTCCTTTATTTTCTTGACAGAAACAAAATGATGAATGAAAACTTGTTGAAATTAAACCTTGCTATTAAACTTAACGTAAAATGACTTCTGAATTGGCGTGCAGGAGCGTGGTCAAAAAAAGATGTGCTTCCCAGATCTCCATTTCCGTCTGCCCTGTCGGAAGGTTAACCTATGTCATATATTCTCCTCCCGCACCACACATGACCCACAGTCCACTATCAAACAGACCACCAAACCTCACAAAACGTAACATAATCACTCAAACTCAATGACTAGGGTTAGGGTTAGGGTTCATCTACTAAACGACGAATTGGTACAGATATGGTGTCTGGATAGGAATTTCATATGTAATGTTGAGAGAATTGATTTTGGTTCATGATAAATTATACAATTGCTCATGATTTATTATTTTTATTATATTATCAAATCTACTGTGTGAAGAATACACACACTTGCTGTGTTGAACATAGTTCAGTGAGTGTACTGCATGTCTAAAACCTCTTAAAATTAGTTATTATAATAAGTTTTATGCCAGACTGTATGTGGTGACTCTCAGCTTTCTATGATGAGGTCACTTTCTATGATGAGGTCCTCAAAATCCCTCAAAAACTCTTTCATGAAAAAGCTCAATTCTGTCCAGCTGTTTTTGAAATAATCTCTGAAGAAAAGTTCAGTTCTTTGTGTTACACAGATCGGAATGCGCTCTTTGAACTTTGGTGATCCAGGGAGTAGATATTAAGTTTCAACAAACTCACTATGTCTGGATGAGAGTGTGTCTGATTGGCTGTCTCACAGCATCAAGGGTTGATGATTGGTTCTACAAGAAAACAACCTGCTCATAGGTCAAACACCTTCCACTCTCCAAATATGATGCTGATTTTATGATTTGGTGTTGGAGGCCAAAAGAAACAGTAAGGAATTCTAACAAGTAGAAATTATTGAATTATATATCCAACGTTACGATTGTCCATCCATCCATCCATCTTCAACCGCTTATTCCTTCTTCAGGGTCGCGGGAAACCTGGAGCCTATCCCAGGAAGCATCGGGCACAAGGCGGGGTACACCCTGGACAAGATGCCAGTACACATCGAATACTGTGGTCCATTAATTTCTTCATACAGGAAGCGTCTTGAAGTGGTCACTATAAACAAAGTCTTCTCCACTAAGTATTGAATACATTTCAGTTAACGTGTTCAATATGTTTTCCTGTGTCATTCCACTTTATTATACATAACTTCCTTAATGGACTTTTATGTTTGGATTTGGATAACATGTGGATAACATGTGAATAACCTCATTGGAGATATATTTACTGAAAAAAAATGTTGATGTGTTCAGTACTTATTTCCCGCAATGTATATGTCTGTCCTCTTTCATCAGCCCCTCCCATCCAGTCAAGCCTTTATTTTCCCTCAGCATCAACACCCGAGCTGCTGGTGCTAGTAAACAGAAAACACCAGCTACTTTGCATGAGACTCTATAAACCGGTGATCCGATGACAGAACCTTTAAATAAATAATTAAATAAATAATTAAATAAATAATTAATTAAATAAATAAATAAATAAATAAATAAATAAATAAATAAATAAATAAATGAATGAATGAATGAATGAATGAATGAATAAATAAATAAATAAATAAATATCTGACTAGAGATGACCACTGAGACCTGAAACTTGTTTTCTGATTTTTTTCTATTGAATGTTATCAACTTCATATTGACAGAATGATGATTATAATGCTTACACACTGCATATGTATTATACATTCCTTCTTCTATATTTCCTCTCAGCTCTTTTTCATACTGCCCTCGAACCAGATATTATCTCAGGATCAGTAACGTGACAATTTCAGACCTGTGTGTTTCCAGGTAAAGACTATGTTCATACCCAGTAACAGGAAATGGACTGTGTTTTGCATTTTGGGTCACGTGAGGTGTTCATTTGAATAATATACAGCTAGCTGTGTGTGTGTGTGTGTGTGCACCACGTTAATGCTTATAATCTGAAGTGTCTTGCCTCTTATCCATTATTGATGGTTCTTGTTTTCTCGGTTTTGTTTCAATCCCAGACCAAGTCTATTTTATTTTTAATGTAAGTTGCGATATTGAATTAGATAAGGCAACTTGCGTTAAAAGTTACAAATAGTTAAGATTAGGGTGAGGAGCAGGGCTATTGTATTTGTTTCTGTTTTACAGCTTCTTCGTTTGAGTACGAGACGACTAATTCACTTGTAGGACGTGAGTTATTGTTGAGATAATTTAGTTACTGTAGTTAATGAGCTGAAAATCAGGGAAAAGCCCCAAAACACAGAAATAATCAACTCTCTCATTAACAAAGCATTTCTGTTCCAGTTCCAGAACTGACACTCACTGGATTCTTTTTGTTTTTCGCACCATTCTGTGTAAACACGACAGAGTGTTATGTGTGAAAATACCAGAAGATCATCAGTTTCTGATGTTTACTCAAACCAGCCCATCTGGTGACACAAATCATGTCGTGCCAAAGTCCAGAAATCACAGAGATCACATTTTTCCACCATGTTTGGTGTGAACATTGACTGAAGCTCTTGACGTGGATCTTAATGATTTTATGCATTGTGCTGCTGCCACATGACTGGATAAAAGGATAATTGCACATTTGAGTAAGTGTACATGTGTTCCTAATAAAGTGGCCACTGACTGGATGTAGTTGAAGAGTTTTCTGGTGTGTAGCCATCTTGAGTTTTTGGTTTTGAACAGATGTTGGGGTTAATGCTTCAATCTGTCCAGCTGTTTTTGAAATAATCTCTGAAGAAAAGTTCAGTTCTTTGTGTTACACAGATCGGAATGCGCTCTTTGAACTTTGGTGATCCAGGGAGTAAATATTAAGTTTCAACAAACTCACTATGTCTGGATGAGAGTGTGTCTGATTGGCTGTCTGACCTCATCGAGGGTCTATGATTGGTTCTACAAGAAAACAACCTGCTCATAGGTCAAACACCTTCCACTCTCCAAATATGATGCTGATTTTATGATTCTACGACCTTAGATGTCATTTGGTTTTGGAGGCCAAAAGAAACAGTAAGGAATAATTTAGAAATAATTTAATTTAATTTAATTTACAAAGTATATATCGAACACTACGATTGTAATTTCCTTAACACTGATCCTTACTGTGTATAACTGTGTGTACGTATTTACAGCAAATGTATACAGGTGTATACAGGTCATTATAAATAATATTAAAAACTACAAAAAAACTCAAATAAACAAAAACACTTCAACAGGATACGTGAGATTTATTTTATTTCAGAAACTAATTCCAATAATCATTACACTCCATATTCAGTATTAAAAACATATTAAAAATGGTACATGACAGGTATAGAGACACCGACGCCCCCTGATTAAAAATACAGTTAAAATACACTCATTTATTCATATTTAAAAACAGAAATTTTGCATTAAATGAATAACAATAGAGACACATCCACAAATGTATTAAACAAATTGCAGAGCTTTCTAGAATCATAAATATCTTTATCATCAATGTATTTAGCTGTTACAAACATCCTGTATTTATGACTTTATGGTGTTATTTGCTCATAGAAGATTATTTAAGATGAAATATTAGGTAGATGCTTACAGATTAATTATCCAGAAAGAATAATAAAATAAATGTGTACACCAAACACACTGAAGTGTGATACAAGTAAATACCTTCACCCTGATTCACCCCAAAATCCCCCTATATTATTATAGAAAACATATTATTATAGTGAGTATCATCTGCATGAATAACATAATGCTTGGAAAATATGAAAGGAGTATGTGTGACACACAGATTACATACAGGATCAAAGATTTTCATAGACAGATTTTCTTTTTTAATATATGACAAAGAAAGATGCACAGACGGTGCTCAGACTTCATGTTTGATTAAATGTGTTAGAAGAAATATATAGAAAATGTTTATGATATCATGAACTACTACAGCGAGAACACCTCACTGACTAACCTTCATAGGTAGAGCAGATGAAGTTGAGTGTGTTGCTCTGAGGCAGGCTGATCCACCGCTGATCTCCTCCAGACTGCACTGCTCCGGTTCTCTCCTCATGGCTGCAGTCTTCGAACCCTGTCCCGTTCCCCGGGGCCCAGTCCTGGTAGCAGATCATCTCTCCAGTCACCCAGTACCAGAAGCCCAGAGCACAGGTGTGACGCAGGCCGAGCCACACGTGTTCAGTGGAGGCGTTTTGAACCACTTCCTTCACCCAGAGCTGCATCTCCTCAGTGCGCACTGAGACCAGGTCATAATGATGGTTCCTGCAGTATCTCAGAGCTTCTTTCCAGGTCAGATTCTGATTAATCAGGACCAGCTTATCTGGACATACAAGGAGAAAAAAGTCTGTAATACTGTATATACAGTGTGAAATATTAAAATATATATATAAAAAAAACCCCCCCCACAAAAACACAGACATTACTAAACCTGTGTCGACTAATCCTGTACACTATGAAAAAAAAAATCGACATGTTGAATAAGTGTAATGTGACTCACTCTCATGACAGATGAAGGGGAATTTTTCTGTGCAGCTCACATTGGTCCAGTGGTCTTGATCAGACACATTCACTGCTGTACAGTTCAAACCTTCACTGGGTTTGTTAGAGCTCCAGTATCTGAATGAGGAATTACTCTGATCTGACCACTTCCAGGAGTCATTAAACAGACCAATCCAAACATAATCATTGCTTGAACTTTGAATCACAGTCCTGATCTCCTCATTCTCAGTTTTGTTCCTCACACTGACCAGGTCGGTGTGTTTCTCTCTGCAGTAGGTCTGAGCATCATACCAGGTCTTGTTCTCGTTAATCAACATGTATCTATTAGTGTTTGTGTTCTTTTCTGAAAGACATTTAATTTACATCATGAACAACTCATTCATCACTAAATCAGATTTTTGCTATTAAAATAACATCAGTCAAATTAAATAATAATAATACTCCACTCAGATGATCCAGATATTTTTTCATAATGTAAAGTCATTAAGTGTTTTTTTGCCATTTATTAAGATCGATTAGCAAGTTCTTACCTTCATAACACACAAAAGGTAAGTTTTTATCACACTTGTCATCAATCCAGGAACCACTGCTTTTTTCCATATTAACACAGTACTCATTTCCACTGGCGTTGTTTGGTTCTCCACTTTTCCAGTTTCTGTAAGTGTCTCTGTAGAAAGTTTGGTCTGCCAGAGACCACTGCCATTTCCCAATGCTCCCTCTCTGTAGACCGATCCAAGCTTTCTTTACAGTTTCCTTCTTCAGTGTGTAATTCAGCTTCATCATCTCTCCCATGTCGTTGATGGAGGCCAGATCAGTGTATTTCACTCTGCAGTAATTCTGAGCTTCACTCCAGTTTTTATTCTCATTCACAAAGCGATAGCGATGAGGAATATATGCTCCTATACCACATACTACTGTGAGACACATCAAATAATAATAATATATTTTTTAAAAGATCATTATGGGTGCTGTACCATGAAAGACCAAAAGCACAAATAGCACAGAAATGTGTCTGGATTCTCATAAATAAACACACAAATTAAATCATAATCACACTTATATAAGTGAATCAAGATAACGATCAAACACACAACACTGACACGTGATTTATCAGCTTTATGCACAAGCATCAATTCCACATTGTCTTAAGAGCTGAAAAGAGTCAGACTGTCAGTAGTGATTCTCCAATAAACACATAAACACACACAACTTATAGTGCACACAACACTGACCTGAGGAGAACAGGAGAACAAAAACCCATTCATCCTTCATCCCTGTAAAAATAAATCAATAAATAAACAAATGAGTAAATAAATAAATATTATTACTTTCACAGATCATATTGTTTTGTCATTATTACTTATGAAAGTAATAAACCTTGTCTTTGTTTGACCCAAGCTTCATATCTGACCAATATCTCGTGCCTTCATGAGAGAAATAACTAGTTTAAATAGTTTTGTTGCAGGATCCCAGATCCCACGTTATCAGACATTACCTTATAGTTTATCTTGTGTGCAGTTAAAGATGATGGGCCTAGTGTTTGTTATCGTGGTGTAAAAAAAAGTATTATAATTCATCAGTTTTCTGACCACTGGATCAGGCAGTACTGTGTCACAGAGCGACATGATGTTAAAAAGGGGCGGGGTTTTGAATGAAGCATCATCACGAGGTTACTGGATATTGTGGAACAACGTCTAGTCAAATGATCTCCTCTCCTTCCTGCAGCACTCCGACCTCTGCCTTCTGACATACCATTACATTTCATTTACTTTTTATTTCATTTAATCTCGAGCAGAATCTCTTGAGGGGTCGAAATAATCTGTCTTCTTTTTAACCAAATATAAAACAGTTAAGCAGGAAATAAACACACACACACACACACACACACACACACACACACACACACACACAACTCCTTGTATACTCTCTGAATTGAGAAAGGTAAGGTAACTGAAATAAGCTGAACCCCTCCCCCTCCCGAAAAATCGATTTAAAACAACATTTCACTGTTATACAGGAGTTTGTGCATTATTTCTTATTCTATGTGTTCTAATACACTGCTGTAATTATTACTATGAAAAGAACTGAAAGTACAACTCAACTACAAACATGTAAACAAGTACGATATCCATACCTGTAATGTTCCTCATGGACGTTACTGGTGCAGAGAATAGTGATAAATCCTCCCGGGGTGTGTGTGTGAGTTTGTTTATGCGTCTTTCTGCTCTTCTTCTTCTTCTCCTCACCTTCTGCTCCTGAACTGGACAGACGTCTGATTATATCCCTGTCCTCTTTCATCAACCCCTCCCATCCCTTTGTCTTCCCTGTTTATCTCAGCAGCAACATCTGAGCAGCCGGTTCTGATGAACAGGAAACACTGAACACTTTGTATGAGACTGTAAAATTATATATGTATAAATATCTGACTAGAGATGACCACTGAGTCCTGAAACTTGTTTTCTGATTTTTTTCTATTGAATGTTATCAACTTCATATTGACAGAATGATGATTATAATGCTCACACACTGCATATGTATTATACATTCCTTCTTCTATATTTCCTCTCAGCTCTTTTTCATACTGCCCTCGAACCAGATATTATCTCAGGATCAGTAACGTGACAATTTCAGACCTGTGTGTTTCCAGGTGAAGACTATGTTCATACCCAGTAACAGGAAATGGACTGTGTTTTGCATCTTGGATTATGTGAGGAGTTCATTTGATTAATGTACATAATGTAGCTGTGTGTGTGTGTGTGTGTGTGTGTGTGTGTGTGTGTGTGTGTGCGTGTGAGTGATGACATTGCTTAAAATCTTTATGTTTCATGCCTCATATCATATTTATAATTTCCACAATACATTACCTGCACATGTACATCCACCTCTCCCCTCAATTCCAGACAGTTTGGTTTTAGCAAAAGTTTTGTTTCTTTATTGATTCATTTAATTAATAAATGTATTTATTTATTGCGATATTGAATTGCGTAAGGAAACTTGCATTAAAGGTTACAGATAGTTGAGATTATTGTGAGGAGCAGGTCTGTTGTATTTGTCTCTATTCTACAGCGTCTCAATTTAAGTAAAATCCGACTAAATCACTTATTCTCCTTTCTACGTCCAGGTTTGATATGAGGTGTTTGGAAACTTTTTAGACACGAGTTATTGCTGAGTTATTTCAGTTAAGGTAGTTAAGGTAGAACTGCCACTCTGTACCAGCTCGTCTGATAAAGACAATCATGTCGTGACAAAGTCTAGAAGTCACCGAGATCACATATTTTCCACCATGTTTGGTGTGAACATCAACTGAAGCTCTTGACGTGGATCTTAATAATTTTATGCATTGTGCTGCTGCCACATGACTGGATAAAAGGATAATTGCACAACTGAGTAAGTGTACATGCATTTATTGATTTATTTATTATTTACTTGAATTTATTCAAAGGCACTGACCACGCTGAAGCTCATCTGGTACTTCTAAATGAGTAAAAGGATTTTATCGAGCATTTTTCGTAATTTCTCTAGTTAAGAATTGAGCTCTAAGTGGAGTTAAAACACTGAACTGCTTCATTTTCGAAGTAATATTACACAAATACATTATTATAAGTTGTTTCAAGGCCAAAAATTGTTCAAATTAAAATGTTGCTTTTGGGCACAGTTTTGGTCCGAGAACTCAGGGTTTGCGTGCTGTTTCTATGGGGAATATAGGGTTGTGGGACATAATACTGTGGGAACTAAGGGATAAGAGGGTTAACACTGATCCTAACAGTGTATAACTGTGTGTACGTATTTACAGAAAATGTATACAGGTGTGTACAGGTCATTATAAATAATATTAAATAACTACAAAAAAAAAACTCAAACAAAAACACTTCAACAGGATTCGTGAGATTTATTTTATTTCAGAAACTAATTCCAATAATCATTACACTCCATATTCAGTATTAAAAACATATTAAAAATGGTACATGACAGGTATAGAGACACCGACGCCCCCTGATTAAAAATACAGTTAAAATACACTCATTTATTCATATTTAAAAACAGAGAGATTTTGAATTAAATGAATAACAATAGAGACACATCCACAAATGTATTAAACAAATTGCAGAGCTTTCTAGAATCATAAATATCTTTATCATCAATGTATTTATCTGTTACAAACATCCTGTATTTATGACTTTATGGTGTTATTTGCTCATAGAAGATTTTTTAAGATGAAATATTAGGTAGATGCTTACAGATTAATTATCCAGAAAGAATAATAAAATAAATGTGTACACCAAACACACTGAAGTGTGATACAAGTAAATACCTTCACCCTGATTCACCCAAAACCCCCCTATATTATTATAGAAAACATATTATTATAGTGAGTATCATCTGCATGAATAACATAATGCTTGGAAAATATGAAAGGAGTATGTGTGACACACAGATTACATACAGGATCAAAGATTTTGATTGATAGAACTTTTTTTTATCTATATGACAAAAAATGATGCACAGATGGTGCTCAGACTTCATGTTTGATTAAATGTGTTAGAAGAAATATATAGAAAATGTTTATGATATCATGAACTACTACGGCGAAAACACCTCACTGACTAACCTTCATAGGTAGAGCAGATGAAGTTGAGTGTGTTGCTCTGAGGCAGGCTGATCCACTGCTGATCTCCTACAGACTGCACTGCTCCGGTTCTCTCCTCATGGCTGCAGTCTTCGAACCCTGTCCTGTTCCCCGGGGCCCAGTCCTGGTAGCAGATCATCTCTCCAGTCACCCAGTACCAGAAGCCCAGAGCGCAGGTGTGACGCAGGCCGAGCCACACGTGTTCAGTGGAGGCGTTTTGAACCACTTCCTTCACCCAGAGCTGCATCTCCTCAGTGCGCACTGAGACCAGGTCATAATGATGGTTCCTGCAGTATCTCAGAGCTTCTTTCCAGGTCAGATTCTTCATAATCAGGACCAGCTTATCTGGACATACAAGGGGAAAAAAGTCTATAATATATACAGTGTGAAATTCTGCAGCCAGTGTTATATATCAGAGGGACAGTCTTTCAAAAAAATAAAAAATAAAACACAGACATAACTAAACCTGTGTCGACTAATAGTGTGCACTATGAAATAAATAGACATGTTGAATAAGTGTAATGTGACTCACTCTCATGACAGATGAAGGGGAGTTTTTCTGTGCAGTTCACATCAGTCCAGTGGTCTTGATCAGACACAGACACTGCAGTACAGTTCAAACCTCCACTGGGTTTGTCAGAGCTCCAGTATCTGAATGAGGAATTACTCTGATCTGACCACTTCCAGGAGTCAAAAAACAGACCAATCCAAACATGATCTGAACTTTGAATCACTTTCCTGATCTCCTCATTCTCAGTTTGGTTCCTCACACTGACCAGGTCGGTGTGTTTCTCTCTGCAGTAGGTCTGAGCAGCACGCCAGGTCTTTGTCTCATTAATAAACTTGTATCTATTAGTGTTTGTGTTCTTTTCTGAAAGACATTTAATTTACATCATGAACAACTCATTCATCACTAAATCAGATTTCTGCCATTAAAATAACATCAGTCCAATAAAAATTTAAGTACACATAATAATTCACACTATCTTAACAATTTTTTTTCATTAATATAAAGCCATTAAGTTTATTTATCTTGCTCATTATTATTATTTTTTATTAATATCTATTAGCAAGTTCTTACCATCATAACATACAAAGGATTGTAACTTATTACATTCGGCATCATTCCACATGCCATTATTATTGTTTGTGTACATCTCAACACAGAACTCATTTCCCCCTTTTTTGTTTGGTTCTCCACTACTCCAGTTTCTGTAAGTGTCTCTGCCTCTGTAGAAAGTTTGGTCTGTCAGAGACCACTGCCATTTCCCAATGCCCTCTCTCTGTAGACCGATCCAAGCTTTCTTTACAGTTTCCATCTTAAGTGTGTAATTCAGCTTCTTCATCTCTCCTATGTCGTTGATGGAGGCCAGATCAGTGTATTTCACTCTGCAGTAATTCTGAGCTTCACTCCAGGTTTTATTCTCATTCACAAAGTGATAGCGATGAGGAATATATGCTCCTATACCACATACTACTGTGAGACACATCAAATATTAATAATATATTTTTTAAAAGATCATTATGGGTGCTGTACCATGAAAGACCAAAAGCACAAATGCCACAGAAATGTGTCTGGATTCTCATAAATAAACACACAAATTAAATCATAATCACACTTATATAAGTGAATCAAGATAACGATCAAACACACAACACTGACACGTGATTTATCAGCTTTATGCACAAGCATCAATTCCACATTGTCTTAAGAGCTGAAAAGAGTCAGACTGTCAGTAGTGATTCTCCAATAAACACATAAACACACACAACTTATAGTGCACACAACACTGACCTGAGGAGAACAGGAGAACAAAAACCCATTCATCCTTCATCCCTGAAAAAATAAACAACATAAATACAATATTCACAGTATATCATTTATGCTGTCTAGTAATGGTGTTCGAGATTCCAACCAGGAACCGCTTCGCCCCTCTCCGTCAGACCAGACCTAATGCTGTGATCGTCGGGGACTCCATTGTGCAGAACGTCCGTGTAGCCTCATCTAAAGGTAAGGTGCACACACACTGTTTTTCTGGTGCTCGTGTCCTTGAAGATGCTGCGTAGGTATCCGGGATCCTGAAGAAGGACGAGCGCATTGGAGCGGTTGTGCTGCACGCGGGAACCAACAACATCAGGCTGCGGCAGATGGAGGTTCTGAAGAGGGACTTCTCCAGCCTGATTGAGACGGTACGAGGCAGATCACCCACTGCGAAGATAATGTTTCCACCTCCATGTTTGACAATGGGGATGGTGTTCTTGGGGTCATTGGCAGCATTCCTCCTCCTCCAAACACGGTGAGTTGAGTTGATGCCAGAGAGCTCCATTTTGGTCTCATCTGACCACCAGAGAACAACTGGGTGAAAGTGTTGTGGTCAGATGAGACCAAAATGGAGCTCTTTGGCATCAACTGAACTCGCTGTGTTTGGAGGAGGAGGAATGCTGACAATGACCCCAAGAACACCATCCCCACCATCAAGCATGGAGGTGGAAACATTATGCTTTGGGGGTGTTTTTCTGCTAAGGGGACAGGACAACTTCACCGCATTGAAGGGACGATGGATGGGGCCATATACTGTCAAATCTTGGGTGAGAACCTCCTTCCCTCAGCCAGGACATTGAAAATTAAAAGTAATTACTAAATCGTTACCAAGTACTAAGTCATGTTTTGCAGAGGGGTCAAATACATATTACCCTCATTAAAATGCAAATCAATTTATAACATTTTTGACATGCGTTTTTCTGGATTTTCTTGTTGTTATTCTGTCTCTCACTGTTCAAATAAACCTACCATTAAAATTATAGACCGATCATTTCTTTGTTAGTGGGCAAACGTACAAAATCAGCAGGGGATCAATTACTTCTTTCACTCACTGTACTAGAGATCCAGATCCTTTCTACCTCTGGATGGAGCTCAAATCTTCTCCAATTCTGGTTCCTCTAAAGGTTTCTTCCTCTTAAAACATCTTAGGGAGTTTTTCCTTGCCACCTTCGCCACTCAGTGGGTTGCTCAGTTGGGATGAATTCACACCTTTAATATCCATATACCGTATTGATATTTCTGTAAAGCTGCTTTGAAACAATGTCTATTGTAAAAAGTGCTATACAAATAACATTGAATTGAATTTAATTGAATACTTTAACTAAAATGAGTGCGGGTTAAATTTACATTAAATATGAGTTTAGTTGAAGTACACGTACAAGTCCAAAACATGAAATATTTTCACTTAAATTTGGTGAAATGAATTGAGTTAGAGAAAGTCTGAACATTTATTAGATCGGCCGAGATAAACAATAGTCCACAAGCTATGGTGGAGAATCACCTAGTCCCCTCCCCATTTGAATTTGTCAAGCCACGCCCCACGTTACACCTTTCTCCTACACCTACGTCCGAGAGAATGCCTTCGTTTATGAACATGAAAATAGCAGGATGGTGCAAATGAGAAAAAAAAAAAAGTCTTTGACCCAAAGAAAATAGCGAAATTAAGCAGAAATTACGCTCAGGCTGGGATTAAAATACGAACAAACAAACAAACAAACAAACAAACAAACAAAGACACACACACACACACACACACACACACATCGACACACCTTGTATACTCTCTGAATTGAACAGTAAGGCAACTGAAATAAGTATTAAAAAACCCCAAAAATCTTATTATTTAAAACAACATTTCACTGTTATACAGGAGTTTGTGCATTGTTTCTTATTCTATGTGTTCTAATACACTGCTGTAATTATTACTATGAAAAGAACTGAAAGTACAACTCAACTACAAACATGTAAACAAGTACGATATCCATACCTGTAATGTTCCTCATGGACGTTACTGGTGCAGAGAATAGTGATAAATCCTCCCGGGGTGTGTGTGTGAGTTTGTTTATGCGTCTTTCTGCTCTTCTTCTTCTTCTCCTCACCTTCTGCTCCTGAACTGGACAGACGTCTGATTATATCCCTGTCCTCTTTCATCAACCCCTCCCATCCCTTTGTCCTCCCTGTTTATCTCAGCAGCAACATCTGAGCAGCCGGTTCTGATGAACAGGAAGCACTGAACACTTTGTATGAGACTGTAAACCGGTGACACGATGACTGAGACGTTTCTTTTTAATATCTCACCAGAGATTTCTGTTTTTTAATGGTTTCAGTATTGTTAGTGTTTTGTTGGCAAAATTATGAGTTTAACTTTAAAATTCTGTGTATTTATTATTTTACTTTTCCATACGGCCATAAAAACAGATATAATCTCAGTACCAGAAGCGTCACAGTTCCAGGAACTGACCCAGCGATCAGGAAGTTTACAGCACAAGGATTTTGTGTATATTTAGGTGACATTTATTTGAATAAAGTTGTTTTCCAACTCACATTTGCATAAAATCCACAGGTGAACAGGGAGAGCTGAATGAACAGCCTGTAAGGTTACACAACTGTAAGTGTACAAATATTTAAGGTCATGGTAAAGGCAGGGTCTGTATTTGCTGCTACTTTACAATATGCATGTTTGAGTAAAATCTTAAAAACTTCATTTGAAATCATATGAGATGAATACCCCATGGATGAACCACTGCCCCACACTGGAGTATTTTTTTGTTATTATTATTATTCATTAATTAATTTATTTATTTATTTTAACAGCATTCTGTGTAAACCAAAATGTTGCTCAAAGCAATAATTGTGACTCCATTTCCCTAAATCTGTGTGTACAGTATAAATGTGTGTACAGTACTTCTGCAAATGATAACTAATATAAAGTAAATTAAAATAAAAAAAGCCAAAGAATACTTTATTACTATAACATTATTTCAATAGTTATTACACTTCTTAATCTAATGCCTCAGATATGATATGATTGGACATGGCAGCAATATTGAGAGACCAACAAATTAAAACGCAAAACGTTGGCAAAATAGTCTCAAGCATTTTTGCTGGTTTGTGACATAAACATTTTTGTTTGTGCTGCTTCAGTCTTGGAGATATTAAAAGAATATTTATAGGTCATTCAGAGATCACTCAGCCCCCCACAGGCTCCAAATTCACCCCAAATGTTCTCAGTCGTTTGTGCCGATAAAAGTTTTGCTTTTGTGACTGTCTTTTTTTTCAACAATACAGTTGAAGTAACAAGATAAAATTAAATTGACAAAACAAATCACATGAAATAATCACGTTCATGTAAATGTTACCTATCCACTGTGCATTTTCAACTTTTAAGGGACACCGCAGATCAGATGATGTGTGAAATGTAACACGAACTCCTAGGTAAGTGTTTTTACTTGTTACTGTAAATGTTATGAGAATAACTGTCGTAATATTATCATTGTCATAGATAAATACACGCACCATAATCTGTTTGCTGTAGCTCTGTTTATACATACATAGACTGTGTGTGTGTGTGTGTGAGTGTGAGTGTGTGTGTGTGTGTGTGTGTGTGTGTGTGTGTGTGAGTGTGAGAGTGTGTGTGTGTGTGTGTGTGGAAACTTATGACTCAATGAATTAAGAATTAAGCCAAAATGATTTTACTTGTGAAATTAAATTACTGTGTATTATCAAACATGCTTTGACCCAAATAATGGACCTTTAAGAACAAACTTAAAAACACTTAATACTGACAAGCCACTATCTGTCTTTAAACCAAGACTTGGATGGTGCAAACACCAACACCATCAAGCCCGACTTCCAGAAAAGCAGAGCTGACTTCTCCAAGCAGGAGTAGGAAAACGTGGGTGTGTGACCTACAACAAAAATACTTGAATTTGTGAAAGTAAATTAAAACTATTGTAGCAATGTGGCTCGTTTTGCTAGATCATGCCAACTACGCCACCTGTAGCAATGTGGCTCGTCTATATCGATTAAGACCAACTACGCCACCCTGAATAAACGGGGAAAAATAACCCAAATAAGGACACGCAAGTACGTTCCACTTAAAACAGACAAGAGGCATTGGTTTCCATACAAAAACATTTTATTTTAAGATTAAAAAGAATGGCCAATAACTATTTTAAAAAGGAGCAGAAAACACAATCAAGTATTGGTTAAATAAAACAGTCACAAAGGGATTTAACAAATGATCCTAGGAGGACTGAGGCTTCCTGTGTAAAGAGCAGGCTAGTACAGAAGCACCAGCTTTACAAAAGGGAAAAGCACCACACTAATCAGAATACCCACAAAATTCACTGCAAATAAACACAGCAATAATAACGACCCTTAATTAAGTACAAAGCCGCCCAAGGTACAGAAAAAGACCCTCAAAAAGGCCCCCAGCCTCAGGAAGCACTCAGCTCCTACAAGGAAGAAAAAAAAAAAAGACACAAAATCAATTATAATCTGCTCAAAGCAGACAAACAAAAGAACACCAAACAGAAACATGTACTGTCGCAAAATCAGATAACTCACACTCAACTGATTACAAGTACCAAAGCTGACCAAAATCACTACTACCACATAGCAATATCAGTATAACTGATAAAACAGATACAATACCGTCGAGTTACAGGAGACTGATCTCAGAGCAGAGTAGAACCAAACAGCAGAACCAAACAGCAGAACCAAACAGCAGAACCAGACAGTCAAGCAGCGGAGTAGAACCAAACAGCAGCGTGGCTCCATGAGTGAGGGGGAGTCGCTATACTGAAATGACCACATCTCACTCAGCCCGGCTTTTTTTTTGTCTTTGTTTATTTATTCATTTTCACATGATTCATTTACATATGATTCATTTTCCATTTTCCTTAACGCATGCCAAATCAAGGACCCTAAGAACAGACAGGTGTTACAACCTCAATTTGGAAAGCATGCAAGATAGTTTAGCTCAAGTACCAGAACTAAATGATTTACCTACCGTGATCCGATGACATGATACTCACGATGGTACATACGAAAGTCATGACAACGCGTCTTTAATAGTTGTGATGACAACAGCGCGCGCGTCCGACCGAAGCTAATTTAAATTACCATGCTACACAGTTGGGAGCCTTGACGCCGGCACCGCGCACTGAGTATGAGCAGCATATCACGCCCACACACAGTCTCAGTAGCCCAATGTCACACTAAACAAATAAAACTCATGGTAAATAGACAACACTAGCATCACACAGCTAAGCAAAAAAGCTAAAAACACATACCTCTGTAGTCTGTAGCAACCAAAGGAAGGGGTGGGATTTCGACCATGGCACATTCTAAGAGGCCTTAACGACCATTTATATACTGTGGTAGGGAGAGAGCCCATTGGCCACGTAGTTAATAAGGGTGACGTTTTTACCACGACACACACCCCACTACACAATGTTATCAATCTTTCGTGTATAACACAGCATGTGGGTACATTTAGTTATTTTCTGACATTCCTGTCACTCCACTTCTCAGGTCATCATACATCTCCCAGACACATGGAGATCTCCTTCAGTAGGCCACATAATGTCCAAGTGCATCCTGGGTTAAGCCTCCTCTGAAAGCAATGACTGTCCTTAAAGTAAATCTCTCTCCTTGGAGGATCAGATTGGAGGGAAATTCACACAAAGGAAATTCAAAAGTCCAGCAATCTTTCGGTCTGGGGGAAAGGGACCCTGACTCAAAATCAGTGTCATCACTACTGCCACCTGCTTCATGATCACTTTCATAAATAAACCCTGAAGCACTCCAGATGTTGTGTCTGTTCAAGATTACAAATGTATATAGAGCCTTTGCAGTGATCTTGTTTTCTAGCTCCTCACTAAGCTCTGTCCAGATGCTCTGATTAGGAGTAACAACGTTACCATTTTGGACTATGGCCTCTTTTGATGAACAGAGGACTGTGAACATGGAATCCCTGTCCACTGCTGGTTTCTTGGGCATCTGGCATAAGCAGAACATAATTACACACTGAAATAATCCTTACTGAAAAAATGTCATGTACAGTATAAACCTGTTTTCATGTATTACTATTTGCCAGAACACAAGGAAAATATAATCTAGTAATAATATATAAGGATATTATATCTTATATTAGGACCAATATGGTAATGTTGACCCCTAGATGCACAACGTATTCAAAAAAGTAACATGGGTACCATGTGCAGCTGTAATTAGCATTTCATAGGTCTATTAGTCATATTAGTATTAGCAATGAGTTTTCTGTTCAATAAACATTTACAATCTTAGCTCTCCTGAATGTTGTAGCATTATGATTGAAGTTAATTAATAATATTGTATCTGACAGTGTTAAAACATTGTACTTACACTGGCCAGAATTTTGATTTAGTAACTATATCGACTTTTCCTGTACTAATTTAACCCTCTTACCCTTAGTTCCCACAGTATTATGTCCCACAACCCTATATTCCCCATAGAAACAGCACCGCCCAACCCTGAGTTCCCGGGCCAAAACTGGCCCCCAAAAATCAAAATTTTAATTTTAAAATTTTTTGGGCCTTGAAACAAATTATAATAATGTATTTGTATAATATTACTTTGAAAATGAAGCAGTTCAGTGTTTTTACTCCACTTACAGCACAATACTTTAATTAGAGAAATGTATGAAAATGCTCGATAAAATCCTTTTACTCATTTAGAAGTACCAGACGAGCATCAGCGTGGTCAGTGCCTTTGAATAAATGCATTTTAGCGCCAAAAGTCAACTTTCTGGTGATAATCAGACCAGCAGGTACTGTTTTTGCGCAATGCACAGAAATTGTCGTGATTCCGGCAACGAGAAACAGTTTTTGATTCTTTGTGGCGGTTGTTCTTTTTTTCAACGGAAGTATTTGTCACTATCAGTTTCGGTTTCAACATCGCCTGAACTGAACACTGATGTCACTATCTAGAATCCTTGCTCATGTGTAACTGTGTATGTTTTCTTTTTTTTTCACTGTTTTAGATGTACCTGTGTTCACTGTAGGTGTAACTTTAGCTGGAACATGATTAGTGTCACGTAGCGAGGTCGAGGCAGAAGCAAGTGCAGATAATGACATTTATTTAGACAAACATACTATGAAACAAAGACACTAAGACAACTTGGTATAACACTGTGGCATGAAACAAAACACCGAGACATGAACGACAAGAGTCTAGGACAACGAAAGACAAGCAAAAAGTGCCGACAATGACTATATATACACACGAGTGCTCATTAACAAAACGTGAATCAGGTGCAGGTGGTCATGTGACAGGTAGTGCAGTGCAGTGGCTGATGGGAACTGGAGTCCAGAGTCTCATGATACATGACATAACCCTCCTCCAAAATTATACATCCCAAAATTATACGTCCTCAATCTGGTGGTCCTGGCCCCCTGGGCAAAAAGTCCTCAGCAAAACCAGGAGGTTGAGCGGCTTCCACAACGGCACAGGGAGGCAGAGAGACGTCCTCGGCAGAACATGAAAGTGGGAGTTCTCCGTGAGGCCCAAGGAAGGAAGGAAGGGGGAGCAGGAAGGGGGAGTGAGATACTGAGTGAAGGAAAGAAAAGGAGCAACGTCTTTAGCGGAATATGGAGGCAGAGTGATGTCCTCAGTGAAGCAGGAAGGCAGAGCGACGACCTCAGCCAAGCAGGAAGGCAGAGCAACGTCCACAGCCGAGCAGGTAGGCAGAGCAACGTCCACAGCCGAGCAGGTAGGCAGGTCGACGTCCACTGCCGAGCAGGTAGGTAGAGAGACGTCGTCAGCCGAACAGAAAGGCAGAGCGACATCCTCAGCTGAACAGGAAGCCAGAGTGACATCCTCAGCTGAACAAAAAGCCAGAGCGACGTCCTCAGCTGAGCAAGAAGGCTGGCAACCTTGAGGTAGCTGAACAGTGGGGAATTCTTGAGGAGATGGAGCGACGTCTCACACGGAACATGGAAGCAGAGTGACATCCTCCACAGAACATGAAGGTTGAACGTGAGCCATAATAGGCGAGGGAAGGTGGGAGTTGGTCTCAGCCCTGACCACAGATTCCCCCTCCTGTCGGCGTGGCATGATGTAGTCCTTTATGAACACAGGGTGTGGCCTTTATGGAAGAGTGGCAAGAAGAAAGCCATTTCTCAAAGATATCCATAAAAAGTCTCGTCTAAAGTTTGCCACAAGCCACCTGGGAGACACACCAAACGTCACACCAAACGTTGAGAAATGGCTTTCTTCTTGCCACTCTTCCATAAAGGCCAGATTTGTGCGGTACGACTGATTGTTGTCCTATGGACAGACTCTCCCACCTCAGCTGTAGTTCTCTGCAGTTCATCCAGAGTGATCATGGGCCTCTTGGCTGCATCTCTGATCAGTCTTCTCCTTGTCTGAGCTGAAAGTTTAGAGGGAGCCGCCAGGTCTTGGTAGATTTGCAGTGGTCTGATACTCCTTCCATTTCAAAATGACTCGCTTGCACAGTGCTCCTTGGGATGTTTAAAGCTTGGGAAATCTTTTTGTATCCAAACCGGCTTTAAACTTCTCCACAACAGTATTACGGACCTGCCGGGTGTGTTCCTTGGTCTTCATGATGCTCTCTGCGCTTTCCCAGAACCCTGAGACTATCACAGAGCAGGTGCATTTATACAGAGACTTGATTACACACAGGTGGATTCTATTTATCACCATCAGTCATTTAGGACAACATTGGATCATTCAGAGATCCTCGCTGAACTTCTGGAGTGAGTTTGCTGCACTGAAAGTAAAGGAGCCGAATAATTTTGCACGCACCACTTTTCAGTTTTTTATTTGCTAAAAAAGTTTAAAATATCCAATAGATTTCGTTCCACTTCACAATTGTGTCCCACTTGTTGGTGATTCTTCACAAAAAATAAAAATTTTATATCTTTATGTTTGAAGCCTGAAATGTGGCAAAAGGTTGAAAAGTTCAAGGGGGCCGAATACTTTCGCAAGGCACTGTAACTAAGTTTATCAACAACATTCATGCTTGGATCAGCTTCATCGTAATGACCGCATAATGGCGTAATGTACGGTGCGCCCTGATAATAATTAAAAATAATAATTATATAAGTAAGTAATCGTAGCAGAGTAATGCCGGATTACCAGCTTTACGGGATAACGTTATACACTGTAAAGCTGCTATATCGGCTTACGGGTATTTGGCGTAGACCGACCAACCGTGGTTTGTCATCCGTACAGGAATAGTTTAAAGACTAAAAAGTTTAAAGTTTAAAGTTTAAAAAATTAGCACCCTGGTATAATGATCTAACGCGATCATTAAACAGAAATCTAGACAATTAGAACGTAAATGGCGCCAAACCAAGCTGGAGATATTTCAGACAGCAATGAAGGAGAGCCTACTGCAATATAGGAAATCTCTTGCAGATGCTAAAAGATCTACTTCTCCACCTTAATAGGAGACAACCAAAACAATTCCAGATTCCTCTTCAACACGTTAGCAAAACTAACTAAGAATAAAACCACTTCAGAGGAAAACATTCGATCATTTCATAGCGCGTGACGGATTTCATGAAATTTTTCATTTATAAAATTGAAAATATTAGAGATGAAATACAGGCCATTAAATTACAACGGTCAGTAATATAACAAACACATTAGATGACAATGTGGCAATACCGGATCAATGTTTATAGTGTTTTGCTCCGCTGTAGAGACCGAACCTAGCTACACTAATCTCATCAGCCAATTCATCAACCTGCATACTAGATCCCATACCTGCATGTTTGTTTAAACAGATTTGTCCAGGACTAATTAAGTCACTTTTAAATATAGTAATTATTCCTCCCTAACCATTGGTTATGTACCTACATCTCTTAAATTAGCAGTTATTAAACCACTGATAAAAAAACCTGACCTTGACCCGTCTCAATTGTCCAGCTATAGACCAATATCAAATCTCCCTTCATCTCTAAGATTTTAGAAAAGGTTGTAGCAAAGCAGTTATGCTCATACTTAGAAAGGAACAACATTCATGAAATGTATCAGTCAGGATTTAGACCTCATCACAGCACAGAGACAGCACTAGTTAAAGTAGTAAATGACCTTCTTCTGACCTCTGATCAAGGTTGTGTCACGCTGCTTTTCAACCTTAGTGCAGCTTTTTGATACTATAGATCACACTATTCTCCTTGATAGATTAGAAAATGTTGTTGGCATTAAGGAAACAGTCCTCTCCTGGCTCAGGATTACTGGCACGTAATTTGATTTGGACTCCAGTCTATCATTTGATGCTCATGTAGATAATATTACTAGGATAGCGTTCTTTCATCTCAGAAATATTTCTAAGATAAGAAACATACTGTCACTACATGATGCAGAAATACTAGTTCATGCATTCGTCACCTCTAGATTGGATTACTGTAATGCCTTACTGTCTGGATGTTCCAGTAGGAATATAAATAAACTCCAGTTAGTCCCGAATGCAGCTGCTAGAGTCCTTACTAGAACTAGAAGATACGACCACATCACCCCGATCTTATCCACACTGCATTGGCTCCCTGTAAAATCTCGCATTAAGTTTAAAATACTTCTATTAACCTATAAAGCACTACACGGTCTTGCACCACAATATCTAAGCGACCTTCTGGTTTTATATGATCCTCCACGCCTACTCAGATCAAAAGGTGCAGGCTATTTGACATTACCTAGAATAGTGAAGTCTACTGCAGGGGGAAGAGCCTTCGCTTATAGAGCCCCACAGTTATGGAACAATCTTCCTATTAGTGTTCGGGACTCAGACACAGTCTCAGTGTTTAAATCTAGGCTTAAAACCTATTTGTTTACTCAAGCTTAACCTGACTAGATTATATCTCACTACTTCACAGTCCTAATCGTTTTTCTCCCTCTCTCTCTTTTTGCCGAGCCCCACACGAATTTATGGAGATATTGGAGATCCAGATCCCCTCTGCCTCTGGATGAGCCCAAATCTTCTGCTGGGACTACAGCTGCTCCTAAGGCCATACTTCTCGTTTTCACATTATCTGTGTTACCTTCACATTCTGTGTTACCCAGATGAGGATGGGTTTCCCTCCTGAGTCGGGTTCCTCTCAAGGTTTCTTCCTCAAAAAACATCTTAGGGAGTTTTTCCTTGCCACCGTTGCCACTCAGTGGCTTGCTCAGTTGGGATAAATTCCATTTGTTTTATACCTGTTTGTCTCTCTTTATCTGTTTCTGACTGTTTAAACCTGTTTTTTATTTCTATAAAGCTGCTTTGAGACAATGACTATTGTAAAAAGCGCTATACAAATAAAATTGAATTGAATTGAATTGAAAAGTCTTCAGCAACTCTACTCTAAAATTGTGCTCACACCGAGGAGATTTGGGCCTATAATTCAACATCTAATCTTTTAAAAACGGAAGAAGCACACACGGAACTGGAACTTTTTTTGGCACAAACCAAAAAACAATGGAGATTATCTGGGGTGAATTTGGAATGTTTGGGGGGGGGGGGCGGCTGAGTGAACTCAGAATGAGGATGAAATTTTCACCAGACATCAGTACTGCCTCAAGAAATCGGGAAATCTAAAGATGTCTGGCTCCAGTTTCCAAATTGGACAGTGATGATGGCATCCCTCATCTTGAACACTAACATACCGGGCACAATATGGGCTATATAAGGTTGAAGCACGGCAAGTAACATGTACACTGTAATAAGCTAAAGTAAATTATAGTCATCCTGTGTCCTGTAAATAATATCCTCAGAAAAGGATGAAGGGACATGGCCACTCAGTCTAGCATTATTTTAGCAAACTGTGATAACAACTACGATAAGTTCTGCAATACAACACACCCAGTAACCAATGTTTAAGGCTGGAAGAGCATGGCATTTTACACAAAAGTTGAAAAATCAATTAACTAGTCATCCCAGTAGCTCCATTACTTATAGTATGTTGAATATAGAATATATATTTACTTTTATAAGATGTCCCTACTGTAACCCATTCCATTACACATGTTATTATTAATCTATTGTTCAACTGTGATCAGCTCTTTTTCCAGTGACTAAATGTGAGAGCTCAAGGACGTTACTCCCCTTAACATTCCTAGATCAGTAATACACCTGGGAGAGTCTCGTCTTGGGCTGTGGGCTCCCCTGCATTGTACTACTCTGTGGTCAGAGACTCCCTGATTGGGGACATCCACCGCCCCATATAGCACAAAAAATGTTCCTGGACATTATCAAGTATGGTCTGCAGTGGATCACTGATTGCATTCTACACGACAAAAATCCTGAGATCTGGGTGTTCTTTGGACAAGCCTGACATTGAATGGACTTATGCTCTGCTCCTGTAATATGGCTGGCAAACTACAACAAGGACTTTGTCTTACAAGTGACTGACTTCTGGGAATTCTCATTGGTGTGGATCTCGTGTGGTGGACCGAAATAAAAACTGGACCCTTACTTTTCCTCTCTCGCGGCTGTTCGTCTTTTTACTATCTCCAATTGGGTTTACGGATGTGAGTATTTGCTTCTAATTTTAATTGTCTTTGGGTAATAGGCTAAATTCGGGCCTTCACTCTCTAGACCACAAGGATATGCTATGTCCTATCAATCAGCTAAGTCAAAACATTCTCATCCTGTATGTAAAACAACAATATCCCATATCAGAATTGAAAGCCCTTGATATTGATGTTATTGTTAATTCTCTGTTACAGCAAGGTGTTCTGAAGCCCTGTGTGAGCCCATATTATATAACACACCTCTTAAATCCTGCTCCTAAGCCTGATGTCACTGGACGAGTTACACAAGACCTCATGTGATAGCTGTGTTTCAATGTTGAATTTTTCCTGTTTCTAATACATTAATAGCTTCACACCATGCGTGGTTTAGAGTGGTAGAGTATGCTCTTTTGGTTTCAGTGTCCAGCCACTGTTTGCATTTAAGCAAGGGGACGCCAGTTGACCTGGACACACCTGCTGGTGTGGTGAGACAAGACTCTGAGACTCTGAGACTCTTTGCAAGATTCCATGTCACAGACGACGCCAGTCAGAAGCTTGCTGCTGAACTGCAATCTTGAGACTTTTGGAACATCTAGCTCACAAAGGATTCAAGGTTCCAAGTACAACATTGCACCTATGTAAAACAGTCAAAAGTCAAATGTTTGGGTTTTCTCTTATCAAAAGGACAGAGAAGGGTGTCGGATGGCCGGAGGCGGTTGTCATGACTTCTCAACTGCCCACTACAAAACATCTCAGGGCCATCGTTGAACATTTGATCCATGTTGACTTCTGGGACACATACTTATGGGACACACTCACAACTGACACTGTTTCTGCATTTAAACATTAAAAACTGCTTCATGTTCCTCTCTCCAGCCCTGGGTCTGACAGACTACACGAAACTTTACCACTGCCCACGAACATTCTAGGCGTTTGGGCACAGGAACATGCTGGATTACCTGTGCGTGTCTGCGTGCAGTGGCTGTGAGTGCTGTTCTTTTTGTAATCCATGCAGAGTGATTGGTTCTGACACCCTTTGGTGTTGCACAGGTCAAATGGGTATAATCCAATATTGAAACACAACACATGATGGCTCAGCGCAGAATTTGTTCTGAAACTATTCTCTGTACTATCACAAATTTGACCATTAAATTTGTCTGCTAAATTGACACCATTCCTTTACTTGAAAATCATGATTGTTTAAAATAAATTGTTTACCAGACGTGGTAACTAAAGCACATTCATTGCCATCTAATTCAGCTCAAACTCATGTGTGCATGATATTTGAAGATCTATTTTTTACGGACTCGTGCTATGCCTTAGATGTAAGATCTAATCTATCTCTTACTGTGCTAAACCAACAACTCTCGCGATCATCAAAACAAAGGCGCATCTAACTGGCAACACTGTAGAGATACGCGGGAACGCGCTATCTGATAGACATGCAAAACTGGCGACTAAGTCCCAAACACCTCGTCCCTTTTTAATGTCTAACGTTGTTCATTTTTATACTAGTGCTTTGTTACCGGGGATGGATTTTGCCCTTATGCAATCACATGCAACCCCTGAGGATTCTGATTACTGGCAAGCACAAGGATCCTGTCCAGATCAACATGGCATCAGGTTTGATAAAGTAGGTCGTCTCTGTACTCCCACAGTTAGTTTACCGTTTGAGTATAAATGAGTATAAATTCTTCCGCTTTGAATGAATAAACGAGAAGTCTCTTTTGAACAAGCTCATATCTGTCAGTGTGTGTGTGTTCATGTTGGACTCTCCAGGCGCTCCTGACTCTGCAGCAAACCACACACACTTTCTAGCTCTTAGCAACATAGAACTAAAAGTAACTAAATGTTACTAGAAGTGAATGGTAAAACAGGCTGAAAGGCATGACGGAGATCTCAAAGGCGTAAACGGTAGATTTCTGATAGGGTGAAATCTAATGGCTTTTCTTTCCATTTTCCTCTAGCACTTTTCTGTTCCACAACGGGTGTCAAAATGGAGTGCATCCTGGGGACGTGGGATAGCCAGCTGAGGTGTAATGAGGAGAGTACTGAGAGTACTCGGGACTGGCAGGTGAGAAGAGGGAAGAAGCGTCAGAGCCCAGATCAGAGAAGGCGACATCATCCTCAGACTGAAAGTTGGAGGGAGGCTCAGGCAGAGGGTCTGTTTGTAAGAGGCATCAATACACACATTCGTGGGTGGATTCTGTATCTGAGAGGTGGGGGGAACCCCGCATTTCCATTTACAGAGGAGGTGCGAGGAACATCAAGTAGCACCGTGATGTCAGCAGTGAGATGCGCGAGCTGATAGCGAGTGTTCAGATCCAAATCCAGCACCTCCAGTAAAGGAGAGAAGGAAAAGTGACGGGCACCTAGACACACATACATGGTATTAGGCGGATATTGATGAATTGGATTCACACTTTAATATTAACACACTATGGTTTATTAGTCACAGAGAAAATAAGAGAGAGCAGCTAATGAAACGCACACGTATGGACACACACACACACACACACACACACACCCAGAGGTCACCAACGCACACACATAACATTAAAACTCTATAAGAATAATAAAAAGGAGTATTAAGATATTATAAGGATAATATAAGGAGTAGTAGGATATGTAGGATATTAGAAGGATAATATAATGATATTATGAAGTCGGGAGTACAGTAAACCACTTGGGTTGTTTTTCATCACATGGTACTGAAAGACTTCATATAACTGAAGGAAGGATGAATGAAGCCCTTTACCGGGAGGTTCTTGAGATATTCCATCTAGGAATGAAAAAAAATGAATTTTCCCCCACCTCATCAGCCTGACTCGAATCCAACGAACAAGAAGATTTGATAATGAGTGTTTATTGGTCACGTATACATCACAGCACAGTGAAATTCTTTTCTTCACATACCTCAGCATGTTAGGAAGTTGGGGTCAGAGTGCAGGGTCAACCATGATTCAGCAAGCCTTTCGCATAGAGGGTTAAGGTCCTTGCTCAAGAGCCCAACAGTGGCAGTTTGGCAGTGCTGGGGCTTGAACCCCTGACCTTCTGATCAGTAACCCAGAGCCTGCCCCAATATGGCAACATGATTTAAAGACAATATGATTAGAACAATGGACCAAAATCACAGCTGAATACTGCAACCCATTAATTTCTTCAAACTGGAAGTGTCTTGAAGCTGTCATTACAAACAAAGGCTTCTCCACTAAGTTTTAAATAAATTTCAGTTAGTGTGTTCAATACTTTTCTTCCTGTGTCATTCCACTTTATTACACATAACTTCACTTATGGACTTAAATGTTGTAAATTCTTTATATGTGTGGATTTCAGGTGAAAGTTTCATGTCACTAGCCTCATTGGAAATATATTTACTGAAAAAAATGTTGATGTGTTCACTACTTATTTGCCGCTCTGTATATGTCTGTCCTCTTTCATCAGCCCCTCCCATCCAGTCAAGACTTTATTTTCCGCTAGCATAAACACCCGAGCTGCTGGTGCTAGAAAACAGGAAGCACCAGCCACTTTGCATGAGACTCTATAAGCTGGTGACCTGATGACAGAAACCTTTAAATAAATAAATAAATGAATATCTGAGCAGAGATGACAACCGAGTGCTGAAACGTTCAGATTTATTTCCATTGAACTTTATCAAATTCATATTGACAAAATGATGATTATAATATTCACACACTGCATTTGTATTATACATTCCTTCTTCTATAGCATGACAATTTCAGACCTGTGTGTTTCCAGGTACAGACTGTTTTCAAACCCAGTCAAAGCAAATGGACCGTGTTTTGCATTTTGGTCACGTGAGGAGTTCATATGAATAATAAACAGATAGCTGTGTGTGTGTGTGTGTGTGTGTGTGTGTGTGTGTGTATGTGTGTTTTTTTGTGTGTTTGTGTGTGTGTGTGTGTGTGTGTGTATGTGTGTTTTTTGTGTGTTTGTGTGTGTGTGTGTGTGTGTGTGTGGGTGTGTTTGTGTGTGTGTGTGTGTGTGTGTGTGTTGGGGGGGGGCGGGAACGGGGAGGCTTTTTATTCAAGCATTTCCATAAAATCCATGGTGGACAGAGACCGTTGAAATAACAGCGTGCAGCTACATTGGTTTAATTTTGTATCACGTAGTGCCGAATGAAACTGAACTACACTACCCATCAGCGCCCTTTACATCACATGATCTCACCTTGTTCAGCACCACTGTATAGGTTCCAGTTTTTCAGCATCGAATTTCCAGGCTATTGCTGTTGCTGTGTGTGTGTGTGTGTGTGTGTGTGTGTGTGGTGCGTGTGTGTGTGTGTGTACCACGTTAATGCTTATAATCTGAAGCGTCTTGCCTCTTATACATAGTTCATATTGATGGTTCTTGTTTTCTCTGTTTTGTTTTCATTTGTAATTAACACAATACATTAAAAAAATAAAATAGACACTGTGTGGGATTGAAGGGAGAGGTGGATACAAGTGCAGGTAATCGTAAGTTGCGATATTGAATTAGATAAGGCAACTTGTGTTAAAAGTTACAAATAGTTAAGATTAGGGTGAGGAGCAGGGCTATTGTATTTGTTTCTGTTTTACAGCTTCTTCGTTTGAGTACGAGACGACTAATTCACTTGTAGGACGTGAGTTATTGTTGAGATAATTTAGTTACGGTAGTTAATGAGCTGAAAATCAGGGAAAAGCCCCAAAACACAGAAATAATCAACTCTCTCATCAACAAAGCATTTCTGTTCCAGTTCCAGAACTGACACTCACTGGATTCTTTTTGTTTTTCGCTCCATTCTGTGTAAACACGACAGAGTGTTATGTGTGAAAATCCCAGGAGATCATCAGTTTCTGATGTTTACTCAAACCAGCGCATCTGGTGACACAAATCATGTCGTGCCACAGTCCAGAAGTCACCGAGATTTTTGCTACCATGTTTGGTGTGAACATCGACTGAAACTCTCGACGTGGATCTTAATGATTTTATGCATTGTGCTGCAGCCACATGACTGGATAAAAGGATAATTGCACAATTGAGTAAGTGTACATGTGTTCCTAATAAAGTGGCCACTGACTGGATGTAGTTGAAGAGTTTTCTGGTGTGTAGCCATCTTGAGTTTTTGGTTTTGAACAGATGTTGGGATTAATGCTTCATTCTGTCCAGCTGTTTTTGAAATAATCTCTGAAGAAAAGTTCAGTTCTTTGTGTTACACAGATCGGAATGCGCTCTTTGAACTTTGGTGATCCAGGGAGTAAATATTAAGTTTCAACAAACTCACTATGTCTGGATGAGAGTGTGTCTGATTGGCTGTCTCACCTCATCGAGGGTCTATGATTGGTTCTACATGAAAACAACCTGCTCATAGGTCAAACACCTTCCACTCTCCAAATATGATGCTGATTTTATGATTCTACGACCTTAGATGTCATTTGGTTTTGGAGGCCAAAAGAAACAGTAAGGAATAATTTAGAAATAATTTAATTTAATTTAATTTACAAAGTATATATCGAACACTACGATTGTAATTTCATTAACACTGATCCTAACTGTGTATGTATTTACAGCAAATGTATACAGGTGTGTACAGGTCATTATAAATAATATTAAATAACTACAAAAAAACTCAAACAAACAAAAACACTTCAACAGGATACATGAGATTTATTTTATTTCAGAAACTAATTCCAATAATCATTACACTCCATATTCAGTATTAAAAACATATTAAAAATGGTACATGACAGGTATAGAGACACCGACGCCCCCTGATTAAAAATACAGTTAAAATACACTCATTTATTCATATTTAAAAACAGAGAAATTTTGCATTAAATGAATAACAATAGAGACACATCCACAAATGTATTAAACAAATTGCAGAGCTTTCTAGAATCATAAATATCTTTATCATCAATGTATTTAGCTGTTACAAACATCCTGTATTTATGACTTTATGGTGTTTTTTGCTCATAGAAGATTATTTAAGATGAAATATTAGGTAGATGCTTACAGATTAATTATCCAGAAAGAATAATAAAATAAATGTGTACACCAAACACACTGAAGTGTGATACAAGTAAATACCTTCACCCTGATTCACCCCAAACCCCCCCTATATTATTATAGAAAACATATTATTATAGTGAGTATCATCTGCATGAATAACATAATGCTTGGAAAATATGAAAGGAGTATGTGTGACACACAGATTACATACAGGATCAAAGATTTTCATAGACAGATTTTTTTTAAATCTAAATGACAGAAAAATAAAAAGACGTTGATTCTCTGATGTTGCACAGATGGTGCTCAGACTTTACGTTTGATTAAATGTGTTAGAAGAAATATATAGAAAATGTTTATGATATCATGAACTACTACAGCGAGAACACCTCACTGACTAACCTTCATAGGAAGAGCAGATGAAGTTGAGTGTGTTGCTCTGAGGCAGGCTGATCCACTGCTGATCTCCTCCAGACTGCACTGCTCCGGTTCTCTCCTCATGGCTGCAGTCTTCGAACCCTGTCCCGTTCCCCGGAGCCCAGTCCTGGTAGCAGATCATCTCTCCAGTCACCCAGTACCAGAAGCCCAGAGCGCAGGTGTGACGCAGGCCGAGCCACACGTGTTCAGTGGAGGCGTTTTGAACCACTTCCTTCACCCAGAGCTGCATCTCCTCAGTGCGCACTGAGACCAGGTCATAATGATGGTTCCTGCAGTATCTCAGAGCTTCTTTCCAGGTCAGATTCTCATTAATCAGGACCAGCTTATCTGGACATACAAGGGAAAAAAGTCTATAATATAAACAGTGTGAAATTCTGGAGCAAGTTTTATATATCAGAGGGACAGTCTTTTAAAAGATAAAGGCCACAAAAAACACTGACATAACTAAACCTGTGTCAATTAATCCTGTACACTATGAAATAAATCGACATGTTGAATAAGTGTAATGTGACTCACTCTCATGGCAGATGAAGGGGAGTTTTTCTGTACAGTCCACATCAGTCCAGTGGTCTTGATCAGACACAGACACTGCAGCACAGTTCAAATCTCCACTGGGTTTGTCAGAGCTCCAGTATCTGAATGAGGAATTACTCTGATCTGACCACTTCCAGGAGTTATTAAACAGACCAATCCAAACACAACAATCAGGTGGACTTTGAATCACTTTCCTGATCTCCTCATTCTCAGTTTGGTTCCTCACACTGACCAGGTCGGTGTGTTTCTCTCTGCAGTAGGTCTGAGCATCATACCAGGTCATTTTCTCATTAATAAACATGTATCTACTAGTGTTTGTGTTCTTTTCTGAAAGACATTTAATTTACATCATGAACAACTCATTCATCACTAAATCAGATTTCTGACATTAAAATAACATCAGTCAAAAAAAATTCTAAGAAATAAAATACTCCACTCAGATCATCCAGATATTTATTCCTTATTGTAAAGTTATTAAGTGTTATTTTGCCTTTTATTAACATCTATTAGCAAGTTCTTACCATCAAAACACACAAAAGGGAATGGTTTATCACACTTGTCATCAATCCAGGAACCAGTGCTTTTTCCCATATTAACACAGTACTCATTTCCACTGGCGTTGTTTGGTTCTCCACTTTTCCAGTTTCTGTAAGTGTCTCCGTCTCTGTAGAAAGTTTGGTCTGCCAGAGACCACTGCCATTCCCCAATGCCCTCTCTCTGTAGACCGATCCAAGCTTTCTTTACAGTTTCCATCTTCAGTGTGTAATTCAGCTTCTTCATCTCTCCCATGTCGTTGATGGAGGCCAGATCAGTATAATTCACTCTGCAGTAATTCTGAGCTTCACTCCAGGTTTTATTCTCATTCACAAAGTGATAGCGATGAGGAATATATGCTCCTATACCATATACTACTGTGAGACACATCAAATATTAATAATATATTTTTTAAAAGATCATTATGGGTGCTGTACCATGAAAGACCAAAAGCACAAATGCCACAGAAATGTGTCTGGATTCTCATAAATAAACACACAAATTAAATCATAATCACACTTATATAAGTGAATCAAGATAACGATCAAACACACAACACTGACACGTGATTTATCAGCTTTATGCACAAGCATCAATTCCACATTGTCTTAAGAGCTGAAAAGAGTCAGACTGTCAGTAGTGATTCTCCAATAAACACATAAACACACACAACTTATAGTGCACACAACACTGACCTGAGGAGAACAGGAGAACAAAAACCCATTCATCCTTCATCCCTGTAAAAATAAATCAATAAATAAACAAAAGTGTAAATAAATAAATATTATTACTTTTGCAGATCATATTGTTTTGTCATTTTACTTATAAAGTAATAAACCTCGTCTTTGTTTGACCCAAACTTCATATCTGACCAATATCTGGGCCTTCATGAGAGAAATAACTAGTTTAAATAGTTTTGTTGCAGGATCCAAGATCCCACGTTATCAGACATTACCTTATAGTTTATCTTGTGTGTAGTTAAAGATGATGGGCCTGGTGTTTGTTATCGTGGTGTTAAACAAAACGTATCAAATTCATCACAGTTTTCTGATCATTGGAGCATGCAGTCACATGATGAGTGACGTGATGTTAAAAAGGGGCGGGGTTTTGAATGAACGCATCATCACGAGGTTACTGGATATTGTGGAACAACGTCTAGTCAAATGATCTCCTCTCCTTCCTGCAGCACTCCGACCTCTGCCTTCTGACATACCATTACATTTCATTTACTTTTTATTTCCTTTAATCTCGAGCAGAATCTCTTGAGGGGTCGAAATAATCTGTCTTCTCTTTAACCAAATATAAAACAGTTAAGCAGGAAATACACACACACACACACACACACACACACACACACACACACACACACACAACTCCTTGTATACTCTCTGAATTAAGAAAAGTAAGGCAACTGAAATAAGCTGAACCCCTCCCCCCCGGAAAAACTCAATTTAAAACAACATTTCACTGTTATACAGGAGTTTGTGCATTATTTCTTATTCTATGTGTTCTAATACACTGCTGTAATTATTACTATGAAAAGAACTGAAAGTACAACTCAACTACAAACATGTAAACAAGTACGATATCCATACCTGTAATGTTCCTCATGGACGTTACTGGTGCAGAGAATAGTGATAAATCCTCCCGGGGTGTGTGTGTGAGTTTGTTTATGCGTCTTTCTGCTCTTCTTCTTCTTCTCCTCACCTTCTGCTCCTGAACTGGACAGACGTCTGATTATATCCCTGTCCTCTTTTATCAACCCCTCCCATCCCTTTGTCTTCCCTGTTTATCTCAGCAGCAACATCTGAGCAGCCGGTTCTGATGAACAGGAAGCACTGAACACTTTGCATGAGACTGTAAAATTATATATGTATAAATATCTGACTAGAGATGACCACTGAGTCCTGAAACTTGTTTTCTGATTTTTTTCTATTGAATGTTATCAACTTCATATTGACAGAATGATGATTATAATGCTCACACACTGCATATGTATTATACATTCCTTCTTCTATATTTCCTCTCAGCTCTTTTTCATACTGCCCTCGAACCAGATATTATCTCAGGATCAGTAACGTGACAATTTCAGACCTGTGTGTTTCCAGGTAAAGACTATGTTCATACCCAGTAACAGGAAATGGACTGTGTTTTGCATTTTGGATCATGTGAGGAGTTCGGAATAATGTACATAATGTAGCTGTGTGTGTGCGTGTGTGTGTGCGTGTACAACGGTAAATGGCACACTTATATCCAAAGTGCTTATAGCACTTTTATCCAAAGACTTTACACTGTGTCTCATTCACCCATTCACACACATCAATGGTATCACAGCTGTCTAACCTGCCATCGGGAGCAACTTGGGGTTCAGTGTCTTGCCCAAGGACACTTCGTCATGTGGAGTCATGTGGGCCGGGAATCGAACCTCCAACCCTGCGATTAGTGGACAACCCGCTCTACCACCTGATCTACAGCTGTGTGCGTATGTGTGTGTGTGTGTGTGTGTGTGTGTGTGTGTGTGTGTGTGTGTGTGTGTGTGTGTGTGTGTGTGTGTGTGTTTGTGTGTGCGTGTGCGTGTGTGTGTGTGTGTGTGTGTGTGTGTGTGATGATGATGATATCGCTTATAATCTTTATGTTTCATGACTCATATCATATTTGTAATTTCCTCAATACATTACCTGCACATGTACATCCACCTCTTCCTTCAATTCCAGACAGTTTGGTTGTAGCAAAAGTATAGTTTTGTTTATTTATTGATTCATTTAATTAATAAATGTATTTATTAATGTGATATTGAATTGCGTAAGGAAACTTGCATTAAAGGTTACAGATAGTTGAGATTATTGTGAGGAGCAGGTCTGTTGTATTTGTCTCTATTCTACAGCGTCTCAATTTGAGTAAAATCCGACTAAATCACTTATTCTCCTTTCTACGTCCAGGTTTGATATGAGGTGTTTGGAAACTTTTTAGGACACGAGTTATTGCTGAGTTATTTCAGTTAAGGTAGTTAAGGTAGAACTGCCACTCTGTAGCAGCTCGTCTGATAAAGACAATCATGTCGTGACAAAGTCCAGAAATCACCGAGATCACATTTTTTCCACCATGTTTGGTGTGAACATCGACTGAAGCTCTTGACGTGGATCTTAATGATTTTATGCATTGTGCTGCTGCCACATGACTGGATAAAAGGATAATTGCGCAACTGAGTAAGTGTACATGCATTTATTTATTTATTTATTATTTACTTGAATTTATTCAAAGGCACTGACCACGCTGATGCTCATCTGGTACTTCTAAATGAGTAAAAGGATTTTATAGAGCATTTTTCGTAATTTCTCTAGTTAAGAATTGTGCTCTAAGTGGAGTAAAAACACTGAACTGCTTCATTTTCAAAATAATATTACACAAATACATTATTATAAGTTGTTTCAAGGCCAAAAAATGTTAAAATTAAAATGTTGATTTTGGGGTCAATTTTGGACCGGGAACTCAGGGTTTGCTTGCTGTTTCTATGGGGAATATAGGGTTGTGGGACATAATACTGTGGGAACTAAGGGATAAGAGGGTTAACACTGATCCTAACAGTGTATAACTGTGTGTACGTATTTACAGCAAATGTATACAGGTGTATACAGGTCATTATAAATAATATTAAATAACTACAAAAAAACTCAAACAAACAAAAACACTTCAACAGGATACGTGAGATTTATTTTATTTCAGAAACTAATTCCAATAATCATTACACTCCATATTCAGTATTAAAAACATATTAAAAATGGTACATGACAGGTATAGAGACACCGACGCCCCCTGATTAAAAATACAGTTAAAATACACTCATTTATTCATATTTAAAAACAGAGAGATTTTTGCATTAAATGAATAACAATAGAGACACATCCACAAATGTATTAAACAAATTGCAGAGCTTTCTAGAATCATAAATATCTTTATCATAAATGTATTTAGCTGTTACAAACATCCTGTATTTATGACTTTATGGTGTTATTTGCTCATAGAAGATTATTTAAGATGAAATATTAGGTAGATGCTTACAGATTAATTATCCAGAAAGAATAATAAAATAAATGTGTACACCAAACACACTGAAGTGTGATACAAGTAAATACCTTCACCCTGATTCACCCCAAACCCCCCCTATATTATTATAGAAAACATATTATTATAGTGAGTATCATCTGCATGAATAACATAATGCTTGGAAAATATGAAAGGAGTATGTGTGACACACAGATTACATACAGGATCAAAGATTTTCATAGATAGAATTTTTTTTAATCAATATGACAAAAAAGACGTTGATTCTCTGATGTTGCACAGATGGTGCTCAGACTTCATGTTTGATTAAATGTGTTAGAAGAAATATATAGAAAATGTTTATGATATCATGAACTACTACAGCGAGAACACCTCACTGACTAACCTTCATAGGTAGAGCAGATGAAGTTGAGTGTGTTGCTCTGAAGTATTTACAAATTTATTTATTTCCCTTTTTTTTACAGCATTCTACGTAAACCAAAATATTGCCCAAAACTATAATTGTGACTCCATCACCGTAATTCTAAGTGTTTTATAAATGTGTGTACAGTACTTGTGCAAATGATAACTAATATAAAGTCTTCTCCTTTTTCCGGCCTTTTCCCATATCTACTTGTGGTTCTGTCTCCTAATCTTTTGTCTCCAGATTGCTCTGTTCAGGGTTGTCTTTGGGTCTATATTGTCTCTAGTGAGGTCTTTATTTATAACATCCATCCATGTTAGGCAGGGTCTTCAACGGCTTCTCTTTCCAGTTTCCTCCAGCACTTTTCTGTTCTGCAACGAGTGACAAAATGGAGTGCATCCTGGGGACGTGGGATAGCCAGCCGAGGTGTAATGAGGAGAGTACTGAGAGTACTCGGGACTGGCAGGTGAGAAGAGGGAAGAAGGGTCAGAGCCCAGATCAGAGAAGGCGACATCATCCTCAGACTGAAAGCTGGAGGGAGGCTCAGGCAGAGGGTCTGTTTGTAAGAGGCATCAATACACACATTGGCGGGGTGTATTCTGTATCTGAGAGGTGAGGGGAAACCCCACATTTCTATTTCCAGAGGGGGTGCGAAGAACGTCAAGTAGCACCGTGATATCAGCAGTGAGATGCGCGAGCTGATAGCGAGTGTTCAGATCCAAATCCAAAAGTGACGGGCACCTAGACACACATACATGGTATTAGGCGGATATTGATGAATTGGATTCACACTTTAATATAAACACACTATGGTTTATTAGTCACAGAGAAAATAAAAGAGAGCAGCTAATGAAATGCACACGTATGAACACGCACACACACTCTTACACAGTCAAGGACAGGCATGCAGACATAGACACACACACACACACACACACACACACACACACACACACACCCAGAGGCCACCAACGCACACACATAACATTAAAACTCTATAAGAATAATAAAAAGGAGTATTAAGATATTATAAGGATAATATAAGGAGTAGTAGGATATGTAGGATATTAGAAGGATAATATAATGATATTATGAAGTCGGGAGTACAGTAAACCACTTGGGTTGTTTTTCATCACATGGTACTGAAAGACTTCATATAACTGAAGGAAGGATGAATGAAGCCCTTTCTGCTGCCATCCACCAGGATGATGAAGATGAGATGTGGGTGGAGCTTCCAGTAGGACAACGATCCAACGTATACAGTAAAGGAAACTCTCAGTTGGTTTCAGAAGAAAAAAAAATGAAGGTGTTAGAATGGCCCAATCAATCACCTGACTCGAATTTCAATTTTTTTTTTTTTTTTTTTTTTTTTTTTTTTTTTTTTAAAAAAAGTTTTTTTTTTTTTTTCATACATACCTCAGCATGTTAGGAAGTTGGGGTCAGAGTGCAGGGTCAACCATGATTCAGCAAACCTTTAGCATAGAGGGTTAAGGGCCTTGCTCAAGAGCCCAACAGTGGCAGTTTGGCAGTGCTGGGGCTTGAACCCCTGACCCTCTGATCAGTAACCCAGAGCCTGCCCCAATATGGCAACATGATTTAAAGACAATATGATTAAAACAATGGAACAAAATCACACTGAATACTGCGGAATATTAATTTCTTCAAACTGGAAGTGTCTTGAAGCTGTCATTACAAACAAAGGCTTCTCCACTAAGTTTTAAATAAATTTCAGTTAGTGTGTTCAATACTTTTCTTCCTGTGTCGTTCCACTTTATTACACATAACTTCACTTATGGACTTAAATGTTGTAAATTCTTTATATGTGTGGATTTCAGGTGAAAGTTTCATGTCACTAGCCTCATTGGAAATATATTTACTGAAAAAAATGTTGACATGTTTAATACATATTTCCCGCTCTGTATATGTCTGTCCTCTTTCATCAGCCCCTCTCATCCAGTCAAGCCTTTATTTTCCGTTAGCATCAACACCCGAGCTGCTGGTGCTAGAAAACAGGAAGCACCAGCCACTTTGCATGAGACTCTATAAGCTGGTAACCTGATGACAGAAACCAATCAATCAATCAATCAATCAATCAATCAATAAATAAATATCTGACCAGAGATGACAACTGAGTGCTGAAACTTTCAGATTTATTTCCATTGAACTTTATCAAATTCATATTGACAAAATGATGATTATAATATTCACACACTGCATTTGTATTATACATTCCTTCTTCTATAGCATGACAATTTCAGACCTGTGTGTTTCCAGGTACAGACTGTTTTCAAACCCAGTCAAAGCAAATAGACCGTGTTTTGCATTTTGGTCACGTGAGAAGTTCATATGAATAATATACAGATAGCTGTGTGTGTGTGTGTGTGTGTGTGTGTGTGTGTGTGTGTGTGTGTGTGTGTGTGTGTGTGTGTGTGTGTGTGTGTGTGTGTGTGTGTGTGTGTGTGTGTGTGTGTGTGTGTGTGTGTGTGTGTGTGTTGTGTGTGTGTGTGTGTGTGTGTGTGTGGTGTGTTTGTGTGTTGTGGGTGTGTTTTGTTGGGTGGGTTTTGTGTGTGGGGGGGGAGGTGAACAGGGAGGCTTTTTATTCAAGCATTTGCATAAAATCCATGGTGGACAGAGACAGTTGAAATAACAGCATGCAGCTTCATTGGTTTAATCTTTGTATCACGTAGTGCCGAATGAAACTGAACTACACTACCCATCAGCCCCTTTACATCACATGATCTCACCTTGTTCAGCACCACTGTATAGGTTCCAGTTTTTCTGTACGAGACGACTAATTCATTTGTAGGACGTGAGTTATTGTTGAGATCATTTAGTTACGGTAGTTAAAGAGCTGAAAATCAGGGAAAAGCCCCCCAAAACACAGAAATAATCAACTCTCTCATCAACAAAGCATTTCTGTTCCAGTTCCAGAACTGACACTCACTGGATGCTTTTTGTTTTTCGCACCATTCTGTGTAAACACGACAGAGTGTTATGTGTGAAAATCCCAGGAGATCATCAGTTTCTGATGACCACAGTCCAGAAGTCACCGAGATTTTTTCTACCATGTTTGGTGTAAGGAAGGAATTCTAACAGTAAGGAATTCTAACAAGTAGAAATAATTTAATTTCATTTACTAATTATATATCGAACACTATGATTGTAATTTCCTTATCACTGATTCTTACTGTGTATAACTGTGTGTATGTATTTACAGCAAATGTATACAGGTGTATACAGGTCATTATAAATAATATTAAATAACTACAAAAAAACTTAAACAAACAAAAACACCTCAACAGGATACGTGAGATTTATTTTATTTCAGAAACTAATTCCAATAATCATTACACTCCATATTCAGTATTAAAAACATATTAAAAATGGTACATGACAGGTATAGAGACACCGACGCCCCCTGATTAAAAATACAGTTAAAATACACTCATTTATTCATATTTAAAAACAGAAATTTTGCATTAAATGAATAACAATAGAGACACATCCACAAATGTATTAAACAAATTGCAGAGCTTTCTAGAATCATAAATATCTTTATCATCAATGTATTTATCTGTTACAAACATCCTGTATTTATGACTTTATGGTGTTTTTTGCTCATAGAAGATTATTTAAGATGAAATATTAGGTAAATGCTTACAGATTAATTATCCAGAAAGAATAATAAAATAAATGTGTACACCAAACACACTGAAGTGTGATACAAGTAAATACCTTCACCCTGATTCACCCCAAACCCCCCTATATTATTATAGAAAACATATTATTATAGTGAGTATCATCTGCATGAATAACATAATGCTTGGAAAATATGAAAGGAGTATGTGTGACACACAGATTACATACAGGATCAAAGATTTACATAGATAGATTTTTTTTAATCTATATGACAAAAAAGACGTGGATTCTCTGATGTTGCACAGATGGTGCTCAGACTTCATGTTTGATTAAATGTGTTAGAAGAAATATATAGAAAATGTTAATGATATCATGAACTACTACAGCGAGAACACCTCACTGACTAACCTTCATAGGTAGAGCAGATGAAGTTGAGTGTGTTGCTCTGAGGCAGGCTGATCCACTGCTGATCTCCTCCAGACTGCACTGCTCTGTTCTCTCCTCATGGCTGCAGTCTAACCCTGTCCCGTTCCCCGGGGCCCAGTCCTGGTAGCAGATCATCTCTCCAGTCACCCAGTACCAGAAGCCCAGAGCACAGGTGTGACGCAGGCCGAGCCACACGTGTTCAGTGGAGGCGTTTTGAACCACTTCCTTCACCCAGAGCTGCATCTCCTCAGTGCGCACTGAGACCAGGTCATAATGATGGTTCCTGCAGTATCTCAGAGCTTCTTTCCAGGTCAGATTCATCTTAATCAGGACCAGCTTATCTGGACATACAAGGGGAAAAAGTCTATAATATATACAGTTTGATATTCTGCAGCCAGTGTTGTATATCAGAGAGACAAAGATATCCTTCTTTTAAAAGGAAAAGGCCACAAAAAACACTGACATAACTAAACCTGTGTCGACTAATCCTGTGCACTATGAAATAAATCGACATGTTGAATAAGTGTAATGTGACTCACTCTCATGGCAGATGAAGGGGAGGTTTTCTGTGCAGTTCACATCAGTCCAGTGGTCTTGATCAGACACAGACACTGCAGCACAGTTCAAATCTCCACTGGGTTTGTCAGAGCTCCAGTATCTGAATGAGGAATTACTCTGATCTGACCACTTCCAGGAGTTATTAAACAGACCAATCCAAACACGACAATCAGGTGAATCAGGTGGATTTTTAATCAATTTCCTGATCTCCTCATTCTCAGTTTTGTTCCTCACACTGACCAGGTCGGTATGTTTCTCTCTGCAGTAGGTCTGAGCATCATACCAGGTCTTGTTCTCATTAATAAACTTGTATCTATTAGTGTTTGTGTTCTTTTCTGAAAGACATTTAATTTACATCATGAACAATTCATTCATCACTAAATCAGATTTCTGACATTAAAATAACATCAGACAAAAAAAATAAAAAATTCAAGTACACATAATAATACACACATTAATTTATTTTTACTTTATTTTTTTATTTTATTTTTTATTTTTATCTATTAGCAAGTTCTTACCGTCATAACATACAAAGTATTGTAACTTATTACATTCAGCATCATTCCACATGCCTTTATTATCTTTTTTGTGCATCTCAACACAGAACTCATTTCCCCTGTAGTTGTTTGGTTCTCCACTATCCCAGTTTCTGTAAGTGTCTCCATCTCTGTAGAAAGTTTGGTCTGCCAGAGACCACTGCCATTTCCCAATGCCCTCTCTCTGTAGACCGATCCAAGCTTTCTTTACAGTTTCCTTCTTCAGTGTGTAATTCAGCTTCTTCATCTCTCCCATGTCGTTGATGGAGGCCAGATCAGTGTAATTCACTCTGCAGTAATTCTGAGCTTCACTCCAGTTTTTATTCTCATTCACAAAGTGATAGCGATGAGGAATATATGCTCCTATACCACATACTACTGTGAGACACATCAAATAATAATAATATATTTTTTAAAAGATCATTATGGGTGCAGAACCATGAAAGACCAAAAGCACAAATACCACAGAAATGTGTCTGGATTCTCATAAATAAACACACAAATTAAATCATAATCACACTTATATAAGTGAATCAAGATAACGATCAAACACACAACACTGACACGTGATTTATCAGCTTTATGCACAAGCATCAATTCCACATTGTCTTAAGAGCTGAAAAGAGTCAGACTGTCAGTAGTGATTCTCCAATAAACACATAAACACACACAACTTATAGTGCACACAACACTGACCTGAGGAGAACAGGAGAACAAAAACCCATTCATCCTTCATCCCTGTAAAAATAAACAACATAAATACAATATTCACAGTATATCATTTATGCTGTCTAGTCCTTTAACTAAAATGAGTGCAGGTTAAATTTACATTAAATATGAGTTCAGTTGAAGTACACGTACAAGTCCAAAACATGAAATATTTTCACTTAAATTTGGTGAAATGAATTGAGTTAGAGAAAGTCTGAACATTTATTAGATCGGCCGAGATAAACAATAGTCCACAAGCTATGGTGGAGAATCACCTAGTCCCCTCCCCATTTGAATTTGTCAAGCCACGCCCCACGTTACACCTTTCTCCTACACCTACGTCCGAGCGAATGCCTTCGTTTATGAACATGAAAATAGCAGGATGGTGCAAATGTGGAAAAAAAAATATGGCTTTGACCCACAGAAAATAACAACACACAGAAATTAAGCAGAAAATTACGCTCAGGCTGGGATGAAAATACGAACACACACACACACACACACACACACACACACACACACACACACACACACACACACACACACACACACACACACACACACACACACACACTTCTTGTATACTCTCTGAATTGAACAGTAAGGAAACTGAAATAATCTGACATCTTGGTAAAAACCTCCAAAAATCGATTTAAAACAACATTTCACTGTTATACAGGAGTTTGTGCATTATTTCTTATTCTATGTGTTCTAATACACTGCTGTAATTATTACTATGAAAAGAACTGAAAGTACAACTCAACTACAAACATGTGAACAAGTACGATATCCATACCTGTAATGTTCCTCATGGACGTTACTGGTGCAGAGAATAGTGATAAATCCTCCCGGGGTGTGTGTGTGTGAGTTTGTTTATGCGTCTTTCTGCTCTTCTTCTTCTTCTCCTCACCTTCTGCTCCTGAACTGGACAGACGTCTGATTATATCCCTGTCCTCTTTCATCAACCCCTCCCATCCCTTTGCCTTCCCTGTTTATCTCAGCAGCAACATCTGATCAGCCGGTTCTGATGAACAGGAAACACTGAACACTTTGTATGAGACTGTAAAATTATATATGTATAAATATCTGACTAGAGATGACCACTGAGTCCTGAAACTTGTTTTCTGATTTTTTTCTATTGAATGTTATCAACTTCATATTGACAGAATGATGATTATAATGCTCACACACTGCATATGTATTATACGTTCCTTCTTCTATATTTCCTCTCAGCTCTTTTTCATACTGCCCTCGAACCAGATATTATCTCAGGATCAGTAACGTGACAATTTCAGACCTGTGTGTTTCCAGGTGAAGACTATGTTCATACCCAGTAACAGGAAATGGACTGTGTTTTGCATTTTGGGTCATGTGAGAATAATGTATAGCTAGGTCTGTGTGTGTGTGTGTGTGTGTGTGTGTGTGTGTGTGTGTGTGTGTGTGTTTGTGTGTGTGTGTGTGTGTGTGTGAAAATGGTAAATGGCACACTTATATAGCACTTTTTATCCAAACTCTTTACACTGTGTCTCATTCACCCATTCACACACACCAATGGTAGCAGAGCTGCGTAACCTGCCATCAGGAGCAACTTGGGGTTCAGTGTCTTGCCCAAGGACACTTCGTCATGTGGAGTCACGAGGGCCGGGAATCGAACCGCCAACCCTACAAGTAGTGGACAACCCGCCTCTCCCCCTGGATCCACAGCTCTCTTGTGTGTGTTGTGTGTGTGTGTGTGAGTGTGTGTGTGTGTGTGTGTGTGTGTGTGTGTGTATATATCTGTGTGTGTATGTGCGGTGTGCGTAGTGCGTGTGTGTGCGAAAGCGTGTGTGTGCGTGTGTGTGTGTGTGTGTGTGTGTGTGTGTGTGTGTGCGCTGTGTTGTGTGTGTGTGTGTGTGTGTATATCTGAGTAGTTATATCATACACTTTCTGTCAAAGTGATGATTTATGACCCTATGTGCTGGTAATTTATGACCCCCTGTCCCTCCCTGACTGACCGGTCATCGGAGGGGTGGTGAGGGGGGGTGAGGGGGTAACCCTTATCGGTGGTATCAGCTAATCAATCTGGCTCCTTTGTGTCTGGACATTGGGGAAGAGGGGGTGTGTGGGGGAATAGCCCCCTTCCAGCAAAAGGGGGGTTTATGTTAATGAGTTTGGTTTTTGGCGGGATGAAATACGTCTGAAAAGAAAAAAATGTTTTTAATATGGGGATATGCTTGTGTTACTGTGTGGCTTTATCTCGTTTGTGTAAACACAAAGTTAGAAAAGCATGATGTTTGAATGTGTACATATAGGGGTAGAATATTTATTTTGTGAAAATGATGAAAACAAATGTTGATTGTGTTTTTAAGGATCCCTGCTTACCTTTGAATAAAAAGTTTAGGAGTTAAAGCAAAGTTTAAAAAAAAATGTGTTTAAAAGAGTTAAAAAGTATTAAAAGATCTGTTTAAAAAGAATCCGTATTACCAGGCTTCCAAAAACACATAAAATTTTAGTCTGTAAAAATGGTGAAAAGAGCAGTTTAAAAAGAATAGTGCGTATCACACGACTTCTAAACAAAGATCCTTACGAGGAAAAAATGTTAAAGTGTCGTCTAAAAGAATCTCCGTAATGTTTAAACTAGGAGATAAGTATTTTCCAGAGATGTATTCCATTCGATGTGTAAAAGCCGTATGAAGTTGAAACGAAAACCCAACCTCTCACTCGCTAAACCCCGCCCACACATACGTGTATTCAGACACACCTTTTTTCTCGCTCTCCTCTCTCTAAACACACCCACCGTTTCGACTCAATATGGCCAGTACTTTCTGTCAAATGTCAATCACTGTGGAAGAACCAATTTATGACCTCGGTCTTCTCGGTCTTCTCGGACCTGACGTTTCTCTAGGCCTGGTTAATTTATGATCCTTTGTTTCTTCCTGACCAAGAGTTTTGTTTTTTTTTATGACCAGGGGGATCATGGTGTGTTCCTATCAGTTTGTTTATGATAATGAGTCTGTGGGAGTGTTGATGGTTTTAAATATCATGTTAAGCCATTGTGGTTAAACACAGAAAACAGTCTGCAAGTAACTGCTATGATGGCTACACCGCGAACACCCAATATCTCTAGAAGATGTTCCTGCATCACTCCTATAAGAGTCTCTGATGAAAAGCCTGAAGAGTTAACTTTTGCTCCAAGAAAAAACAACAATATACTAATTTGTCAAAAATTCTTCGTGGGGATGACGTTGTGAAGGAACTGTTGTTTAAACCTGAGCAGGGCGTTACCAACTCCAGAGAACCTCTCTTAAGACCGCCCTCATGCTGCGACAATAAAAACGGTGTGACCCGTGTCACAGTCAAACACATATTACGAAGATGTCTCAAGAATCTACATACGAGTGCTACAGTAACACCCCGGAGACAGCTCCGGCTCTGCCTGATGACAACGCGACAACGCTAGATTCCCCACCACAAACATACGACAACAGGTGGTTGGATAACTTCTGCAAGGAATTAGGATATCACAACCTAAGTTTCCTCACAACTCCATACGGCATCAGTGGCTCTTTAACCGGCGCCTCGGCCTACATCGGCGTTGATGACACAGACGGCTGTATTCGATCTGACGCCTTCAAGATTATAAAAGCGACAGTCGTGGTCCTTCTTGAGCATATTATCAACAAAAAACTGAAAGATCTCTGCCTGGGCGTCGAAGTCGGATCATCCGAGTCAACTTAGACACTCCTGTCTGTTGAACCTGACGCGTATTTCTTTGACAAATACTTTGAGGAACTATCGCGTGACCTGCATAAAAACCAGGTGTTAAACATTTCATCACATAAGCATTGAGTCAGTTTGGTTTGCGGGGTTAACCCTCAGAGAATTCAAGGATCGGTGGACGCCGCTCTACACGAGGCCGTAGACGGAAGTCTACATCGTGCAGAGACTTCATGAGGTCCGAGAGAAACTTGTGGATGTCGGCAGCGAACAGATCGTCTACGACGTCGTGGACAGCTGGAAGGGGATCACAACAACCGTTTGAGATGGGGAATGTATGCGGCTCTACAGGATTAGCAAAGAGTCTGCTTAAACGACGTATTAGGTGTGAGATGTCCAGTCTGTTGTACAAACGCCTTTACGGACTGTGTCGGTGTGCCCGTAGGTGTAAACGGATGTGGTGTCAACCCGATACGTCTAACAAAACTCGTGAATCAGATGAATATTGTGCGAGGTACAGTGTGTGATTGGACTTCTTTGCACATATGTGTATTGACGCAGCGAAGCCATTTTGGGGTCTATCACAAAAATACTAGATCTTGTGACTGACCATGGCGAACGTGTTAGAATTGCAGACATTTTATGTTTGTGTACATATGTGTGTGATGTGTGTGAAATTCTACTGTCGAGAAATGATCAGACGGTTGTCTGTGAAATAATCGATGCATTTATAGCGGTATGTGGTTGACAAAAACCCCGCGGATTTGTATAAAATTCCTACAATGCCTCGATGATGCTGTGTGACAATGTTTATGATCTTTTACTGAAATAAATAACATGACGTTTAAGAACATCTGTGTTATTCTTTTGTGGTTGTTAAAGTGTCGACATGTCGGAGGATATGAAAAAAGTCTTTTACACACCTTCAAATGCGGGGTCTTTTGGTGGTAAAAGCGTTTAAAACACGGCGTTTTAAAAAGAAACAGGGTTCGTTTAACAGACAAACAAGTTTCGGATTGGCTCGCCGGCGCGGATGCTTACACGTTACACAGAACTGCTCCGTTAAATTACAAAAAGAAATCGCGTTTTTGTTTATGGTATTGATATGCAGTTTCAGGCAGATCTGGTCGATATGTCTGCCCTATGCAAAAGAAAACGACAACGTTCATTTTCTGTTGACGTGCGATAGATATGTTTAGTAAATATGCATGGACTCGGGTTTTAAAAAATAAAACCGGTTTCGAGGTGTCTAAAGCTTTCCAATCTATACTGGATGAGGGCAGGGTGCCCTGTAAACTACAGACAGATAATGGGAAAGAGTTTTTAATAAACATTTTCAAAACATGACAAAAAGTACAACATACAACATTTTGCAACAGCCACCGATGTACAGCGGCATCGTCGAACGTTTTAATAGAACCTTAAAAGGTCGGATGTGGAGATATTTAACTGCTACAAACTCCAAACGCTATATCGATATTCTTCAAGACATCACGGATGGATACAACGCCAGCGATCACAGAAGCATTAAGATGAGGCCTATTGATGTGTCCAAAGAAAACGAATCCGCTGTGTATAAAAACCCTTTATGGATCTAAAGACGGAGTAACCCCTAAATTTAAATATAAAGCTGGTGACATTGTTAAAATTTCTTTCTAAAGTAAGAGGTCCGTCGCAAAGGTTATAAAGAAAACTATACACACGAGTTTTTCACCGTGACAGAGTGTATACCACGCGAACGCCCCGTCTATAGATTGCGTGATTATGACGGAGAAGTCATCGATGGTGTTTTTTATGAAGAGGAATTACAAAAATTATTTGTGAACAAAAACAAAACATTTAAAGTGGAGAAAGTTTTAGACAAGAAGAAACAAGGTAGAAAAACAATGGTATTGGTTAGATGGCTCGGATGGCCCTCAAAATTCACATCCTGGATTGACCAGAAATAATTGGTCGATGTACAGACCCCATAAAACAGACGAACCCTAGTAGATGTCACACACTCGGTAAAAACAATCATGACTGCGGGTGTTTTTATGTAACGCTTTCCTGTAATGCATCAAGGAATGTTTATCCGGAAAAATAGTATCTCGTGTTCTACAACTCGACTATCGAAAACTATCAATCTAAAAGGAGAATGGCAAGTCGGGTTCATCGAATTTGAATATCCGATGTCGTGGTACACATTTAATGAGGAGGATGCTACGTACATTTTCAACTATGGTGAAACAACGAAGACAGACAATCGGGTCACCGAATATAATATTGAAGGCAATATATCGAACACATCTTACAGGTTAAAGACCGGATATTATGACGAGGTCGTTTTTTTGATCAGGGAGATCAACGCATCCCCCTGTGCGAGTCTCGGCTACAACCATGTTAAAAATAAAATTTTTCTCAAAGGACCTCTGAAGACATCGTTGACATTTTATGGAAAGTTGGCCAATATTTTAGGATTAAAACCGGGGGTTGCTATTGAAACTACGAACCATGCTCTTGAAAGATCTGACATGACTTATGCTCCTTTTCAGACTGACATTAATGCGGGGTTTTACAGTATGTACATTTAAACCGATATCATAGAATACCAGACCGTGGGGGACTTCTACGTACCGTTGCTGAGATGTGTACATATAGAGGGGGAGACCCACAAGAATGTTAGTGTTAGATACGACACCCCACACTACGTATCGGTTAATAAATCGTCCATCGGTGAGATAACCATACAAGTGAAAGACGATCAAAATCGAGACGTGCGCTTCAGACCTGTGAAACAATTTGTTTAAATAATAATGTCATATTTCAACAACCACCACACAGACCCTCTGCGTTATGTCCAGAATCAAGCGGGAAATGGGCTCCCCGGTTATGCGGGGGGCGGTATTATGTATGGGGCCGGGTTAGGTGGCATGTTTAGAGGGCTCTTCAGAATGGCCATTCCTTTGATAAAACGCGGTTTTATCATAGCCAAAACACATCTTAAATCAGCTGCAAAAACATACTAAGCGATGTTGTTAGCAATACGTTATCGCACGTTTAATAATAACACTCAAGATGGGTCCGGACTAGCCGTGATGGCACGCAGAAGAACGACTAGACCGACAGGGGTCGGAGGAGTGGCCAAACGATGAAGAAAAGAAAACATAACCCCAAGAATTCATCAGTTATAAAACGCAAGCTCAAGAAGACACCAACCAGCTCTACAGCAAAAGACCAAAGACCTCGTGGAAAAAAAATAATATTTTAGACCATGTCTTTACTACACAACATGTCAGAAGAATGCTTAAAAACCGAACTGGATCTATTCACAGTACCATTAACGCAAACCGTTATCCAAAAAAACACGTATATAGAAGTACCACCGCGGTCGGCAATATCAGAAACATCGCCTCTGGAGTTTTTTATAGCGGGGACTGGAGAGGATTATGTGGACCTAAACAACACCCTTGTTTTTTACGAGTCAAAATCACTAACGCAGACGGCACAGACGTTGCATACGGGGCCCCCCGTGGGGCTTATTAACTACGCCCGGATCCACAATATTTTCACAAGTGGACGGTTGCTTGGAGACCATCTCAAAACACAAAGTTCCAACACATATCCTTATAGATGCATAATAGAGTGTCTCACCAATTATGGCAAAGACGCTTCTACAGATGAAGCGGTTATACACGCCGGCAACGCCAGCGTGAACTACGGTTTACAACGCACAGTATTTCTTTCATTCTTCAAGAAAAACTGCTTAACGGTGTGGACATTAAAATTCGCGACGAGGGCGAAAGATGAATTCTGTCTGATGAGGAGCGCCGCACGTAGCCTATAAACTAAACATCGTGTCAGCTTCACTGTTTGTGAAAAAGTGTCTGTGTCACCAGGTGTGAGATTGGGGCACGCGCAAGCATTGCTCTCGACGCCAGCCAAATACCCCATCGACAGAGTATGTGTGAAAAACTTCTCAATTCCAGTAGGGGCACGTGTTTGTAATCAAGAAAACTTGTTCTTAGGAACTCTGCCAAAATCCATTGATCTGGCTATGATATGATAAAAATCCGTTCACGTTTAAAAACTACGACGTAGAATTTTTGGCAGTTTATCTGGACGGTCAACACCCCGCTAAACCTCTGCAGCCTGAATATGGAAGCGGATCTGCGGTACGCGAATTTTATCAGTTAGCGCTGGCTTCTGGAAAGCATCTTAAAAATCAACCTCTAGCTATCGATAGGGAGGATTATGTGTTTAATCTCACACTGGACGAAGACTGCAGTCAACACGTGTCTCTTATCAAGTCTGGGAACATCAGGCTAGAAGCATGTTTTAGACAGCCTCTACCCCGAACGATCAACTTAATTTTTTATGCCATATTCGACAGCATCATCGAAGTGTCAAATCGCAGACAGATCCTGGTTGATTACTATTAATAGTCGTAATGGACACCATCCAGCTTACTGCTATAATGGATAAGATCTCATGTAATACCCATTTTCTCGGAGTACTCCCGTGCGACCTCCTACCAAAATCCCCCTTAAGAAAATTGCCATCAGTGGTAATAATCAACACGCGTCCTTCAGGACTCCCGGGTGAACACTGGCTAGCCATCTACATAAACGAGGTCGGCGTGGGGTTGTTTTTTTCGACAGCTTTGGTAATAAACCATATGACAAGCGTTTTCCACAGAATATCAACAACTTTCTAATCAGCAATTCTAGAGTGATTCACCATTCGGTGTACAAGTCCAAGATTTTTCAGCAGAGACCTGCGGGCAACATTGTGTGTTTTTTCTCTATCACATAAAGGGGCATGATTATGACAGTGTGTTGAAGATGTATACCGATGATTTTATTAAAAATGACAATGTTGTTAGCGTTTATGAAAAAACTCAAACTATAAAAAGGTAGTTTTCAAATGTATTCATTGTGTTCAGACGGGTGAAATGTTTGTCTAACACTAATTTTTTTAAATAAAAACAAAGAATAGAGATTTCTTCCTCTTTTGACTCTTTATTATTATTGTTATACACACATCACACGGGGCAATACATATAATAACAAAATCACAAACAATAGAAAATTCGTAGATTAAAAATGTAACCACTGACTCGTGTCAAGAGCGGGTGATTTAAATACAGGACCGTCTGAATAATTTGATTGTGCCGACGGTGTACTCGGAGGTGTTTTGTGTTTTTAACGCCTTAGCGGTGGGGCGTAAAGGTGAAGTCGATTTTGGTTTGGTAAGAGTTAATTGCTTGTGCGACATACAAGGGTTTGGCACCGTTGAGTATGGTATGTTCAAAGAGGCAAAAGCCTCTGGAAATCGGTCCCATCCGACAGGTCGTCGGGCATCAGATATCTTTTGCGGAGCCGTGATGCCTTTAACTAAATCGAGCATATGTGAGCCAGGAATAGTTCTACCGTTAAACACAAACTCTCCTGAATCGCCCCAAGATGTGACATCTTTCATTTTAGACATTTTATCCAAAATGTAGCGACGTGTTTTACACTCCTCTGTGGAATATTCTTCAAAATATCATCCCCCACGTTATCTAAATCGTCATGGGGGTTTACGTCGGGTTGTGCAGACGGGTTTTCTTTTTCGGGATGCTCAGTCTGCACAGGTGTCAATGTTAATGTGCTGTTTTCACGGTCCCCTTGTCTAGCGATTGTTAAAACCGCTGTAAAATGCTTGTGTACAGTTTCACTTTTTCATAACTGTCCAAGTCAGAGCGGTGTAAAATATTTCTTATAGCTATATCCAGATCGTTCTCCACAATTTGCTGAATAGATTCGCGGTCCCGGTCATTAGTTTGTCCAACTGGTGCTGCGGGATCAAAACAGTAGCGATCAGGCTGGAGATGAAAGGAATAGCCACGCTTAAGAGAGGTAGAAGAAAGCTCCCCTGCTGGTTTATTACACGCCTCTTTCTTTTAACCCGACCGTCTTATCCGCTACAGATTTGATTATGCTTTTCCTTTTTCTGAGTTTCTGGTATTGTTGATCTGTGAGAGGTATATTACCGTAGAGAACATTAAGAGCTACTTCAATGTCGCAACGAGTTCGCTGTTGCAGTTTGTAAAATAATCCGTCTTTGTTTGGTGCTGCTTTTAATAATATTTTTAAAAGCGTCAGGTTTCTACAAAGTCTGGAGACATCTCGCTATTTTCTTTTCTGGAGATACACCACAGGGTGTGGGCCGAGTAAATCCGTTCTGAGCCGATAGTGTTCGGGGTGTTTTTGTTATATAATCGATCATCAGATACCCGAAAGGTTTGCTGGTTGCGTCTTGATAACATTCCATAAAAAAATTTTGCTGCTGCCGGGATACATCTGCCTCCCCAGTACACTGACTTGATTAGCGTCTCGGGGATTTTTTAAAACAACATTAGATAATTTGTGTTTAAACTGATGGTCCTACTGGATTTCCCTTGGCAAAACAAATTCTGCACAATATAAATAGCACTAAGACTTCTATGATGCACGTATTGGGTGAAGACCTTCTCTACCTTGCTGCTCCCGCTGGCCTCTTTCATCAGATCATCGAGGATCAACAAATTAACCGTGTCGGCCGGAAACAGAGCATCATCATTCAGAGTCTGTGGTAATCCTTCAACAAACTTTATTTTGTACATTTTCAACAATTCATCATACAGCGGTTTCCAACAATCATAAATATACACAATATTTTAAATTTTTTTAGAAATCAAATGTACAGCATTTTGCAACATCATTTTTACAAAATATGACTTCCCCGAGTTTGAAGGACCGCTTATCACACATGAAAAAGGGTGTTGCAATCTGAAATCAAAACCCTCTGTGTCTCACACACCCCTATGTCCAAAAAGATTGTCAGAAGCCATATGGGATCGTTGTGAAATCTGGGAGCAGCACGCATTTGTTGTACACAACCTTAAACTTTTTAAAAACTGACCTGTTGTGTAGGGTGAATTGTTTTTTATTACGCACAATGGTGTCTGTGTATGCCAGTATATGACAACTATTATCAGTACCCACGACGTAGTGATCGACAAGTCCAATCAGTGTGTCTAATCTAATGGCTTTTGAATTTACAGCGTTGAGCGTGACACCTTTGACTTTCATGGATACCTTACCCTTCACTGTGCGGTAGCCATATGTTTTTGGACCGCCTGAGCAAAATTCTACAATATGATCGCCAGCACCAACCTCGTCAGTTAAATTACCGAGATAGGGCCCCAACGGAGGATCCCAGTCACCCTCTCTAGATGTAAAGATCACACTGTCTGTGTCGCTGTACAGCAACCTGTCACCCAATTTGTTCATTAATTTGTAAAGTTCTAGACGGGCATGAGCTGTTGTGAAAGCCCCAAGAAAGATGTTGATGTCGCGAGTCTGACCCCCTTTCCCATCCGCATAACACCACTGAATTAGAGCCACGCTGTCTGAAACGAAGGAAAAGTGTTTAACGTCATACCCGTTCCCAAATATGTGTTGCGTAAATTGTTCCGGGTCCGAAATTAACTCTGTACACGGCAAGTTTTCACGCATGGAGAAACGACCCCAAAGAGAGTTCAGCAGTAGCTTGTTAATAGAACGCCGTGCTGGGTTGCTAATTATCTTATCGGCGTCCATCTTAATCCCATCTTTCTCAAAGTAGTCTGAGATGTAGGATTCCTTGTCTGCGTCTGTCACGACGTGTGCAGGGAAACCGCTGGCCTCTTGTATGTATTGTAAAAACGTTTTAACATAATCACAAAACAAAGTCTCTGACCATTGTGGAAAATGCCACACCTCGTCCACTTTCGTCACAACATAACCCTTTTCCACACCTTTCCACAGCTCTATGCTGACCCAACACCCTGAAATAGCTCTTTCCTCATCAGTATGACCACAAGGGTCTGTCTGATTCTGATGTTCGGCGCATGTACGACAAAGTGGAAACATAAGCTTACCACCGGTCCTATAGGGAAGGACAGGGTGAAGCAGTTTTCGTGGCGGCAGTACCGTGGCCTTGACAAAACCATAATAATTTTCAAGAGGTTCAAAATCCTTGAAGATTATTTGCGGATGCCCTATGGGGTAACATTCTTTTGCCGGGCAAAAGGGGAACAGCTTGTAAAGTCGACATATGGTATTTTTTCACCATTGTCGGCTTTGTGATACAGTTTGTACGCGTTAGTACGACCGCCAAATAGGGCGTCGCGCGGTTTAAGTCTTTCAGGATGTGTGTAAGTGGACATAAACGCCATTACAGAGACATCGGTCTGTTTAGCATCATTCCAAGTACATTCCCACATCACCTCAACATCGAGACCGTACGCCTTTTCCAAAATTTCGACCTTATCATCGAACTGTCTTCTGAGCAATCCATAGGGCACTTTTGATAACGGATGTAAGTGATTTGGGTTATAACGACATTCATGAACGTGGAACATGCATCCGTTGAATTCGAAAGCGTATTTGACACCATCCTTTTCATAATAACCGTCGAGATGGTATTTTCCAGTCACCATCACTCCATGATTTAAAGCATGCCGAATGTTCACGCCGCGTGTTGTTTTGACATATTCAAGCCATTCGATGGAGACGGTTGAGTATGTTTTGTTCTGACTTGTGTATGCATTGTTATGGGTTAGAGCTAGGGTGTCTTTTGGTAGGTAGTGGGTTTTATACACGGCCATACAGCACGCTGCTAATGTGGTGTATCTGAACGGGTCGAGTTTGGTACACTGTATGAATTCGTCACGGTACTTCATGCACGCCTCACGGAGCAAAACGACATCGTTCTTGCCGTACATGGCGAGCTCTTTTTTTAAATCAAATACTTTACCCGACACCGTGATATACCACTCATCAAACAGAGCCCTCTCTTTGTCAGAGATTGTCTCATAGCCGTAGAAATGCTTGTCAGGGTATGGGCCTACGTAGTCTTCATTTTCTATTCTATTGAACAGATGTGGAAAATGACCTTTCTCAGCACAGGTTAGATTTAACGCAGCGGATGTCCTGGACAGACGCATAGGGATGAACGAGTAGCTATCGATGAAACGTTGCTTGAATGTCTTGTCATACATTAAAATGATCCGACATTCTTGCATAGTAATTTGGAGTGTTAGCCTTGCTTTTGCAAAATATCCCAATAGTATAAAATTGTCGAACCCTGAAGCGTTGTGTGCGACCCATGTGAAGTTCTGATAATGAGGCTGTCTAAACTTTTTAACAAGTTGTTCTATACAATCTGTACCAGCCGCTGTGAACTCTTCACCTTTAAACGTAATCGCGCATATGAAATTTGCAACGTGTTTACCGTCTGTGTGTTGTGTCTCAAAATCGTAATATATGTATTTGTCGCTAGGTGGTTCCAATTTTATCGGTTGTATGAAACATTGGTGTACTCCGTCATTAACCAACTCAGCTTTACACTGGATACAGTGTTCTGCAGGGCACACGTGTTTTTTTTGGTGCGGCTCCGTTGACGTGATATCTCCTATTACATTTCTGACAGTATTTAGTGACATCACACTGCGCGTACTGTTGTCCTGTCTGTATTTGTTTATGTTCTTTATAACAGTAGGCTGATCTGCAGTACCGCAAACAATCGTGACATTGCCTCGTTTTGCCCGGTGTATTTATCAGGTGCGTTACATGCGGCACATGGCGTATTTACACCGATGGTCTCTACGACGCTAGTAAAACCCTGGTAACAGTAATCGCATACGTATGGTGTACCAATGAAGGCTTTTAGGTTCTTAATCAAGAAATAATGCTCGTTGTGTAGCTACAAGAACACTGTCTTATTATGAGGCTCGCGGTTGTTAAGTAAAGTGTTCCAACAGACCAGAACATGTTCTGTGGAATACCACTATTTTAACATGTAACAACCGTTCAAACCGTATGATGTCATTAAACCCAATCTTTTGTTGTACCGAATACCCTGCAGTTTTCTGTACAGACGCGGCTAACGACTCAAGTTCGGTACATGGCGTATGCGGGTGTAGAAAATGGGCCAGACAGATCGCAAAACACAGATTGTTAGATATGTTGTTGTTTACCACGAGCTATAGACACGTTCAGATCTAGACATTCATCAGCCCGAACATCAGAATTACTTTGCATAATGTTCTCAAGTTGTTGTGTGAATATGTGCTAATCGTAATCGTTATCAGGTGACAAGACCGCATTAACATCAGAGGGTAGACTAGGGCCTCTCAAGGTAATGTTGATTAATCCCCCATCGCCGGCCAGCAGTCTGGAAAACGACACTATTTAAGACATTAAGTCCTGTAGAAATATAGTGTAAGCTGCCAGATCTGGTGCTGTTATCACACGCATGTTTATACGCTGCCGTATCTCTAATCCGTTAAATCTGGGTCTCGGTACCATCGTATAACCACCAACAGACCCTCCCTCTCTTACGATAGATTCAATAACGGCTTATATATAACCCAAAACTCAGATCCGATGGATTAAACGAATGGCTGTCTGACCCCCACCCCACCTGCTGTGAATTTGAATCGTTGTCTAACGACGAATCAGAATCTCTGTCTAACAACGAGTTTGAATCGCTGTCTAAAAACAATTAGGCGCTGGTTCTGTTTGAACCTCAACCATTGATCCGACCGCTGTTTAATAAGGCCAAAAGTATGACGTTGGTAGACTGCTGTCTATTCAAGTCCTCCATTGTCCGAATTAAACCCTGTAATGTCTCTGTATTACAACGCTGTTCAAAATCAAACAGATCATCGCGTTCTGCATCTTCTACATTTATTTGCTGCTCCCAGATTACATGAATTTTCACCACACCGTTTTGACATTTTTAAAGATTTTTTTAATTGAAACAAAAGATAGTAAAAATAAACCACACACACGTAAATACATACGCGATCCGACAAATAAACACACAAACACACACACACACACACAGATGTATAAAACCCGTGATGTACAACTCACCCGAGTTTCTTGTTTTTAACAAAATGTACAAGCTGTTTTAACAACGCCGTCGTCAGGTTTTGGTTGTAATTAAAGCGATGGATTTCACCCGTCAGGCGCGTTTTGGCTATGATATGGTTATGTTTGATGGTATGATTTTGTAAAAGCTTCTTGGTTTGGAGGCAGATCGCCATAAACGCCATAAACTTAGGATATTGTTTCGAATTAGTATGATAAAACACACTTTAAAAAATAAATATATACATATATAACAAACATGATGCATACCGTCAGTCGATCGTGGGGGAGATCTTGATCGTTTACGTTTAGACGCATTGACATCCTCTCTGTGTACCTGAGCGTCTGTTTTTCGCTTGTCCTTTCCGGAGCTCGTTGGTACGTGAGCTTTAGAAGAACCTTCAGCACTATTTTTGAACTCGGGTGCTCCGATCTTGTTTACAAGGTTCGACAAGCCTTGAACAGCAAAACAAACGAACACAGTACATGAGAAATCTAAATCTTTAGCGACGAGTTAAAACGAGAATCAACGATTCATCTAAAATTTCACAGCGCTCTGTCACACAACCGAGATCTTAGAGACTTCTGCGTAACTGACCCTACTTTTTAAACATAAGGTATACCTATTGTAGGGGTGTGTTGTAAAGCAATTAACACCCCCACAGACACTCATTATCATAAACAAGATGATAGGAACACACCACGACCCCCCTGGTCATAAAAACTCTTGGTCAGGAAGAAACAAAGGATCATAAATTAACCGCTCTTAGAGAAACGTCAGACCCGAGAAGACCGAGAAGACAGAGAAGACCAAAGGTTATAAATTAGCCCTCTAGTTCTTCCACGGTGATTGACATTTGACAGAAAGTACTGGTCATGTTGAAAAACCGTGTGGGTGTGTTTAGAGAGAGAGAGAGAGAGAGAATGAGAGAGGAGTGTCTGAATACACGTATGTGTGGGCGGGGTTTAGCGAGTGAGAGGTTGGGTTTCGTTTCAACTTCATACGGCTTTTACACATCGAATGGAATACATCTCTGGAAAATACTTATCTCCTAGTTTAAACATTACGGAGATTCTTTTAGACGACACTTTAACATTTTTTCCTCGTAAGGATCTTTGTTTAGAAGTCATGTAATACACGCTATTCTTTTTTTAAACTGCTCTTTTCACTATTTTTACAGACTAAAGTTTTTATTTGTTTTTTGGAAGCCTGGTAATGCGGATTCTTTTTAAACAGCTCTTTTAATACTTTTTTACATCCTAAAGGTTTGTGGTTAGAATGTATGTAACATATACGACTCTTTTAATCAGATTCTTTTTTTAAACTTTGCTTTAACTCCTAAACATTTTATTTAAAGGTAAGCAGAGATCCTTAAAAATGTAATCAACATTTGTTTTCATCATTTTCACAAAATAAATATTCTAATCCTATATGTACACATTCAAACATCATGCTTTTCTAACAGTGTGTTTACACAAACGAAATAAATCCACACTGTAACACAAGCATATCCCCATATTAAAAACATTTATTTCTTTTCAGACGTATTTCACCCTGCCAAAAACCAAACTCATTAACATAAACCCCCCTTTTGCTGGAAGGGGGACTATTCCCCTACACACCCCCTCTTCCCCAATGTCCAGACACAAAGGAGCCCCCTCACCCCCCCTCCGACGACCTATCAGTCAGGGAAGGACAGGGGGTCATAAATTACCAGCACATAGGGTCATAACTCATCACTTTGACAGAAAGTGTATGATATAACTACTTATGTATACAGTATCTCACAAAAGTGAGTACACCCCTCACATTTTTGTAAATATTTGATTATATTTTTTCATGTGACAACACTGAAGAAATGACACTTTGCTACAATGTAAAGTAGTGAGTGTACAACTTGTGTAACAGTGTAAATTTGCTGTCACCTCAAAATAACTCAACACACAGACATTAATGTCGAAACCGCTGGCAACAAAAGTGAGTACACCCCTAAGTGAAAATTTCCAAATTGGGCCCAAATAGCCATTTTCCCTCCTGGTGTCATGTGACTTGTTAGTGTTAAAAGGTCTCAGGTGTGAATGGGGAGCAGATGTGTTAAATTTGTCGTCATTGCTCTCACACTCCCTCATACTGGTCACTGGAAGTACAACATGGCACCTCATGGCAAAGAACTCTCTGAGGATCTGAAAAAATGAATTGCCTAGGCTATAAGAAAATTGCCAAGACCCTGACACTGAGTAGAACAGGTTCCACTCAGAACAGGCCTCGCCATGGTCGACCAAAGAAGTTGAGTGCACGTGCTCAGCGTAATATCCAGAGGTTGTGTTTGGGAAATAGATGTATGAGTGCTGCCAGCATTGCTGCAGAGGTTGAACGGGTGTGGGGGTCAGCCTGTCAGTGTTCAGACCATACGCTGCACACTGCATCAAATTGTTCTGGATGGCTGTCGTCCCAGAAGGAAGCCTCTTCTAAAGATGATGCACAAGAAAGCCCACAAACAGTTTGCTGAAGACAAGCAGACTAACGACATGAATTACTGGAACCATGTCCTGTGGTCTGATGAGACCAAGATAAACCTATTTGGTTCAGATGGTGTCAAGCATGTGTGGTGGCAACCAGGTGAGGAGTACAAAGACAAGTGTGTCTTTCCTACAGTCAAGCATGGTAGTGGGAATGTCATAGTCTGGGGCTGCATGAGTGCTGCCGGCACTGGGGAGCTACAGTTCATTGAAGGAACCATGAATGCCAACATGTACTGTGACATACTAAAGCAGAGCATGATCCCAGCATGCATTCCAGCATGATAACAACCGCAAACAAACCTCCAAGATGACCACTGCCTTGCTAAATGTGGTGAAATGGGTTTCCCTGTGAGTCATCTTGACTGACTGGTTATTGATTAGGGGGGCGTGCCCTGGATTAGTATTTAAGGAAGTGGTTTTCGACTGACTGGTACGTCATTCAGTCAGTGAAAGGACTTCCTGGTTAGTGACGTGGGATACCGGTAGCTTGGTGTGCGTGTAGGTGAAACCGCTGGCTCAACAGGTAAGCACTGCTTGTTTTCCCATTTGTTTAAATGACTCTTTTTGAGGTGGAATCTTAGCTGTTTGTTCGGTTGTGGGTTTTAGTGCGGTTGGTATCTGTTTTGGAAACTCGCATGCATTACGTCCAGTGGACCGCAATGCAAGAAACTTGTTGGTGTCAGGTAAGCGATTATGCTCAACATACTATTACGGCCTCTCTGCTTCGTCATATAGCTAACGTTGTTGTCTGCTTTAGTTTGCTATTAGCAGTAGAGTGGTGAGTGCGTTGTCTCTCCTCCTCGTACTTGTAAGTGGAGCATAGGATCGCCAGCTCTGAGGTATGTATGTTAAAGCAACGCTGTGCAGTCTGTTTTTAGAACAAGCTGCTAATCGTAATTTTAGTTTTTGTTGTGCTTTACAGAGTGGCCTATATGTTGGCTATACTCATCGGCTGTTCCCATGTCCTAAGAGACTGCTGCTTTGTCTCCTTTTAGTAATGTCATGTCCAATTATTAGGATATTTGTTTAGTCTGTGATCTTTCTAGCCACTGGCTTTGGCTGGTGCTAGGACTTTTGTTTTGTTTGTTCCAATGCATGCTTGGGCTATGCAGTGCTGTGTCGCCGTTTCTCTGGCCTAACCTGCATGCACTTTGTACTTTTATTTGTTGGTTGTGGGATAAACCCCGCTCTGCCTGTGTTGCTACTTTGCTTGTTGTGTATGTGCATGTTGTGTGCGTGTGGGTGTGTATGCATGCTGGTTTACAATCCCAATGCTGTGACCAAGGTGGCTGTCCCATTTGACCATTGATCCGTGCGGAGCTGGAGCACCAAACCTGCTGCTCAAGATAAGTAGCTATTTGTAGTACTGCTAGCATCCCTGGCTTGTAAGATCAACCACTTTGTTAATCGGTGCTTGTGTTTCCTTTTCCCCGTTGGCGGACAGGGGCAGTGTGGCCCACGTGAGCGGAGGACTGAGTTCGTGGTGGAGGTCTTCACTTTCCCTTGCTGTGTGCACATTGAGGTGTCTTTTGTTTGGATTGTAGTGTTTCTCTCACGCATGGTGAATTTTCTGAAACCCCTCCCCTCTGTCTTGCAGTAGTCCGGCTCGCTGTGGTAAGCATTTCCCCTGTTCTAGTTACCCCTCCCCTGAGACCAGGTCACTCGTCCAATAGCAAGGTGCTAGTCAACCCCATAGCTACAGTGCTTATATAGCAGCCCCCTGGTCACTGTGTTGGTGGGACCTTTCCGTCAGAGTGTCAATTGTATGGTCATGTTTTACCGTGCAACGGTAACAATCAATGTGTCTTGTTGGAATAAAAATTGTTGATGTAACGCATGTCTCCGGCTCCTTGGGTTTCACGAACCTGTGTGCTCGAATTACCCTCAGGGGTTAATCTAGTTTAGTTTCTTGTCCTGGGGGCCGGCTTCCCGTCCCCTAGGTGGCGTAGTTGATGCAATAAATCCTCAGATTCACCTTGTCACCTGCCACATTTTGGCGTAGTCGGCAGGATCCCTCTTGTGTAAACCAGAGACATGCGTTTATTTGTTTCTTTTCTGAACTGTTTTGATTGTAACGGTGTTAGTGGATGGTATTTGTTTGACAGTGGGACAAAGCAGCAGCTTCTTGCCCAGGAGCCCTGGAATATCTACCTAAAGGTAGGGTTGTTGTGTGTAGTTAGTGTCGCTTTCCCCTTTCAAGTATGGGGGACGAGGAGTTAAGTCCAGAGCAGCTTCGTGACCTAGTGCTGCAGCTCAGAGCTGAGAAAGAGCGCTTACTACAGGAACGGTCAACTCCCCAACACATTCCTAATCCTGATCCACTAGCTCCTGGACCAACTGGTCCTACACCAGCCGCGCCAGTAACTGAGCGCCTGGTTGTTTTACCGCGAGAGGGTAAGTGTCCCATGTTTAATAGGAAGACAGGGATAGGTATACTTGAGTGGACCGAGGAGGTACAGGCATGTATGCGGGCCCGCCATTTGTCTACTGCTGATAAGGCATTTTTCATCTTTGATCATTTGGAGGGAGAGGCTAAGGAGGAAATCAAGTACCGACCCGGTGCAGAGCGTGTTGACTCAGTCAGGGTCTTAGACATTCTGAAGGAACTTTATGGTCCCTCCCAATCTTATGTAACCTTGCAGCAGGCATTTTTTTCTAGACAGCAAGAAGAAGGAGAGACTTTACAGGAATTTTCCTTGGCCTTAATGGCTTTAATGGATAAAGTAAGGCAGTGTGCTCCAGGTGGTGTGCTTAATGCAGAGGTTTTACTTCGTGATCAGTTTGTAGAACATGTTTTGGATAGTTCCCTTCGTAGAGAGTTGAAACAATTTATCCGGGGTCAGCCCACCACCACCTTGCTAGAAATCCGTAGGGAAGCCCTGAGATGGGAAAGGGAAGGACTTCCGGCAGGTGCTAGAGCCTGTAGCTTTTCCCTACCCTCGGCTTATGGCCTGCAGTATGCTGTGCGAGGCACCTCTCAGCCCACTACTCCAGTTACCCCTCCAGGTTCAGAGTTGGGTGAGTTAAAGGCCATGTTGAAGCACCAACAAGAGCAGCTCACTCAGACTGTAGCTGCATTGCAAACCTCCACCATGCCCAATCGTCCTTATCGTAATGCCCCCTTTGTTTGCCGTCGTTGTCAACAGCCAGGTCACTTTGCAAAAAACTGTGACGGGGAACGAGTTCCCTCTCAACCTCGTCCTAATTCCTCTTCCGCTCTTTCTTCAGGCCGGTCCAGGTCTTTCCACGGGTCTCGCCAGTCGGAAAACTGATTCCCACTGAGCTGTTGAGCCACAGCTCAGATGGGATCTTCACTGGCTCACAAGTGGGTGTGGTGTCTAGATTGATGATCGCCTTCACTCCTGTCATTGGCTTCGGCTTCAAGCTGCCAATGGCCTGGCAATCCCCTATATCGGGTATTTAGAACTTGACGTTGTCCTATGTGGTAAGACCATCCCGCGTTGTGGCATTTTAGTGGTACGGGACCCCTCGGAGGTTCCCCCTGCCATTCCTGGGGTGTTAGGCATGAATGTTATTAGTCGTTGTTATCAAGAGCTCTTTGGGGCCTATGGCCCCTCTCTGTTTGATTCCCCTCCTGTGACTCAAGCTCCGGGGCCCATCTTTAAGGCACTCCAACAGTGCCATCAATCAGCCATTCAAAGTCAGAATGCTTCCAGAGGTACGGTGCGGGTTCGTGGCACACAGGCTGTACGTTACCTGGTGGAGTAATGAAGTTTGTGGCTTGTACTTGTTCTGAACAGCTTGCGGGTTTGGTTGCACTTTTCGAGCCTCCAGAATCTGGATTACCTGCTGGTCTGCTGGCGTCGCCTTGCCTCGTTCAAATCGTTGGGGGCACTGTGTTCGTTCCAGTGGTTAATGTCGGGGTAACTGACGTTTTTCTCTACCCACGCTTCAGTGTAGGGTCAGTAACTTCCGCCCATGTCATTAGCCTGCCCACAGGCGTAACTGAGGTGAGGTTTACCACTGCAACAGTTTCCTCCCAAGTAGTCACGAGTGCTGTGCAGGACCGGATTCTGGCGGCAGACTTGGGTGCCTTGTCTGAATCAGAACAGTCTGAGGTTAGAGACTTACTTTTGCAGTACAGCTCTGTCTTCTCTGCCCATGAGGGTGATCTAGGCTGTACGAACCTCATTGCACATGACATTCCCCTGCTGGATGATACTCCAGTACGGCAGCGTTATAGGCGTATTCCTCCATCCGAATATGAGACAGTGAAGGCCCATATTAACCAACTTCTGGATGCCCATGTCATCCGTGAGAGCTGCAGTCCATACGCCTCGCCTATTGTGTTGGCCAAGAAAAAAGATGGCACTTTGCGCATGTGTGTGGACTACCGCTTACTTAATAGTAGAACACGAAAGGATGCGTTTCCCTTTCCACGGATTGAGGAGAGTCTTGATGCCCTGTCAGGGGCCTGTTGGTTTTCAACGTTAGACCTGGCCAGTGGTTATAATCAGGTTCCTGTCTCCGAGCCCGACAAGGTCAAAACGGCCTTTTGTACACCTTTTGGCCTCTTCGAGTGGAACCGGATGCCATTTGGCTTATGCAACGCTCCAAGCACGTTTCAGCGGCTAATGCAGAGACTGTTTGGGGATCAGCAAAGCCATTCACTGCTCTTGTACCTCGATGACATCATAGTGTTTTCTGCCTCTGTCTCTCAACACCTCCAACGCTTAGAAGTCGTCCTCAGTCGACTTCACAAAGAAGGGTTAAAGGCAAAATTAGAGAAGTGTGTGTTCTTCCGTAAGGAAGTTGGTTATTTAGGACATGTTATCTCCAGTCAAGGAGTCTCCACAGATCCAACTAAGATTGAGGCAGTAGCCAGCTGGCAACGTCCGAGCCATGTGTCAGAACTGCGCTCGTTCTTGGGATTTGCCAGTCACTATAAGCGGTTTGTAGAAGGGTTTGCAAAGCTGGCTAGCCCTTTACACAAACTGGTGGCTGAACTTGGAGGCACCAAGTCTAAGCGAGGGTTAGGACAGTCTATCGCCACCGCATGGACACCGGACTGTGAGCACAGCTTCGAGACATTGAAGGCCAAGTTGGTCTCTGCCCCAGTCCTTGGCTATGCTGATTTCTCGCGTCCCTTTATCTTGGAGGTGGATGCTAGTTTTAATGGCCTGGGAGCAGTTCTGTCACAGGAGCAGGAAACGGAGGTTAAACCCATAGCCTATGCCAGCAGAGGTCTTCGGCCCACTGAGCGCAATATGAACAATTACAGTTCAATGAAACTGGAATTCCTTGCGCTCAAGTGGGCCATGACTGAAAAATTTAGGGAATACCTCCTTGGTCAGAAATGCGTCGTCTTTACGGACAACAATCCGTTGAGTTACCTTCAGTCGGCCAAACTTGGGGCTATGGAACAACGGTGGGCAGCTCAGCTGGCTGCATTTGATTTTGAGATTAAATACCGGTCAGGACACAGTAATCAGAATGCTGACGCATTGTCACGCCAGTATATGTCTGGTCGTGACTTGGGGGAGCATGTCCTCCCTGGTACTGCTGTCCCCGAACCTTTGCAGCAAGTTTCAGTGACACAACCCCAAGTTTGTGCTACCCAATTTATGGTCAACGTCCTTCCATCTCACCCCCCTTCTGACATTCGCTCCTTGCAGGAGGCTGACCCCCTCCTGCAGGAGGTTCTGATATTCTGGAAGAGGCAAGTCCCACCAACTCCAGAAGAGAAACGGCGGGCCCCTAAGAGTGTGGCCATGCTGTTGCATCAGTGGGATCGTCTGGTAGAGAGGGAGGGGCTTTTATATCGTCGGATCTTCCGCCCTGACGGGAAGGGAAAGTGTCTTCAACTCCTGTTGCCAGCTGTCTTGAAGCCAGACGTCCTGACGAAATTGCACCAGGAACATGGCCCCCAGGGCATTGAGAGAACTACCGAATTGGTGAGGTCACGATGCTGTTGCGCCGGGATGTCTACAGACATCAAACAGTGGTGCCAAGAGTGTGGACAGTGCCAAGTGGCAAAGCATCCTGGGACTGGGTCACACAGTTTTATGGGCCACTTGTTGGCTTCTAGGCCAAATGAAATCTTGGCCATCGATTTCACAGTGATGGAACCATCTAACGGTGGTATAGAGAATGTCCTCGTGATGACTGATGTGTTCAGCAAATTCACTCAGGCAGTTCCTACCGGGATCAGCGTCCGCCTACGGTACACGCGTGTCTTGCTGAATGAGTGGTTTTACAAGTTTGGTGTCCCGAGCCGAATCCATTCAGACCAAGGAAAAAGCTTTGAGAGTTCCCTCATCCATCAGCTTTGTGACCTGTATGGAGTTGCTAAGTCTCGCACTACCCCTTACCACCCTGCAGGTAATGGGCAGTGTGAGCGGTTCAACCGGACACTCCATAACCTTCTCCGCACATTGCCACCCTCCCGAAAGAGGGACTGGGCGTCTTGTCTCCCACAAGTATTATTTTTTACAACTCTACCCCCGTCGGGCACTGGTGAATCCCCCTTCTTTTTAATGTTTGGCCAAGAACCAAGGCTCCCGTTGACTTTCTCCCGGGTGGTGTTCAAGATCCCCAGCCGGGTAACGTGCAAGACTGGGTGGTGGAGCATCAGGCTAGACTCAGAGTGGCTTTCGAGGGTGCCCGCGACCGGTTGCTGGTAGCAGCTAGTCAACGAAAGGAAAGGCATGACTTGCGGGTGCGGGATGCACCACTGAAAGTGGGTCAATTGGTTCTTCTACGGGACTGTGGCATTAGAGGCCGTCACAAGATTCAGAACATTTGGAGCTCGGTGAGCTACCAGGTCCTCAAAGTCCCAAACAGTGTGGGCGTAGTCTATACCATTGCCCCTGTAGATGCAGTTCACAAGGTTAAACAGGTGCACAGAGATCTCTTGAAACCTCTAGTGGGAGGGGGCCGGCCCCTCGCCAACCAGTTACACCCCCGACCTCCTTGAGGCAGACCAATTGCACTGACCCCATTGGTGAGGAGGAGCTATGTTTAATAGTCTCAAGGACTCCCCTAGCTCCCTGTCCCTCTGTGGCTGGAGGGCCGCATTCACCAGTGGTTTTTGAACCTCCATTTGAGACACTCTTGGAGGCTGGTATCCCCATGACTACTACTGTCCCTAAGAGCCCACAGCCGTATTACCCCTCGTCACCGGTAGCCACTCCTTCTGTAGTTGACCAGCCTGGTTCAAGTTCCCTCGCTGTGCGCCGAACGAGGCGACATACAGCTGGCCAACATTCTAACCCACATCACCTGCCCCGGCCGGTGGGCCCCAACCAGTAATGTCAGCTGCTAAGATGGGGATGCCGGTTGGTTCTATCGTCGGGACGGCGAAAACAAATTGGAGGGCAGATTGTGGTGAAATGGGTTTCCCCGTGAGTCATCTTGACTGACCGGTTATTGATTAGGGGGGCGTGCCCTGGATTAGTATTTAAGGAAGTGGTTTTCGACTGACTGGTACGTCGTTCAGTCAGTGAAAGGACTTCCTGGTTAGTGACGTGGGATACCGGTAGCTTGGTGTGCGTGTAGGTGAAACCGCTGGCTCAACAGGTAAGCACTGCTTGTTTTCCCATTTGTTTAAATGACTCTTTTTGAGGTGGAATCTTAGCTGTTTGTTCGGTTGTGGGTTTTAGTGCGGTTGGTATCTGTTTTGGAAACTCGCATGCATTACGTCCAGTGGACCGCAATGCAAGAAACTTGTTGGTGTCAGGTAAGCGATTATGCTCAACATACTATTACGGCCTCTCTGCTTCGTCATATAGCTAACGTTGTTGTCTGCTTTAGTTTGCTATTAGCAGTAGAGTGGTGAGTGCGTTGTCTCTCCTCCTCGTACTTGTAAGTGGAGCATAGGATCGCCAGCTCTGAGGTATGTATGTTAAAGCAACGCTGTGCAGTCTATTTTTAGAACAAGCTGCTAATCGTAATTTTAGTTTTTGTTGTGCTTTACAGAGTGGCCTATATGCTGGCTATACTCATCGGCTGTTCCCACGTCCTAAGAGACTGCTGCTTTGTCTCCTTTTAGTAATGTCATGTCCAATTATTAGGATATTTGTTTAGTCTGTGATCTTTCTAGCCACTGGCTTTGGCTGGTGCTAGGACTTTTGTTTTGTTTGTTCCAATGCATGCTTGGGCTATGCAGTGCTGTGTCGCCGTTTCTCTGGCCTAACCTGCATGCACTTTGTACTTTTATTTGTTGGTTGTGGGATAAACCCCGCTCTGCCTGTGTTGCTACTTTGCTTGTTGTGTATGTGCATGTTGTGTTGCGTGTGGTGTGTGTATGCATGCTGGTTTACAATCCCAATGCTGTGACCAGGGTGGCTGTCCCATTTGACCATTGATCCGTGCGAGCTGGAGCACCAAACCTGCTGCTCAAGATAAGTAGCTATTTGTAGTACTGCTAGCACCCCTGGCTCGTAAGATCAACCACTTTGTTAATCGGTGCTTGTGTTTCCTTTTCCCGTTGGCGGACAGGGGCAGTGGGGCCTCACGGGAGCGACGGAGTGGTTCGTGGTGGAGGTCTTCACTTTCCCTTGCTGTGTGCACATTGAGGTGTCTTTTGTTTGGATTGCAGTGTTTCTCTCATGCATGGTGTATTTTCTGGACCCCCTCCCCTCTGTCCTGCAGTGGTCCGTCTCGCTGTGGTAAGCATTTCCCCCGTTCTAGTTACCCTTCCCCTGAGACCAGGTCACTCGCCCAATAGCAAGTTGCTAGTCAACCCCATAGCTATTGTGCCTATATAGCAGCCCCCTGGTCACTGAGTCGGTGGGACCTTTCCGTCAGAGTGTCAATTGTATGGTCATGTTTTACCGTGCAACGGTAACAATCAATGTGTCTTGTTGGAATAAAGATTGTTGATGTAACGAATGTCTCCGGCTCCTTGGGTTTCACGAACCTGTGTGCTTGAATTACCCTCAGGGGTTAATCTAGTTTAGTTTCTTGTCCTGGGGGCCGGCCTCCCTTCCCCTAGGTGGCGTAGTTGATGCAACAAATCCTCAGATTCACCTTGTTCCTGCCACACATATGCTGAGTGATATGCATCTTTTGCTGTGTAATGCTGTTTTCACACCTAGCTTGTTTGCTAAAGTTTGCAATAGACATACATTTTTGGAACATTGTTTCTTTTTCAGTGGATAGCTATGCTAAATTGTCCGAAAGTATAAATGAGTGTGTGAATGAGTGTCTAATATGAACTGGTGTCTTGTCCAGGCTGCATATTCTTGTTTCAGGCCCAGTGTTTCTGCTATTGTTGGAAAATGACCACTCTGTCACTGATAATTTTCCTATAATTTTCCTAAAGGCATGTCCTGACTCTTACTTGTATTAATATTACTCATAATTAAAAGTCTTTTTTCCACATTTAGTTATGTTACAGCCTTATTCCAAAATGGATTAAATTCATTATTTTCCTCAAAATTCTACAAACAATACCCCATAATGACAACATGAAAGAAGTTTGTTTGAAAGCTTTGCAAAGTTATTAAAAATAAAAAACAAAAAAAGCACATTTACATAAGTATTCACAGCCTTTGGTCAATACTTTTGTTGAAGAACCTTTGGCACCAATTACAGCCTCAAGTCTTTTTGAGAATGATGCTACAAGCTTGACACACCTATTTTTGGGCAGTTTCTCCCATTCTTCTTTGCAGGACCTCTCAAGCTCCATCAGGTTTGATAGGGAGTGTCGGTACACAGCCATTTTCAGATATCTCCAGAGATATTCAATTGGGTTCAAGTGTGGGCTCTGACTGGGCCACTCAAGGACATTCACAGGGTTGTCCTGTAACCACTCCTTTGTTATATTGGCTGTGTGCTGTCATTGTCCTGTTGGAAGATAAACCGTTACCCCAGTTTGAAGTCCAGAACGCCCTGTAATAGGTTTTCATCAAGGATGTCTCTGTACATTGCTGCATTAATCTTTCCCTCGATGCTGACTAGTCTCCCAGTTCCTGCCGCTGAAAAACATCCCCACAGCATGACGCTTCCACCACCATGCTTCACTCTAAGGATGGTATTGGCCAGGTGATGAGTGGTGCCTGGTTATTTTCAAACATAACGCTTGCCATTCAGGCCAAAGAGATCAATCTTTGTTCAATCTGAGAGAGAGGTCTGAGAGTCCTTCAGGTGCCTTTTTGGCAAACACCAGGTGGGCTGTCATGTGCCTTTTACTGAGGAGTGGCTTCCATCTGGCAACTCTACCATTCAGGCCTGATTGATCGAGTGCTGCAGAGATGGTTGTTCTTCTGGAAGGTTCTCCTCTCTTGATGTATATAAAATATACATGAAATAAACATGAGGGAGACTTAGTATGAGTAATATGTCATTTTATTGGAAATTCACAGGACTGGTGGGATGCGCGAGCTGAGAGCGAGTGCTCAGATCCAAATCCAGCCCCTCCAGTAAAGGAGAGAAGGAAAAGTGGCACCTAGCCACACAGAAGCGGTATTAGGCGGATATTGATGAATTGGATTCACACTTTAAGATTAACACACTATGGTTTATTAGTCACAGAGAAATATAAGAGCTAAGGAAACACACACACACACACAGGCTCACACTCTTACACAGTCAAGGACGGACATGCAGACATAACACACATAACACACACACACACACACACACACACACGCACACACACCCAGAGGCCCCCAACGCACACACATAACATTATAACTTTATAAGAAAAATAAAAAGGAGTATTAGGATATTAGAAGGATAATATAATGATATTATGCAGTAGGGAGTACAGTAAACTACTTGCAAGCAGTATAACCATATATAACATAGAAATATAGAGCAAATATGAAAGAAAATTATAAACCACAAATACAGAAAAATGTAAAAGAAACTTAATCATAATGCAGATGGTGAAGATTCTTGGTGCAGACTAGGGCCTTAATTTTTAAGAGAGAACCATGAGTTGCGGTTTATGAGGGTCACCTCCCTGATTAAGGCCCTTCTCCCCGATCACTCAGTTTGGCTTCTAGGAAGAGTCCTGCTGGTTCCAGACTTCATCCATTTACGGATGATGGAGGCCACTGTGCTCATTGAGACCTTCAATGCTGCAGAAATGTTTCTGTACCCTTCCCCAGATCTGTATTGCCTAGGCATTTCTCAAAGCACTGAGATAAAAAACAAAAAAAACCAAAAACATATGTGATATATGATGCAGCAAACACAATATTAACATTGCTTCTGAGTAAAAAAAAATCAGTTAGTTTAAATGTAATATTATTTATAATTGTGTTTTAGATTTTGACGTTTAGATTAATTCTTGTGACTTGTCAATTAGACTTACAACTATAATAACTAAACCATAAGCACAACAACCTTGATACTAGTTGACAGTAATCTCCACCAGCATCATGTAATTTTTATAAAAACAATACGGTCTGGATATACATCACACTGGACCTCAGGTTTTGTATCATGAGTTTAGAAAGTAACTCAGATTGCTTGTTGGGTGTCTAGCTGTGCTTGTCAGTTGTTGCCATGCCTGGGCATCTGCAACTAGTAAGCTGTTTAGACTTAGGAGCTTAGGCCAGATTCAGCTCTGAGTCAGGATCCAAATCTGGCAGACAAGCATGCTGTGTCAACATGCCCAGTAAGAGCAGATGTCCAAGTTAAACTCAGCTTCCTTGAGATGGTCCATGCCAAGACAATGAAAACATATAGTAGCTGGTGCCTATTCTCACCTGGCAAGAGATTGCCACTGAGCACGAGTGTAATGATTACAATGTTTAATTGATTAGTGTACGGAATGTCACACATTATAGTTAAATGTAATGATGTGGAACGTCTGTGAGACAAGTAACTTCCTTTTCTTGCGTATTGTATGTTATAGCTGTGATCCCTCACCAGCCTCGCTTCTCTCTCTCTCTCTCTCTCTCTCTCACTAAATCGGATCACTCGGTAACATGACAAGCTGCTTTTTTTTGTCTTTAAGAGTGAAAAAAGAAAGCCTAGTTAGGAAATTACTGTTTATAGAGATGATACTGTAAGTGATAACAGCACCTAACTTATCTCACTATGTCACATGATGGGGGCTGAGACAGAAGCAAGTGCAGGTATGGCAGTTTAATCAAACAACAACACATCCAAAGGATAAGGCAGAAAACAATAATCAGTAAACAATGATCAGGCAAACAGCACAAACAGGGCAGGGCAAAGAGATCATAAAGGTAAAAAAAGAGTTGTAAACGTCAAAAACTCCAGAATAAACAGCCGTGAAATCAAGGCTTGGTAAACAACAGAGACAAGTGACAACTGGGTTTATACTTCGCAAAGAGTGAATGCATAGGAAGTCCTTTTAAACTGTGGTTGTGATTGTGCTGTGAATTGGAAGCAGGTGTGCATGATTAGAATGAAGGTGTGTTCTGGGAATTGCTGTCCATGACGCTCATGTTTGTAGGTCACAGTGCAGGATGGGAATTGTAGTCACTGGTTTGATGTGATATGATACACTAACATTCTACAAAATTGTATGTAACTATATGTAACAGTTAAAAAAACACAATGTTTTGGTCATTATTAAATAAAAAATTGTAATTATTGGCATATTGCTGTGGTATAAGGGGAATCCTTTTGAGATGTTATAAGAAAATAATCAACCACTTCATGCCCATCCATCTATCTATCTATCTATCTATCTATCTATCTATCTATCTATCTATCTATCTATCTATCTATCTATCTATCTATCTATCTATCTATCTATCTATCTATCTATCTATCTATCCGCCTATCTATCTATCTATCTAAAAAAAAAAAAAGACATCCAATGATCAGGGCTGATCATGTCCTGTCAATCAAGAGGGTGGGAAAACACATCGATTTCGTGCTGTGTGTAAAGATGTCTCTTGTGTGGAATGATGACAAAACTGCATTTTGCAATCTTTGTAAGCTCTGCACTGCTAAAATTTTGTACTGAAAGTAAGTTTTACAATGCAGAAGTTTCAGCGTTGAGTCAATCCCCGGCCCCTCGAACCCCTCTTGCCCTCACACTGAATTTAAGTGCCAGTACACTGTCGAAAGATTTAAATGAAGATGAGTTGACAAAAATGTATAGAAATATTGCACAAAAAAAATATTTGTAGAGTAGTATATTTCACGTTATTGTTAATATGTAAAGTTTATATTATATATTACCAGTTTGATGTCAGTGATGAAGTAGAAATGCTTTTGTTTGTGGTGAGTGAATGTGAGACTAACAGGAGGTTTTTTAGAATTCACTCAATGTTAATATGGATTAATAACATTCCACAAGTTAAAAAACCTTACTTTAATCTTCAGAATTTAGTTCGTGTTAATGTTAATTAGAGTAATGTGTTTTCAGTTTATGAGATCAGTTACTGTGAAACTACTTGTTGAAATGGAGAGAATAAAGTTTTTATTTGCATTTCTTTCAGAATTCTTTTAAATTAATCATTATTAATTTATAAGAAGGCATAAAAGGCAGATCTACTGGTATAAGTTATCGGTATTGGCCGACATCACTTTGAATAATCGATTATCGGTATCAGCTGAGAAATTTAGCATCGGTGCACCTTTTATGTATATATATATATATATATATAATCACATATACACACACACACACACATATATAATATGGTTAGATATGACAGTATAGAGATATTTGCAGAACACTGCAAAAATAAGTGTATAAAAGTACTACCACTAGTACTGGAACCAGTACATGCAGCTGTTTAGTATAAATTATTGACTGTATATAATTTATGGTGCCAACTTATCTTAATTGTTAAGATAAATTATTACTTATTTGGACATTATTGGAATAAGTCCATGCATTTCACCTGTTTCAGTTCACAATAGCCGTGAGATGGCAATATGTTTCATAGATCATGTTGCTTGAAAGGATTTTTGTTTTTTTTATGGAAATCATGACGCTGCGATTCACAGTGTGCAATATAAACAAAAAAAATTAAATGTAAAATTTATAGAAAATCTATACATTCAAAATATAAAATACTACTACTAATAATAAGTGTACTTGCACAGAGGTTTTATGAATGAATGCAAATCACGACTCCTGAGGGTATATGGTGCTTCTGATCAGAGGTGTATAGCTTGAAGGGATTTCAAGTTTAAGCCCTTAAAATTTTTTCTAACCGTTCCAAAAGATTATTTATGGATTATTTGTCTCAAAGCAGCTTTACAGAAATATATAAACACAGGTTACAGATTTTAAATGTGTAAACTAATCCCTAATGAGCAAGCCGGTGGTGACGGTGGCAAGGAAAAACTCCCTAATATGAAATGAGTAAGAAACCTTGAGAGGAACCAGACTCAGAAGGGAACCCATCCTCATCTGGGTAACAACGGATAGTGTGAAAGCAAAGGTAATTTCATAATGGTTTTTATATGAATGCTTTTTTGTTGAACTAGTACACTGTTCACTAAAGGAGACTTGGGTGCAAAATAACAAAAATTTCCATGTGAAATTGAGGTCCAAAACCATTTCCATGGTACTTCAAGCGGCACCATACTCAGCAATCTCCAGGCTACACTGCTTGGGGTGGTGTTCAGCAAGACCAATCTTGCTCCCAGCTTTAAGTATTATGTGGGTACTACATGATGACTACATGGGCTGAAATACAGGTTGTAAGTAATCTTGTTCACAGGTTGGCCCCACTCCAATTTCCTGTGTGGGTTTTATACAAGATTTCATTGGGCTTTAGGTGGGACCCAACTAGGCAACACATGCAAAACGCATCTGGGTTCCATCTTCCAGCTCTATGTGGGCACTACATGGGATGAAATCTGGATTGCAATTGGGTTGGTCCATGTTTTTTGTATTGCACCCAAGCAAACTGCCCACATGGGTTTCAATTTACCATTGTAAATGTGTGCATCTAGGTCATGTGAAATCCACGTGTGTAGAATATGCATGGGGCCATGGACAAACCTACATGTAACCCATACAGTGGCAAGAAAAAGTATGTGAACTCTTTGGAATTTCATAGTTTTCTGAATAAATTTGTCATAAAATGTGATCTGATCTTCATCTAAGTCAGGGTATTGACACACAGTATTGACAAATATAATGTGCCTAAAATAATAACTCCCCCAAAAATTCTGATCTTTCATGTCTTTATTGAACACACTCATTCAACATTCAACATGGCAGTGGAAAAAGTAAATGAACTCTCAGAATTAATAACTGGTTGACCCCCCCTTGGCAGCAATAACCTCAACCAGGCGCTTCCTGTAGCTGTGGATCAGACCTGCACATCATTCAGGAGGAATTTTAGCCCATTCTTCATGGCAGAACTGCTTTAGCTCGGTCATATTCTTTTGATGTCTCATGTGTATGGCTTTCTTCAAGTCATTCCATAGCATCTCTATTGGGTTGAGGTCTGGGCTCTGACTCGGCCACTCTAAAAGGCGGATTTTGTTTTTCTGAAGCCATTCTGTTGTGGACTTGCTCCGGTGTTTTGGGTCGTTGTTCTGTCACATCACCCAACTTCTACACAGTTCCAGCAGACGTACAGACATTCTCACATTATCCTGAAGAATTGTCTGATATACTTGGGAATTCATCTTCCCCTCAATGATTGCAACCTTTCCAGGCCCTGATGCAGCAAAGCAGGCCCAAATCATGAGGTTTCCTCCACCATACTTTACGGTTGGAGTGATGTTTTCATGATGATATGCCTTGCCCTTTCTATGCCAGATGTAGTGCTGTGTGTTTTTTCCAAATAGTTAAATCATAGTTTCATCAGTCCACAAAACATTTTGCCAATACTGCTGTGGAGTGTCAATGTGCTCTTTTGCAAACTTCAGGCGTGCAGCAATGTTCTTTTTAGTAAGCAGTGGCTTACTTCGTGGTATCCTTCCGTAGATACCCTGCTTGTTCAATGTTTTATGTATTGTAGACTCATGAACAGAGATGTGAGCCAGTTCCAATGATGCCTTCAAATCTTTGGCTGTCATGGTGTTGTTGAAATCACTTTGTGACCCTTGCCAGCTTTATGTAAATTAACAATTCTTGATCGTAGATCCTCTGAAATCCTTTTTGGCGAGGCATGGCTCACATAAGCATGTGCTTCTTGTGCAGAGAAAACTCCAAAAGTTTGAGGGGTTTTTATCTGTCAAAATAGCTGTAGTTGAAACCTCCAAACTCATTTTCTTAACCAGACTCCAGGTGTGCAAAAAAAAGCTTTTTTGAGGTCATTAACTCAAGGGTTCCCATACTTTTTCCACAAGCACTATGAGGTTTTTTTTTGGTTGTTCTCAATAAAGAAATGAAAGATCAAATTTTTTTTGTGTTATTCTTTTTGGCACATTATATTTGTAAATACCCCTGACTTAGATGAAGATCAGATCACATTTTATGACAAATTTATTCAGAAAACCATGAAATTCCAAAGGGTTCACATACTTTTTCTTGCCTCTGGATATCAGTAGCACTCACACAGCACAAAAAATGGGGCCCAGGGCCTTATGTGCCCTAATACCCACTCTAATCCTGCTTGAAATCCATGTGGGCAGTTTTTATGGGCGCATGACGGAAAATATAATGTACTACTTCTAGTATTCCGCTACATCTGGAATTGTAAATACAAATGCAAAACAGATATGGCACAATATGCAAAAAATTATTTCACAGTAAAATTTTTGGAGTCTTATGTAGACTTTTTAACTACTTTTACAGTAATAATTATTTTATTATAATAATTAAAATAATTATTTTACAGTAATAATTCTATAATTATTCCAGTGTCATTTCTGTTGTTGAGTTGGTCATTCTCAACTTTTTATGTGTTGAGAATTTTGTATTCAAAGATGTTTTTGTGGATGCTATGTGTATCTATGTGATTTGCTGTCACCTTCCTGTCAGCTTGGACCTGCCTCGCCACTCTCCTCATCAGCAATTTCTTAAATAATGAAACCACCATGATCCACTCTGCCTTTGAAAAGAAAAGTCTGTACTTCTGGCCTAAAAATAAAACTGAACACAAAACACAATATGCTAAATTAATCAAATTGCACTTCATTTCATTTGCCACAACTACTAATAATACTTATATTCAGGTTACTATAACTATATATACTGCATTTATATAATGTAACCATACTGAACTGGTTTCTCCCTTCAGTCTCCACATCAAGTAGTGAATTGCATGTCCACTTGATTGACATGGCCTTTCTAAAACCTTCTACCTTTTCCCCTGATAAAGGCCATTGTTCAGTTGGCAGTGTGTTTTTTGGATGTTTGTCTTGCTGCATGATAAAGTTATTCAATTTGAGTTGGCAGACAAAATGTTCCTGTTAACTTCTGAATTAATTCTGTTGCTACCATCATGAGTTACATCATGAATAATGATTAGTGAGCCTGTTCCTGAAGCAGCCATGACAACCATGACACCATGTTTAACACATGAGCTTGTATGTTTTGGATCATGAGCAGATTCTTTCTTTCACCATACTTTGGCCTTTCCATTACTTTGGTAGAGGTTAATCTTGGCTCCAGAACGTTTGTGGCTCAATTCTGTATTTATTTGCGAATTCCAATCTGGCTTCTGAATTGTGAAACCTTCACTCGTGCCCTGTGGAGGTTGTTGGTTATGTCACTGACTGTTTTTTTTAGGGTTTTTCTTCACAGCTATAACAATGTTTCTGTCATCAGCCGTTGTTGATTTCCATGGCTGACCCACTTGGTGTCTGTTGCTCACTACAACAGTGGTTTCTTTCTTTGTCAGGACATTCCAAATTGTTGTATTAGCTATGCCCATTGTTTGTGTAATGCCTCTGATTTTCCCTCTTTTCTCATCTTCAAAATGGCTCACCATAGGCAGCTCTCTGATCTTCATGTTGGCTGATCCTTTTTAACATCAAATGCTGTCTTTACAGGTTAAACTGAAGGCTAAAACCAAGAGTATATGTTCAGAGCTATTTTTTGTTTCAATAGTCTTACAAAAATCTTTACTTGTCACACCTGGGTAACAAGAAACACCGGCCAGTCACGTTCCAATATTTTTGCTCGCTATCAAATTGGGTGGTCTGATACAAAATGTGTTATGTTCTATGTTGTTTAACACGTCTACATATAAATACCAGGGAAAAAATTAAAAAACTCTCTTTTCATCTTTTGATCTCAAACATAAATGTCTTCAGTCTACAACAAAGAGTTGTAGGAAACGTATTAGCTGAGCAGACCTTTCCTATCGAGGTAGCTGACTGTAGTAACATCAATCTGACATAAAATTCCACCTTAATAAATTGGAATTTTAATTAGACATTAAAGAGTCAACATTATTAAGAGAATAGACCTAACTGAGTGTTATAGAATTCTTGAATACTGACCATATCTGTAACACTATGTTGCTCAGAGAACACAACAGATTCAGGTTAAAAACGTTTGGCACAGTCAGTGTGCAGTAATGTAAAATTTTAATAAATAAAAGTGTTGGGTTGATCCCTCTGCCTCAGCATTTATTAAGAAAGAAAACATAAATTAGGCTTTACAAACACCACCAAAGCAATCGAGCTGTCATGTAACGGTGTTGGAGACAGATGTAAGTGCAGTTAAAGATTTTATTGAAGAGAGGCAGACAGACGAATCCAAACCATAGGGCAAAACATGGTCAGTAAACAGGTAGAGGGTCTGGTGATTGGCAAACAACATAAACTAGGCTTAGATAAGCGTCGAGAAATGTGAGGACAAAACAGGATCAGAACCATGAAACAAGGAAGAAAGATCAGAGTATAGGTACGGGTCTGGCGGAAAACACAGAAACACACATTTACACACATGGAACAAAGACACACAGGGGTTTAAATAGACAAACTAATCAAAGATGTAACCTAGAACAGCTGAGACATTAGGAAGGAACGAATTACATAACAGTGGCGGAGACAAGAGAGAAAGCAAAACAAAACATGTCTCAAAATTAAACAGTCAATGAAAACCCGGAAGTGTGTGCTGTTGCGCTTCGGGCAGTTCAGGTAAATGGTGCACTTATATAGCACTTTTATCCAAAGTGATGGTGGGCCATCTCGTCAGCCTCAGATGTGAACAGGACTTGGTAGGCCGTCTCTTCGGCCTTGGGCAGGAACATGGCATGGGAGGCCATGCCTTCAACCTCAGACAGGAATATGACTTAGGATGCCATGCTGTCGGCCTCTGGCAGGAACATGGCATGGTAGGTCATCTCATTGGCCTCTGGCGTGAACAGGACTCGCTAGGCTGTGCCTTAAACCTTTAACTGTAATTGAACCTGGGAGGTCGCCTTGTTGATCTCTATCAGGATCATGGCTAGACAGCCCACTTCATCTGTCTCAGACTGGTTAGCAGGAGATAAGATCGCCATGTTGACCTCCGGCTGGAGCTCTGGACATGGGGTCGCCACATTGACCTCTGGCTGGAGCACTGCAAGCTTGTGGGTCTCAGGCTGGAGTTCTGGGGTTGAGGTTGCCACCTCGGCCTCTGGCTGAAGCTGTGCTTTGGAGGCCACCCTGTCGGCCTCTGGCTGGAGCTGGGCTGTGGAGAACGCCATGTCGGCCTTCTCATAGTAGGTGGTGAACGGCCTCACAGATTCGTCAGTCAGGCTGGCCCTCTACAAATAATGTTCTAAATTAAACTGAAAGTCTACCTTCCCATAGATCACTCTCATTTGGCAAATAAACTCAGTTACACTCCCTAAGATTATAGTTCTTCTGGTGATAAGTAGCTCTGCCCATTGGTGTGCTGGACCGCGAACCGGGATAACAGGGATGTGAGCCACTGTCTCTCCTTGGGCTTGGGGTTCACCAGTCTCTCAAAATAAAATTGGCACAGGAGGGAAAATCCGGGACATCCAGGTTAAGACAGTGGGAACATCGCATGGAATCAAACGCAAGAATAAAGATCCCGGTGTGATGCTCCCTTTGCTCTCCTGCTGCATCCATGTTGTAGGCGAAGTATTCTGTCATGTAGCATGATTGGAGACAGATGCAACTGTAGTTCAAGCTTTTATTGGAGAGGTAACCAGAGGAATCCAAATCGTAGGGCAAAACGTGGTCGATAAACAGCCACAGCGTCGGGCGATCAATAAGTAAATAGTCAATGAAAACCCGGAAGTGCATGATGTTGCGCTTCGGGTAACAACTGGCCACTGGGGGCATTATTTGAATGATTGGACCCCGCTGTTTGGCTATATTATTATTATTATTATCATTATTATTATTATTATGCTTCTTTTTCTTCTGGCTAGAGTGTTTATGGCAGGCCATAGAACTGTCCGTCAAAAAGTTGGGGTGAAAAAAACTGATTGGGGAGGGTCTAATGAACTTTCTGACCAAATTTGGGCCAAGTGCTGCCAACACTCTAGCGCCACCATTGGGTAAAATTTGGGCCTAATTTGGAAGTACCTTTATGGTCATAACTTTTGAACCATGTGTCCAAAATATAAAAATGCACCCCCCTCGGTTCACTGAGTTGAGACGATGCCAACACATCCTATGAAGTCAAGGTACACCAATTTTCCCCATCTTAGAATTAGATTAAAAATTTTTATTTTTTTTTAACCAAGTCACAAATCTTGGTAGTTATCAAATTTTGTGACAGCACCACTTATTGGTCAAATGTTACAATAAAATGCCAAAAATGCTTCCATCTAAGACTACCACTACTGTCCATGATCAAACCATACATTTAGTGAGTGAAACTACTAAACTAGATTGAATCCCTTTGCCTGCATTTGCTGGCTCTGCTTTCCTGTTAATGCAACAATAGTATCAAATCTGTGAATGTGTGACTCACAGGGTCTGGGTGCTTGGCCCCCAAAAATGCTGCTGGCAGCTTTCATTATTATTATTATTATTATTAAACCTAGACACCAATGTAAAAAATGTGAGGACAGTCCTAAGGATTTAACAGGAATATTGGTTTAAGATGTGCAAAGACATGATGTAAGGTGTTACATACCTAGATGTTTCTGATGTACCTAGGTGTTTCTGAAAAGAATATCATGTATGTAATTTATTTGCAACTGTTTTACTCTGAGCTTCACTGGCAGCATACTAAACAGCTTTAACACCTGCACCTTCTGTAGGTCCTTAGGGGGCATTTATCAGGTACTGAACAATTTTGTTCTGCGTAGCCTGGAGACAATCCTTATTTATCTTGGTAAGGCTGGAGTACCATGAGCACTGGCATAGTCAAAATGACTGAAATGCTAATGTGAGCACTTTCTTAGCTTATATCCATAGCTTGATTTTGGTGTTAATAAAAATAATAATAATAATAATAATAATAATTAAAAATAGAAGAAGAAGAACTATTTATTTTTTGTCATGATTCAAAATCCAGTTGCATATTTCTAGTTTCAGATTTTGTGCTCGAAGGCTGACATGATGTACGTCCTTGCTACTGTCGCCATCTACCGGCGACATATTGTTACTTCAATAACGTTTTAAAATGAACTGAACAATTTGAATAAGAATTTACAGCCTCGTTGAAAACAAACAGAATAAACAGCAGCTCGAGACACTTACAGGGGCCTTTTCAATCACTTTACTAAGATCACCACATTTCAATGTCTTTAATTAACGTGAATTTAAAACAAAATCCGACGGGACATGAATTCCATCACTGCTCCAATTAACAGCGTCGGTTCCACATGTTCTAATTTCGTCTTCACTCGTCTTTAACTTCGGTTTCACTCGTCTTTAATTTCGTCTTCACTCGTCTTTAACTTCGGCTTCACTCGTCTTTAATTTCGGCTTCACTCGTCTTTAACTTCGGCTTCACTCGTCTTTAATTTCGGCTTCACTCGTCTTTAATTTCGGCTTCACTCGTCTTTAACTTCGGCTTCACTCGTCTTTAACTTCGGCTTCACTCGTCTTTAATTTCGGCTTCACTCGTCTATAACTTCGTCTTCACTCGTCTTTAATTTCGGCTTCACTCGTCTTTAATTTCGACTTCACTCGTCTTTAACTTCGGCTTCACTCGTCTTTAATTTCGGCTTCACTCGTCTTTAACTTCGGCTTCACTCGTCTTTAATTTCGGCTTCACTCGTCTTTAATTTCGGCTTCACTCGTCTATAACCCGACTTCACTCGTCTTTAACCCCCCCTTACTCGTCTTTAATTTCGGCTTTCCGTCTATAACCTGTCTTCTGCGTCTTTAATTTCGGCTTCACTCCGTCTTTAACCCCGGCTTCACTTCGTCTTTAATTTCGACTTCACTTTCGTCTTTAACCCGGCTTCACTCCGTCTTTAATTTCGGCTTCACTGCGTCTTTAACCGTCTTCACTCGTCTTTAACCCCGGCTTCACTCGTCTTTAATTTCGGCTTCACTCGTCTATAACCTCGTCTTCCTTCGTCTATAACCGTCTTCACTCGCGTCTTTAATTTCGACTTCACTGTCTAACCCGGTTCACTTTCGTCTTTAATTTCGGCTTCACTCGTCTTTAATTTCGGCTTCACTCGTCTTTAACTTCGGCTTCACTCGTCTTTAATTTCGACTTCACTCGTCTTTAACTTCGGCTTCACTCGTCTTTAATTTCGACTTCACTCGTCTTTAACTTCGTCTTCACTCGTCTTTAACTTCGGCTTCACACGTCTTTAATTTCATCTATAATTTCGTCTATAATTTCGTCTTCACTCGTCTTTAACTTCTGTTTCACTCTGTTCTAACTTCGGCTTCACTCGTCTTTAATTTCGGCTTCACTCGTCCTTAACTTCGGCTTCACTCGTCTTTAACTTCGACTTCACTCTCCTTTAACTTCGGCTTCACTCGTCTTTAACTTCGACTTCACTCGTCTTTAACTTCGACTTCACTCGTCTTTAACTTCGACTTCACTCGTCTTTAACTTCGGCTTCACTCGTCCTTAACTTCGGCTTCACTCGTCTTTAATTTCGACTTCACTCTCCTTTAACTTCGACTTCACTCGTCTTTAACTTCGACTTCACTCTCCTTTAATTTCGGCTTCACTCGTCTTTAACTTCGGTTTCACTCGTCTTTAACTTCGGTTTCACTCGTCTTTAATTTCGTCTATAATTTCGGCTTCACTCGTCTTTAACTTCGTCTTCACTCGTCTTTAACTTCGGTTTCACTCGTCTTTAATTTCGTCTATAATTTCATCTTTAACTTCGGTTTCACTCGTCTTTAACTTCGTCTATAATTTCGTCTTCACTCGTCTTTAACTTCGGTTTCACTCGTCATTAATTTCATCTATAATTTCGTCTATAATTTCGTCTTCACTCGTCTTTAACTTCTGTTTCACTCTGTTCTAACTTCGACTTCACTCGTCTTTAATTTCGGCTTCACTCGTCTTTAACTTCGACTTCACTCGTCTTTAACTTCGACTTCACTCGTCTTTAACTTCGTCTTCACTCGTCTTTAACTTCGGCTTCACTCGTCTTTAATTTCGGCTTCACTCGTCTTTAACTTCGACTTCACTCGTCTTTAACTTCGACTTCACTCTCCTTTAACTTCGGCTTCACTCGTCTTTAACTTCGGCTTCACTCGTCTATAATTTCGTCTTCACACGTCTTTAACTTCGGTTTCACTCGTCTTTAACTTCGTCTATAATTTCGTCTTCACTCGTCTTTAATTTCGGCTTCAATCGTCTTTAACTTCGTCTATAATTTCGTCTATAACTTCGTATTCACTCGTCTTTAACTTCGTCTTCACTCGTCTTTAACTTCGTCTATAATTTCGTCTTCACTCGTCTTTAACTTCTGTTTCACTCTGTTCTAACTTCGGCTTCACTCGTCTTTAATTTCGGCTTCACTCGTCTATAACTTCGGCTTCACTCGTCCTTAACATCGTCTTCACTCGCCTTTGACTTCGACTTCACTCTCCTTTAATTTCGGCTTCACTCGTCTTTAACTTCGGCTTCACTCGTCTATAATTTCGTCTTCACTTGTCCTTAACTTCGGCTTCACACGTCTTTAACTTCGACTTCACTCTCCTTTAATTTCGGCTTCACTCGTCTTTAACTTCGGTTTCACTCGTCTTTAATTTCGTCTATAATTTCGGCTTCACTCGTCTTTAACTTCGGTTTCACTCGTCTTTAATTTCGTCTATAATTTCGGCTTCACTCGTCTTTAACTTCGGTTTCACTCGTCTTTAATTTCGTCTATAATTTCATCTTTAACTTCGGTTTCACTCGTCTTTAACTTCGTCTATAATTTCGTCTTCACTCGTCTTTAACTTCGGTTTCACTCGTCATTAATTTCATCTATAATTTCGTCTATAATTTCGTCTTCACTCGTCTTTAACTTCTGTTTCACTCTGTTCTAACTTCGACTTCACTCGTCTTTAATTTCGGCTTCACTCGTCTTTAACTTCGACTTCACTCGTCTTTAACTTCGACTTCACTCTCCTTTAACTTCGACTTCACTCTCCTTTAACTTCGGCTTCACTCGTCTTTAACTTCGGCTTCACTCGTTTTAAACTTCGGTTTCACTCGTCTTTAATTTCGTCTATGATTTCGTCTTCACTCATCTTTAACTTCGTCTTCACTCGTCTTTAACTTCGGCTTCACTCATCTTTAACTTCGGCTATAATTTCGGCTTCACTCGTCTTTAACTTCGGCTTCACTCATCTTTAACTTCGGCTTCACTCGTCTTTAATTTCGTCTTCACTCGTCTTTAACTTCGACTTCACTCGTCTTTAACTTCGTCTTCACTCGTCTTTAACTTCGGCTTCACTCGTCTTTAATTTCGTCTTTAATTTCGTCTTCACTCGTCTTTAACTTCGGCTTCACTCGTCTTTAACTTCGGCTTCACTCATCTTTAATTTCGGCTTCACTCTGTTCTAACTTTGGCTTCACTCGTCTTTAATTTCGTCTATAATTTCGTGTTTAATTTTGGCTTCATTCGTCTTTAACTTCCGCTTCACTCGGTTCTAATTTCGGCTTCAATCGTCTTTAATTTCGTCTATAATTTCGTCTTTAATTTCGTCTTCACTCATCTTTAAGTTCGGCTTCACTCGGTTCTATTTTCGGCTTCACTCGGTTCTAATTTCGGCTTCACTCGTCTTTAATTTCGGCTTCACTCGTCTTTAATTTCGTCTATAATTTCGTCTTTAATTTTGGCTTCATTCGTCTTTAACTTCGGCTTCACTCGGTTCTAATTTCGGCTTCAATCGTCTTTAATTTCGTCTTTAATTTCGTCTTTAATTTCGTCTTTAATTTCGTCTTTAATTTCGTCTTCACTCGTCTTTAACTTCGGCTTCACTCGGTTCTAATTTCGGCTTCACACGGTTCTAATTTCGGCTTCACTCGGTTCTAATTTCGGCTTCAATCGGTTCTAATTTCGGCTTCACTCGTCTTTAATTTCGGCTTCACTCGTCTTTAATTTCGGCTTCACTCGTCTTTAATTTCGGCTTCACTCTGTTCTAACTTTGGCTTCACTCGTCTTTAATTTCGTCTATAATTTCGTCTTTAATTTCGGCTTCAATAATCTTAAATTTCGTCTTTAATTTCGTCTTTAATTTCGTCTTCACTCGTCTTTAACTTCGGCTTCACTCGTCTTTAACTTCGGCTTCACTCGTCTTTAATTTCGTCTTTAACTTCTGTTTCACTCGTCTTTAATTTCGTCTTTAACTTCGGTTTCACTCGTCTTTAATTTCGTCTTAAATTTCGTCTTTAATTTCATCTTTAATTTCGTCTTCACTCGTCTTTAACTTCGACTTCACTCGTCTTTAATTTCTTCTATAATTTCGGCTTCACTCGTCTTTAACTTCGGCTTCACTCGTCTATAACTTCGGCTTCACTCGTCCTTAACATCGTCTTCACTCGCCTTTGACTTCGACTTCACTCTCCTTTAATTTCGGCTTCACTCGTCTTTAACTTCGGCTTCACTCGTCTATAATTTCGTCTTCACTTGTCCTAACCCGGCTTCACTACGTCTTTAACTCGACTTCACTCCCTTTAATTTCGGCTTCTCTCGTCTTTAACCCGGTTTCACTTTCGTCTTTAATTTCAGTCTATAATTTCGGCTTCTTTCGTCTTTAACCCGGTTTCACTCGTCTTTAATTTACGTCTATAATTTAGACTTCACTCGTCTTTAACCGGTTTCCTTTCGTCTTTAATTTCGTCTATAATTTCATCTTTAACTTCGGTTTCACTCGTCTTTAACTTCGTCTATAATTTCGTCTTCACTCGTCTTTAACTTCGGTTTCACTCGTCATTAATTTCATCTATAATTTCGTCTATAATTTCGTCTTCACTCGTCTTTAACTTCTGTTTCACTCTGTTCTAACTTCGGCTTCACTCGTCTTTAATTTCGGCTTCACTCGTCCTTAACTTCGGCTTCACTCGTCTTTAATTTCGACTTCACTCGTCTTTAACCGACTTCACTTCGTCTTTAACCGGCTCCTCATCTTTAACCGACTTCCTCTTCTTTAATTTAAACTTCCTCGTCTTTAACCGGTTTCACTCGTCTTTTAATTTCGTCTTCACTCTGTTCTAACTTTGGCTTCACTCGTCTTTAATTTAGTCTATAATTTCGTGTTTTAATTTTGGCTTCACTCGTCTTTAACCGGCTTCACTCATCTTTAATTTCGGCTTCACTCTGTTCTAACTTTGGCTTCACTGTCTTTAATTTCGTCTATAATTTCGTGTTTAATTTCGGCTTCAATCGTCTTTAATTTCGTCTTTAATTTCGTCTTTAATTTCGTCTTCACTCTATCTTTAGTTCCGCTTCACTCGGTTCTATTTTTCACTTTCGTTTCTAATTTCGGCTTCACTTTCGTCTTTAATTTACGTCTATAATTTCGTCTTTAATTTTGGCTTCATTAGTCTTTATCTTGACTTCCTTTCGGTTCTAATTTACGCTTCAATGCGTCTTTAATTTCGTCTTTAATTTTGTCTTTAATTTCGTCTTTAATTTGTCTTTAATTTTCGTCTTTAACCCGGCTACTTCCGGTTCTAATTTCGGCTTCACCACGGTTCTAATTTCGACTTCACTTTCGGTTCTAATTTCGGCTTCACTCGGTTCTAATTTCGGCTTCACTCGTCTTTAATTTCGGCTTCACTCGTTTTTAATTTCGGCTTCACTCTGTTCTAACTTTGGCTTCACTCTTCTTTAATTTCGTCTTTAATTTCGTCTTTAACTTCGACTTCAATAATCTTAAATTTCGGTCTTTAATTTCGTCTTTAATTTCGTCTTCACTCGTCTTTAACTTCGGCTTCACTCGTCTTTAACTTCGGCTTCACTCGTCTTTAATTTCGTCTTTAACTTCTGTTTCACTCGTCTTTAATTTCGTCTTTAACTTCGGTTTCACTCGTCTTTAATTTGTCTTAAATTTTTTTCTTTAATTTCTCTTTTCTTTAACCGACTTCACTCGTCTTTAATTTCTTCTATAATTTGACCACTGTCTTTAACCCTTCTGTCTTTACCTGGCTTCACTGTCTTTAACTTCGGCTATAATTTAGTTCTTCACTCATCTTTAACCGTCTTCACTTTCGTCTTTAACCGTCTTCACTCTCCTTTAACTTCTGTTTCACTCTTCTTTAATTTCGTCTATAATTTCGGCTTCACTCGTCTTTAACCCGGCTTCCTCTTTAACCTCGCTTTCCTCGTCTTTAATTTAGTCTATAATTTCGTGTTCACTCGTCTTTAACCCGGCTTCATTGTCTTTAACCCGACTTCACTTTCGTCTATAATTTAGGTCTTCAACCGACTTCACTCGTCTTTAACATCTATAATTTTCAATAATTTAGTCTTCACTTTCTCTTTAACCGGCTTCACTCTCCTTTAACTTCGGCTTCACTCGTCTTTAATTTCGTCTTTAACTTCGTCAATAATTTCGTCTTCACTCGTCTTTAACTTCGGCTTCACTCATCTTTAATTTCAGCTTCACTCGTGTTTAATTTCTTCTATATTTTCGGCTTCACTCGTCTTTAACTTCGGCTTCACTCGTCTTTAATTTCGTCTATAATTTCGTCTTTAACTTTGACTTCACTCGTCTTTAACTTCGGTTTCACTCGTCTTTAATTTCGTCTATAATTTCGTCAATAATTTCGTCTTCACTCGTCTTTAACTTCGGCTTCACTCTCCTTTAACTTCGGCTTCACTTTGCGTCTTTATCTTGGGCTTACTCGTCTTTAATTTAAGTCTTTAATTTCGTCAATAATTTCGTCTTCACTCGTCTTTAACCGCTCACTCATCTTTAATTTCGGCTTCACTCGTCTTTAATTTCTTCTATAATTTCGGCTTCACTCGTCTTTAACTTCGGCTTCACTCGTCTTTAACTTCGGCTTCACTCGTCTTTAACTTCGGCTATAATTTCGTCTACACTCATCTTTAACTTCGTCTTCACTCGTCTTTAACTTCGTCTTCACTCTCCTTTAACTTCTGTTTCACTCTTCTTTAATTTCGTCTATAATTTCGTCTTCACTCGTCTTTAACTTCGGCTTCACTCGTCCTTAACTTCGGCTTCACTTTCGTCTTCCTTCAGCTTCCTCGTCTTTAACCCGCTATAAGTTTAGTCTTTTCACTCGTCTTTTACTCACTCTCTCTGCTTTCACTGGTCTTAACTTTGGCTTCATCTGTCTTTAACCGCTCACTTCGTCTTCAACTTCGTCTATAATTTGGCTTCACTTTCGTCTTTAACCGGCTTACTCGTCCTTAACCCGGCTTCACTAGTCCTTAACCCGGCTTCACTCGTCTTTAACTTCGGCTATAATTTCGTCTTCACTCGTCTTTAACCTGGCTTCACTTCGTCTTTAACCGACTTCACTTTCGTCTTTAACCCGCTTCACTCTGTTCTAATTTGGCTTCCTCGTCCTTAACCCGGCTTCACTCGTTCGTCCTTAACCGGCTTCACTCGTCTTTAACTTCGGCTTCATTAGTCTTTAACTCAGGTTTCCTTCTCGTCTTTAACTTCGACTTCACTCGTCTTTAACTGTCTCTCGTCTTTAATTTCGTCTATAATTTCGTCTTCACTTGTCTTTTATTTGCGTCTTCCTTTCGTCTTTACTTGACTTCACTCGTCTTTAACCGTCTTCACTTCGTCTTTAATTTCGTCTATAATTTGTCTTCACTTCGTCTTTAACGAGCTTCACTCGTCTTTGACTTCGACTTCACTTTCGTCTTTGACTTCAGCTTCACTCGTCTTTAACCGGCTTCACTCATCTTTAATTTCAGCTTCCTCTGTTCTAACTTTGGCTTCCTCGTCTTTAATTTCGTCTCTATAATTTGGTCTTTAATTTTGGCTTCATTAGTCTTTAACCCGGCTTCACTTTCGGTTCTAATTTGAGCTTCTTTTCGTTCTATTTGCAGTCTTTAATTTCCGCTTACTCGTTTTTAATTTCGCTTCACTCGTCTTTAACTTGCTTCACTCTGTTCTAACTTCGGCTTCACTCTGTTCTAACTTCGGTTTCACTCGTCTTTAATTTCGTCTATAATTTCGTCTTCACTCGTCTTTAACTTCGGTTTCACTCGTCTTTAATTTCGTCTATAATTTCGGCTTCACTCGTCTTTAATTTCGTCTTCACTCGTCTTTAACTTCAACTTCACTCGTCTTTAACTTCGACTTCACTCGTCTTTAACTTCAACTTCACTCGTCTTTAACTTCGACTTCACTCGTCTTTAACTTCGGTTTCACTCGTCTTTAATTTCGTCTATAATTTCGTCTTCACTCGTCTTTAACTTCGGTTTCACTCGTCTTTAATTTCGTCTATAATTTCGTCTTCACTCGTCTTTAACTTCGGCTTCACTCGTCTTTAACTTCGGCTTCACTCTGTTCTAATTTTAGCTTCACTCGTCTTTAATTTCGTCTATAATTTCGTCTTTAATTTCGGCTTCAATCATCTTTAATTTCGTCTTTAATTTCGACTTCACTCGTCTTTAATTTCGTCTATAATTTCGTCTTCACTCGTCTTTAACTTCGTCTCCACTCGTCTTTAACTTCGGCTTCACTCTGTTCTAATTTCGGCTTCACTGGTCTTTTACTTCGGTTATACTCGTCTTTAATTTCGTCTTCACTCGTCTTTAATTTCGGCTTCACTCGTCTTTAACTTCGGCTTCACTCGTCTTTAATTTCGTCTATAATTTCGGCTTCACTCGTCTTTAACTTCGTCTTCACTCGTCTTTAACTTCGGTTTCACTCGTCTTTAATTTCGTCTATAATTTCATCTTTAACTTCGGTTTCACTCGTCTTTAACCGTCTATAATTTACCGTCTTCACTTCGTCTTTAACCGGTTTCACTCGTCATTAATTTCATCTATAATTTACGTCTATAATTTAGTTCGTCTTTACTTCTGCTTTCTTCTCTGTACTAACTTCGACTTCACTCGTCTTTAATTTCGCTTCACTCGTCTTACTTCAGTCTTAGCTTCACTCTCCTTTAACTCGGGTTCACTCGTCTTTAACCGACTTCACTCGTCTTTAACTTCGTCTTCACTCGTCTTTAACCCGGCTTCTCGTCTTTAATTTCGCTTCATTCGTCTTTAACTTCGACTTCACTCGTCTTTAACCTGACTTCACTCTCCTTTAACTGCTTCACTTTCGTCTTTAACCGGCTTTCTTTCGTCTATAATTTGTCTTCTACGTCTTTAACCCGGTTTCACTTTCGTCTTTAATTCGTCTATAATTTCGTCTTCACTCGTCTTTAATTTACGACTTCAATCGTCTTTAACTTCGTTTATAATTTTGTCTATAACCCGTATTCACTCGTCTTTAACCGTCTTCACTCGTCTTTAACCTCTATAATTTCGTCTTCACTCGTCTTTAACTTCTGTTTCACTCTGTTCTAACGACTTCCTCGTCTTTAATTTGACTTCCGTCTATAACTTCCTATGCGTCCTTAACATAGTTCCTTTCACTGCTGACTTGACTTCACTCTCCTTTAATTTGACTTCACTCGTCTTTAACTGGCTTCACTTGTCTATAATTTCGTCTTCACTTGTCCTTAACTTCACTTCACACGTCTTTAACTTCGACTTCACTCTCCTTTATTTCTTCTTTCTGCTTCCGGTTTCACTCTCTTTAATTTCGTCTATAATTTAGAGCTTACTTTCGTCTTTAACCGGGTTTCACTTCTCTTTAATTTCGTCTATAATTTTGGCTTCACTTTCGTCTTTAACCGGTTTCTCGTCTTTAATTTCGTCTATAATTTCATCTTTACTTCAGTTTCGTCTTTAACTACGTCTATAATTTCGTCTTCATCTCTTTAACCGGTTTTTTCTCATTAATTTCATCTATAATTTTGGTCTATAATTTAGAGTCTTCACTTTCGTCTTTAACTTCTGTTTCACTCTGTTCTAACCGGCTTCACTCGTCTTTAATTTGCTTCACTCGTCCTTAACTCGACTTCACTCGTCTTTAATTTCGACTTCACTCGTCTTTAACTTCTGTTTCACTCTGTTCTAACCGGCTTCACTTTCGTCTTTAATTTGACTTCATTGGTCTTTAACTTTGACTTCACTCCGTCTTTAATTTTCTCACTTTCGTCTTTAACTTCTGTTTCACTCTGTTTCTAACCGACTTCACTGGGTCTTTAATTTCGACTTCACTCGTCCTTAACCCGGCTTCACTCGTCTTTAATTTCGACTTCACTTTGTCTTAACCGGTTTACCTTTCGTCTTTAATTTCGTCTATAATTTCATCTTTAACTTCGACTTCACTCTCCTTTAATTTCGGCTTCACTCGTCTTTAACTTCGGTTTCACTCGTCTTTAATTTCGTCTATAATTTCATCTTTAACTTCGGCTTCACTCGTCTTTAACTTCGGCTTCACACATCTTTAACTTCGACTTCACTCTCCTTTAATTTCGGCTTCACTCGTCTTTAACTTCGGTTTCACTCGTCTTTAATTTGGTCTATAATTTCATCTTTAACTTCGGCTTCACTCGTCTTTAACTTCGGCTTCACTCTGTTCTAATTTTAGCTTCACTCGTCTTTAATTTCGTCTATAATTTAGGTCTTTAATTTGATATCTTTAATTTCGTCTTTATTTGACTTCACTCGTCTTTAATTTCTAAATCTATAATTTGTCTTCTCTCGTCTTTAACCGTCTCCACTTTCTCTTTACCCCACTCTGTTTTAATTTGACTTCACTGGTCTTTTACTTCGGTTATACTCGTCTTTAATTTCGTCTTCACTTGTCTTTAATTTCGGCTTCACTCGTCTTTAACTTCGGCTTCACTCGTCTTTAATTTCGTCTATAATTTCGGCTTCACTCGTCTTTAACTTCGTCTTCACTCGTCTTTAACTTCGTCTATAATTTCATCTTTAACTTCGGTTTCACTCGTCTTTAACTTCGTCTATAATTTCGTCTTCACTCGTCTTTAACTTCGGTTTCACTCGTCATTAATTTCATCTATAATTTCGTCTATAATTTCGTCTTCACTCGTCTTTAACTTCTGTTTCACTCTGTTCTTCGACTGCTCGTCTTTAATTTGGCTTCTTTCGTCTTTAACCCGACTTCACTTACGTCTTTAACTCGACTTCACTCTCCTTTAACCGACTTCACTCTCCTTTAACCCGACTTCTCGTCTTTAACCCGACTTCACTTCGTTTTAAACTTGGTTTCACTTCGTCTTTAATTTACGTCTATGATTTCGTCTTCACTCATCTTTAACTTCGTCTTCACTCGTCTTTAACCGCTACTCGTCTTTAACTTCTGCTTCACTCATCTTTAACTTGCTTTACTCGTCTTTAACTTGCTATAATTTCGCTTCCTCGTCTTTAACCCTTACTCGTCTTTAACTTCGGCTTCACTTGTCTTTAATTTCGTCTTCTACGTCTTTAACTTCGACTTCACTCGTCTTTAACCTCTTCATAGTCTTCTTCCACTTCACTCGTCTTTAATTTCGTCTTTAATTTAGGTCTTCACTCATCTTTGACTTACTCGTCTTTAACCTCGACTTCACTCATCTTTAACCCGGCTACTACGTCTTTAACTGACTTCACTCGTCTTTAACCCATTATAATTTCGTCTTCACTCATCTTTAACTGTCATTTCACTCTCCTTTAATTTCAGCTTCACTCGTGTTTAATTTCTTCTATATTTTCGGCTTCACTCGTCTTTAACTTCGGCTTCACTCGTCTTTAATTTCGTCTATAATTTCGTCTTTAACTTTGCTTCCTCGTCTTTAACTTTGGTTTCACTCGTCTTTAATTTCTCTATAATTTCGTCAGTAATTTACGTCTTCACTCGTCTTTAACTTGACTTCACTCTCCTTTACCTTATCGTCTTTATCTTGGTTTCACTCGTCTTTAATTTAGTCTTTTAATTTGATCAATAATTTACGTCTTCACTCGTCTTCTGACTACTCATCTTTAATTTCGGCTTCTCGTCTTTTTTTTCTATAATTTGAACTTCCCACTCGTCTTTAACCCGGCTTCACTCGTCTCTTACTCGGCTTACTCGTCTTTAACTCGGCTATAATTTACGGTCTTCACTCATCTTTAACTTCGTCTTCACTCGTCTTTAACTTCGTCTTCACTCTCCTTTAACTTCTGTTTCACTCTTCTTTTTTCGTTTATAATTTCGTCTTCCTCGTCTTTTAACCCTTTACTCTCCTTAACTCGCTTCACTCGTCTTTAACCCGGCTTCACTCGTTTACTTTAACCTGGTTCACTCGTCTTTAACCGTCTTCACTCGTCTTTAACTGACTTCACTCGTCTTTAATTTAAGGTCTTATTCTTTACTGATTCACTATTTTAACTTCACTTTCTCTTTAACCCGTCTTTTTAACTTGACCTCAATTTCGTCTTCACTCATCTTTAACTCGTCTTCACTCTCCTTTACTTCTGTTTCCTCTTCTTTAATTTAGTCTATAATTTAGCTTCACTTGTCTTTATTCTTCTTTGCCCTTCTCCTTTCGCGACTTCATCGTCTTTAACCCGGTTCACTCGTCTTTACCGTCTTCCTCGTCTTTAACCGACTTCACTCGTCTTTATTTACGTCTTCCTTTCGTCTTTAACTTCGTTTTCACTCGTCTTTAACTTCGTTTCACTCGTCTTTAATTTCGTCTATAATTTCGTCTTCACTCGTCTATAACTTCGTCTTCACTCGTCTTTAACTTCGACTTCACTCGTCTTTAACTTCGTTTTCACTCGTCTTTAATTTCGGCTTCACTCGTCTTTAACTTCGTCTTCACTCTGCTTTAACTTCGTCTTCACTCGTCTTTAATTTCGTCTTCACTCTCCTTTAACTTCGTTTTCACTCGTCTTTAATTTCGTCTTCACTCGTCTTTAACTTCGTCTTCACTCTCCTTTAACTTCTGTTTCACTCGTCTTTAATTTCGTCTTTAATTTCGTCTTCACTCGTCTTTAATTTTGGCTTCATTCGTCTTTAACTTTGGCTTCTTCCGTCTTTAACGTCTATAATTTTTCCTTCTATAATTTGACTTACTCGTCTTTAATTTGACTTCATAGTCTTTAACTTGCTTCTCGTCTTTAACCCGGCTTCACTCGTCTTTAAACTACTCTCTTTAATTTCGTCTTTAACTTCTGTTTCACTCGTCTTTAACTTCGGTTTCACTCGTCTTTAATTTCGTCTTTAATTTCGTCTTTAATTTCGTCTTCACTCGTCTTTAACTTCGACTTCATTCGTCTTTAACTTCGGTTTCACTCGTCTTTAATATCGTCTATAATCTCGTGTTCACTCGTCTTTAACTTCGGTTTCACTCGTATTTAACTTTGGCTTCATTCGTCTTTAACTTCGGCTTCACTCGTCGTTAATTTCGTCTATAATTTCGTCTTCACTCGTCTTTAACTTCGGTTTCACTCGTCCTTAATTTCGTCTATAATTTCGGCTTCACTCGTCTTTAACTTCGACTTCACCGTCTTTAACTTCGGTTTCACTCGTCTTTAATTTCGTCTATAATTTGGCTTTACTCGTCTTTAACCCGGCTTCATTCGTCTTTAACCCGGTTTACTCGTCTTTAACCGTCTTCTCTCGTCTTTAATTTCGTTTTTAATTTCGTCTTCACTTGTCTTTAATTTCGTCTTCACTCGTCTTTCTTCGTCTTCACTCGTCTTTAACTGACTTCACTTCGTCTTTAATTTAGTCTTTAATTTCGTCTTCACTCATCTTTAACTTCGGCTTCACTCGTCTTTAACTTCGACTTCACTCATCTTTAACTTCGGCTTCACTCGTCTTTAACTTCGGCTTCACTCGTCTTTAACTTCGGCTATAATTTCGTCTTCACTCATCTTTAACTTCGTCTTCACTCTCCTTTAATTTCAGCTTCACTCGTGTTTAATTTCTTCTATATTTTCGGCTTCACTCGTCTTTAACTTCGGCTTCACTCGTCTTTAATTTCGTCTATAATTTCGTCTTTAACTTTGACTTCACTCGTCTTTAACTTCGGTTTCACTCGTCTTTAATTTCGTCTATAATTTCGTCAATAATTTCGTCTTCACTCGTCTTTAACTTCGGCTTCACTCTCCTTTAACTTCGGCTTCACTCGTCTTTATCTTCGGTTTCACTCGTCTTTAATTTCGTCTTTAATTTCGTCAATAATTTCGTCTTCACTCGTCTTTAACTTCGGCTTCACTCATCTTTAATTTCGGCTTCACTCGTCTTTACTTTCTTCTATAATTTCGGCTTCACTCGTCTTTAACTTCGGCTTCACTCGTCTTTAACTTCGGCTTCACTCGTCTTTAACTTCGGCTATAATTTCGTCTTCACTCATCTTTAACTTCGTCTTCACTCGTCTTTAACTTCGTCTTCACTCTCCTTTAACTTCTGTTTCACTCTTCTTTAATTTCGTCTATAATTTCGTCTTCACTCGTCTTTAACCCGACTTCGTCCTTAACCCGGCTTCACTCGTCTTTAACCCGACTTCACTCGTCTTTAACCCGGGTTCACTCGTCTTTAACCCGTCTTCACTCGTCTTTAACTTTGACTTCACTCGTCTTTAATTTTTGTCTTCACTCGTCTTTAACC